>VZTN01012940.1:64518-79071 GCA_013400515.1 Erpornis zantholeuca
GCCGAGCCCTCGCGGGGCCATGGCGGGGCACAGAGCCTGAACGCGGCGGGGGAGCCCCAGGGGAGGGACCTGCCTCCCCCGGAGAACCGGACCCTGCCCGTGCGGGCCGGTGAGTGCTCAGGTGAGTGTCGGGAACACCCTGCCATAAAAGCTCTCCAAACGCCTGGAGTGCTGGCTCTGGCCGGGAACACGATGTGGCACAGCGCGCCTTGGCTGGTGAGCCCGCAGTACGAGTTCTACATATTTACTGCTCCAGAGAAATCGGTAACAAAAACAAATAAACACACTCACCCCATCAGCTGAGGGATGTAAGCCCCATGTGCCTGTTGTTAGAGCTGGACGCTGACAGGACATCCCTGCAGTGCAGGAAATCAAACACAGCTATCAAAGGAAGTATTTGTCTGCAGCTTCAGTATTAAAATAGGGAAACATAATCTCTGCAAAATGTGTTTTTCCACCCGGAAGGATCTCTCCAGATTCAGAAAACTGCCCGAGGAAGAAAAGTAAGAAAATAAATCTGAAGCATAGGTAGTAAAAATAAATTAAAATACTTTCTCTGGCTACATTAACTCTTCAGCAGCACAAAAACACAAGAAAAAATGCCCTTTTTTGGCATTAGAAATCAGGAGAGTGCAGTCCTGAAACGGGGATTGAAAGCAAACAAATTCACCCTCTGTACCTCTGGCTTCCCTCTGAAATAATGGAGGTAACAGCAGCTCCCTGCAGTTAGATGTAGCTGGCTTGTGCCTCTGAAGTGCCTTATAGTCTTCAGACAAAAGTGAGTGAGATTTTTAGTTCTGTCCATTTCCAGAGAGAGACATTAACATATTCTGGGATAAAATGGTAATCTGAAGTGACACAGACACAGAAATGGCAATTGACCTTGAGCCCAGAGACCCGTCTTTAACCAGCACCCTGCTTTTCCTATTGAGTTACTGACTTAGGGCTCCTGTCTGATCTTCCCGGGCCTCTGATGCAGTCCACATTTTCTTTCTCACAGGCACAAGGATTCCTGGTCTCTCCTACCTTCTGTAGTACCAGAAATGATGAGCTAATGTTTTTAGCAGAATAAGGATGTTTTTATGACCTCTGTTTAATGACTCAGCATTTCTGGTTTCAATAATAAATAGTTCCAATAGTGAGGCAACATCGTATCTGTGCAATTACATCGGATCCCGAAGCAATTACAATGAAGGATTCTCAAGATGTCTGGCTGCAGTGATTCTGTTAAAGGCAGGTATTCTCTTGAGAGGCTGCTCCTTCAGCCCCAGACCTGCAGGGCCAGCAGACGCCGCACACACCAAAGCCGCCGCGGCCGTGCATAGCTCTGTGTAACCCAGGAGTGCCCGGGCTGCTGCCTGGCGTTCCCTCGGCGCTCGCCCGGGGAGCTCTGTGTACAAACCTCTGTAGCTGCTCCGAGGATGCCACAATGCAGCATAGCAGCCTGTCACCGAGTCACCTGATTGCACAATCTCACTGTGAGAGCTGGAGATGCAGAAAGATGGAGCGTTTTAAAGGGGAAATTGAGAATAATGCACAGCTAGCCCTACCTCAGCAACCGAGCTGTGCAAGCTAGGGCTGTGCTGCGTGTGCTGGTGACCTCAAGCTGGATGAAAAAACCCACAATTGCTTTACATAAATTTCAACAGAGCCGAGAAGGAAAATGGTAAAGTAGCTAAGGCATCTTTGATGTTCTAAAACGGACTTTTAAAATACCATATCCAATTAGGCAGTTAGAGAAGACAGCAGCCTGAAGCAGTGCTTATGTACTTATTGTGAAAGAGCATCCTTTAGAAAGGACCATGGGCCATGCTAGAGATATAGTCGAGAGAGCGTGAGAGAGATCATTTCACAGTATGAGACAGCATGAATGTTTCACAGCATGAGAGAAAAGAATGCCTTACAAGGAGCAGAGGAAAGGTCAAAGAGAGAGGAAGAGGAGAGCTGAGAGATACTCACCTACGAGAAGGAGAAATCAACATCCAAAGATGGACCGGAAAAAAAGAGAAGCACGTGTAGGGAATACATAAATCTGCATTCTCCTGTCTAGTCACATCATGCAGAGAGAGCAAGCAGGAGGTAAGGACAAAGGAGAGGGCTCCCAGAATGAGATGAAAGGAAGGAGGAGGCAGTGAAGCAGGGTGAGGGGAATGAAAACACTGTACTGTGTTGAGGGGACAGGCAAGAGGGAGAAATGTCAGAGCAAGCACCTGATGATGGTGCTGTACACCTGAGAGCTTGTTCAGCTCTCCTCAACTGCATAAGCTGGTCCAGAAGAGCTGTTACTACTCTGTTCAGCCTTGCTTTTTTCAGCCTGAGCTAGTAACAGAAGAGAAAAAAATGAAGTTGGGATTATCATACGGTGAAAGTGGGAGTAGGATGAAGACTGGGGACAAAGGTGAGACAATTTCTAGAATTGCCCTTTTGTCAAATATTCATGAGGAAGCTTGAGCTCTCCAAGGCCTGGTACTAGAAGCAAGCACCATTCTCTGCAGAGCATCCAGGCTTGTGCACAGGAAGCTGCCTCCAAGATGAAAAGAATTTATGGTGACATAAGGGTCCTCTAGTCTCTCTGCACCCACTGTAAACAGGCACAGGGAATGCAGCTGATCTTATTAATGGTCTCATAATTCCTTCAAGTGTGTTGCCTTTTTCTAAAATAGCATAGATCATATATAATACCTGATCTAGTTCTTCTATATGTGTGCCCAAAACCAGTTCAGATGTCTCTGCACCACCCTGTCTGGTTCTGGAAGGGTTTCTTCATTCGGGTCCAGCATAACACCTGACTGTAGTCTTGGAAAATAGCATAATCATATTTGTTTGCTGCTATACTCCTTCATCTGGTCATGGTAAGGAGTGCTGTGCAACAATACCAAAAACAAAAAAACAACTTATGTCTTCAGGAACACCTTAATGTGGTCATTACACTGGTATCTGAGTACATCACAAATATCACTGCCACTGTAGTCATTCCCAGTGAGATAAGATCTCGCTCTGCAGACTGGTCTTTGAAGTTCAGACATGTTTCAGTTAAAAGGATTCCTAAACTTGAAATTCATAGCATCTCTCTTTCCTCAGAGAATTTAGTTTTATGTGGCTCCTTATATTTAAATTCCAGTTTAATCCAGTGGATGCTCATCCCTTCTGGAAATCCAGTCCTGGTCTTGAGAAAGGAACACCTGGAAATTAGTTTTACCAGTTTAGTCCAAGTGAGTTGTCTGACGTTGCTTAGGAACTGATGAGGAATGGGATCCATGTTTCCAGAGTAGGGTTTAGCTGCCAGGATTATTAAGTCATCCTTAGCCTAATTTCCTGATTCACTTTCTACATGCTAATGTGTTCTGCAGCAAATGAAATGAGAATCTCACCTTGTAAGACTCCCCATTCTCTACACAGCCCAGCTAGTGCTTTGAAGGAAACACCTGTCACAAAAAACTTCATCACGATTGTTTAAAACCTCTGAAGATGGAGTCAGGGTTTTTCCCTCCTTGGGGAAGTTTGGCTCTTTCTGTCCTGTTTTTTTGAGGAGGCCCCACAATTGGAAATCGGGAATTTCATCTCCCTGGGTGTATAGAATAAATAGTAGATGCTTTGTGTTTATTTAATAACTCTCCATGGATGTACATCCAAAACATGGGCTTCACTGACAGGAAACTGAGGAACAAAGAGCAATCTTCAAGCTTGCAAGGAAATTAAAGAAGGAACTAGGTTGGTTTTTTTTTGCCTGAAGGGACCCTAGCCACTGCGGTGACAAATGTTACTCAAATCCCTCAAGTAGGAAGTGTATTTTGAAGAATACCACAAGTTGTGTACTGTCTCAGATAGCTTGCATAGGTCTTCATGCAATACCATGGAAATTGCTTTCTTTGTCTCTTTTTCCTTGTGGTGCAGGTAAAAACATACAAGCCATGGATTTGCTGAGTTTTTTTAAGAAAACATGAAGGAAATTTTCAAACATAGTTCCTTCAAGCTGGAGGAGACTCCCAGAGTGATGGCTCCTCTCTTTCTTTCGCTTGTATCAGGGGCTTGGGTTTTTGTATGGCTCAGACATTAGCCCCATGTTCATCACTCCTGAAAATGTACTTGATTCACAAAGGGATAGAGGCAGAAGCCGAGTCCATGAAGATTCTTAACTTATTTCTACCCAAAATTGAAGCCATTTAAACATTTGTTCTTCTAATGCTGCATGTGCCAGTCTCTTTCAGTAAGGTGCTGTCCTTAGGATCAGCTTCAAAATGTTGAAGACTGGACAGCAATCCCCAAGGAAGCCAGAGCTGTTTTAGAAGACTCTAGCCTTTCTCTCTGTGACTGCTGAAATAATTTCCTTACTCAGAACATTTTCTTTCCTTTAGATATAGATTATAATAGTAAAGCTTATATTAGTATTTAGCTTTTCTTTCCTTCAAACCATTTTTCTGTAATAGATACCCACCAAGCCTTTTGGCTTGGTAAGAGCTTGGCTCTGAAACTAAACACTGCAAATAGGAAACTTTTACTCCTAAGACATGTGACCAAAGTGCCATGCAGCAAAGCATTTCCCTGTTTAGGAAAACCCTCTCCATGGGTTCAAGGTATCCATGGGAAAAGATATTAGTAAGACATTATTTCATAGAGACTGTCAAGCTTGTGAGTATTGTTTGGGATGTTCAGGGATCACCTCTTTGGACTGATGGAAAAATTGCTCAGCAGAGCATAGTGTCCTCACTACCTTCTGCCATCTTTGCCTTCATGTGGATTAGATGCCATACAGGTCTTTTGGAACAGAGCAGCCTGAGATTTCTAGAACAAACAGCAGGCAAGATTTACCTGAGATTTGACTGATGTCTGACTAAGTTAGCCTGTATTTGCTTGAATTTTGTATGAAAATAAGTAAAAAGAATCCTTCACGTTTTCTATTCTAGATTCAAGGGCAGAAGAAAAGCAAATATTATGTACCTGGAAATCAGAGATCCTGAAGGGTTTAGCGGCAGCACTGTTTTCTGTTATTTTGCCAGGTTCAGCAAAATGCAAACATTGTTTTGGGAAGACGTTAACCGCTTTACAAACTTGCACATGTCCAGTCCAGCTTGATCCAATAATCTGTTTAGGGGAGATGTGTTTCCCATTAAAAATGACAGGAGACTGGAGGCTTGGGTTGTACTCACAGACATGCTTCAGCCCTTCCCAATGCCCTGAAATTCACCTGTTTTTCTGTTTCCCCAGCTGTAAAAGAGGGAACACATTACCTTTGCTAGAAGGCTTTGAGACAAGCCAATAGAAAACAGGATAAGCAAATAGGTGTTACATTTGAAGAGTTTCTAGAATTGCAAACAACTTCACTGACACATCTTGTAACTCTGAGCTAGCTAAGAAAATGAGACAGAGAAGAGAGATCACATATGATTTACCTAAAATGCTTTCGAATGTCAGTGCCAGAGATGGGATAATTATAATATAATCTTTTTCATTAAGTGTCTCTCTTACATATTATACTGCAAAATATAACTGAGACACTAAATATTTCTGGAACAGTAGTTTTTATTTATACGACACGACGTGTGCAAAGTGCTCTGATCAACAGTAAAACGACAAGTGTCTGCTCCGAGTCACTTACAATATATTTCTCAAACATCATTTAAGTAGTGATAATAAACCAGGGAGTAGAGGGGAATGGATAAGGGGAAGTGATGGAAAAGACAAGGTTTACAATAGAAAAACAAAGATAAATTAAGACAGTTCAGAGAAATTACATAATAGGAAGGAAATTTCAAAGCGCTCCTCTGAGATTTGAAATGATGTGGAGAGTGGATGTATCAAAGGAATGCATTAAATGATTCAGAGATAAAAATCATAGTTTAACTCTCTACTTTCATGTTTCAAATATCCACAATGAGCTGCTCAAGAACATTCCACAGGTCAGGAGGTTTTTTGAATAACAAAAACATCTGAGATGAGGTCAGGTTACTTAGTTATCATGGGTGCATGTCACAGCCAAGGACATTTCTATACAGAGGAACAAAGAAAGAGAAAGGAAGTGACCCAGAAAATAGTATTTCCTTTGTATTACACTTATACCTCCATATACTGGAATATCTAAAGAGAGAAAATCAATCATGGACTTTTACCATCCTGCAGTTTCCATCATCAGTTATGTTGGCAACCTAAATTTGTCTTGTTATCATTAAATGGTAATACTTAAAGGTCCAAACAGAGAGAAAGTTGCATGTTTATCTGCTGCTTCTTGACATAATCATCATAATAAATTAATATATCTCTCTCATACAGTGTAATGGATCTCAGGGTTTACTATCACCTAGAATGACCTCTTAGATATCATAGACCATTAATTTTAATTAATGGATATATTCCGGTATTAAAAGCTACGACTCATGCTTGACAATTTGCAGTTGAATGTAGGCCTATGAAAAATGTCTAATTTTTATGAAGACATAAAGATATGAAGAATTCACCACATTAGCTTGTTCTAGTGGATAATCATTTTCTGTGTCTCATTCTTCACTTAAATTTGTCTGGCTTAATAGTTCCTCCACTCAGTCCTCAGTACAACTTAGCCTGCTCAGAGCCCTTTCCTGCTAGTATTTTATACCTCCAACAGTACCAATTTGTTAATCAAGCCATAAATCAAGTTATCTCCTTTTCACTAAGTCAGACAGATTGAGCACTGAAAGGTTTCTACAACAAGGCATTTTCTTTAGATCTTGAATAATTACCAAGCTCCCTTTGCACCTTCCCCAGCTTTTCAGCAAACTTTGAAAACAAGTATCCTGCATATGCTTAGTCTAATGAGTGCCACAAAGGGAAGAACAGCAACCTGGTACTGGTATTCACGATTCCCATGTTTATGCATTCAAGGATTGATTTCATCCTTTTTGCCATAGTATCTCAGTGGGGTGAAACTGCTCCATACTCTGATGATCCTGATGCTTTTCAGAGTGCTGTTTTTTCCAGGGTAGAGTTTCTGATTACACATCTCCTAATCTCCTGTCTGGTTCCCACATGCATAATTTTGCATATGGCTGTAGTAAAAGCCTTTTTGCTTGAACAGGAAGGTGATCCAGCCTGCCCTATATAAATGCTTTCCCCTCATCATTGCAATTCCACCAGGCTTCCCAATACCTGCATATTTTATCAGCAGTGAGTTTCTATTTACTTCCAGGGCAATTATGAAAATACTGAATAGCAATGAATCTAAAATTCATCCTAATGCTACTTCCATGGCTTTTGCAAAGCACAGGTGACATGATTTTATTTTTTCATGTGTCCAGCAGACAAACTTGGCTGTACCATTTTTCTTATGCTTCAACCATCCTGTGTCCCCTGTATTTCTCAGAGAATAATAGTCATCCAGGTGCAAATGTTCAGTGTTGGTCCTGATCCTGATTCATTGACAAAACAATTTAGGAGATAAAATCAAGCAGGATTCTCAACCCATACATGTATTCAGTCTTGTCCAGTCAGGACTTTCTGTTGGTTACCTAGTTATGCCTTCATAGAACCACAGAAGGTAGAGCTAGAGAGAATTTTGAAGCATCTCTAGTCATCTTCTTGCTCATGGCAGGGGTGCTTAAATTATTCTTGCTCTTTTTTTTTTTTNTACCAAGAGTATTGTGATGCTGGAAAATATATCCCTAGATTTTCTTATTCTTTGTCAAAAATTCTCTATCAGTTAATATTTTTTCCACAAACTGCTGTTAGCCTTGCTAGTGCACATCTATTGTGATTATTCACTTTGCCATTTTTTAAATTTTGCCATTGATCAGACATTCCTTTAGTATTCTGCTATTTCCTTGCTGGTAGAGGATTTATGAAATATCAGTATCAGCAGGCTAGAGATCAGTTAAATAAGCTTTATTAGTATTCCCATGTAAGCCATCCAAACCTGCTGATCTTAAAATATTTAGTTCCAGAACGTACTTTGCCTTCCTCCTGGTCACTGACAGAGTGGAAAATTTTTCATCACCCCATATGATATAAGTGCATCATCTTTCTTCTTTCCAAATGCAGAACAGAATGGAATGTCTGGAATATCTGCCTTTTATGCAACTTTATCATTTCCTCATCTGCATCGAGCAGCAGCATATACCCTTTTTAAGACTTCTGTTGTTTTTAATATACTCTTAACTCATTTTATTTTCTTAAAGCCTGCCAGCCAATTATTTTCCTTTGTTGTCTTTTTATTTTGTCTATTTTTATATTATGTAACTTCCAATTTATATTGATTGCTAAATATTTCCCATTTTATCTATTTGCTTTGTAGGCTTTTTATTTTATAACTATGTCTTTGCTTCATACATTGATCCAGGATGGCATTTTAAACAATATTGCTCTCTATTATGCTTATGAAATTGGGACTTTTTAAAAATCCGGTGAGTCTTAAACAGCTTTCATTTATCTGCGATATTTTTCTGTCTGAGTTTTTCTTCCTCAGCTTTAATGAGTCTGAGAGACTCTTCTTTTAAAGTGGTATGTTTTGTTTTGCTATTATTAGTGCATTAAGCCATTATGCATTAAAGTACCTGTGGGTCTGAGTTGCTAATAATTCCAGAATACTAGGAGGTTGTACCTAAGAGAGACCATACCCTCTTTTTGTACTCTCATACCCATTTTTTGCTCACTTTTTCGTTGGAGACAAACTAAACCAAGAAATTTTATGTATTAATTATTGCACCAGTTTTCAGAACACTGGTTCAATTAATTTTCTTCTTAGTAGTGAATACAGGAATTACTTTCTTAAGAATTAAAATAAAATAATATCATTCTTAACAATGAATATATGAGTTACACAGCAGCTTCACCAGCAAGAGTCCTTTAGCAGTCTTCACTGAATACATTAGCTGATATTTCACTGTTACTTTATTTTTGTTATGTCACTTTCAGAATGCATTACATAGGAATATTTTTTCCCATTCAACCAGATAGCTGCAGGCCTAGAGAAGTTTGAAGTTCATCCTACAGGACTGAGGAATAGCCAGAAGCTTGGACAAGCAGCCACCTAATCTCATCATCTATTTCATCTGCCATATACATGGATATGATGAAAAACACAACAAAGTGATGCACAGGGAAGTTATTGCACTATTTTTAAAAGTAGCTCTTTCCTTTCCTTCCTCTGTTTTCAGATCTTGCCACTGTCCTGGTAGCAGTCCTATAGTAAACACATGAGCCCAACAAATGTCAGTGGCTAAGGTAGGGTAAGAGCTAAATGGTCCCAAATCTTTTTGATGACTAAGAAGAGTCAGATGAAAAAGACTGTCTCTCTACAGATATGCTAAATAAATAACTACTTCATCAAATATTCATCTGTGTTTTACACAGCAAAGCTCTCCATCAATAGGTATTGCCCCAGCATAGGCTATGTAGAGATGACCATAATATTGTCTAAAGAGTAAATCTTCGTTTTGGAAAGTTATTAAGAAGATTTTTCATGAAGAATTTGATGAGATTAAGTAAATGCATAATCCTATAGAATCTTTAGTTCATGATATGTCCAAAAGAAATTAGATTTTCTGTCATATTGTACCTTAAAATTATCAAATATTTTACACTGACTATGAATGCCTGCTTTACCATATTCAGTCCAGAGATCTGTAGAACTTTCTATTCCAGAAGAGACCAGAAATTATGTTCCAGATGCCAAATTATCCCAGTCATCCTGCAAAGCTCTCAGTTATAATTAGTATAACTGATGCTGGTCATGAGAAATAGACCTCAGAATATAAGCACAGAACCAGATCTAGTGAGCTGAATGTGAGCAAAGGTCCTGCTGCACCTCTGAGGTCAGCTGTAAAAGTCATCCGAACAATTAGTCGTGACTCTTCGTCTATGGCCTGATTCTTAATAGTACAGTTGCAATTCGCTGTTTATTCAGTTATGAGAACTGGACACTTCGGCATGATGATGCACTCTATCCTAAGGATATTAATCAAGTTTCCCCGTCCTCACTGATGATAGATGGAGCCAGATAAGTAGTTCAGGCACATTTCTTGACTCCTGGGTAGCTGAAGTCAGGCAAAATATTCCCAGACTGATGGTCAAACTAGGTATGTTCTGTTTCATAACATCCTGACTGACTACATGAGACAGATCCTGAACTGGTCAAGTGAGAGTCAGAAAGAAGCCCAGGTTAGGCTCTGATTCATAAGTAAATCTCGCTTTCATAATTTGGCCTCTATCACACATGTGACACCAAATTCTTTGAACAATTTTTTTCATAGTTGTCTTCAGAAATGGGAACTAAATTACATCTTTTCTATCCTTCCAAAGGAAAAATACAAGGTAATAGAAGGGGCATTTGAGAGCAAAAGTGTCAGGACTCAATTTTACTTCTTCTGAAGAAAAAAAATCCATAGTTGCTTTTTGGTTCAAAGCCATTTTAAATTTTGTTGTAACATTGGGCATGCAATTAAGGAGAAATATTCTATTATACTTTAACACAGCCAAAGATGATATCAGTTTATAAAATCCATTTGGAGTCAGTTACATTTTCAGTAGGCTTTTTTCTTAAGGGATGTCTATCCCAATACAAGCAAGAGTTCTTAAGAGTTCTTTATTAGCCTGTCTCAGAGGCACAGACTTCACCATCAACTGATGTTCTCCTCAACCCCACTAATAAGACCAGAGGACAAAGAAATAGTACATCTTCCCCAAATAAGCTGTTTCTCTGGCATAATTCCATGCATGAGCCAACACTACTAATTGTATTGCACTGACTATAAAACATTTATGTGTTCATAATTCTGTGAACATTTAGCTGTTACTTACTTACAAACATTGCTGCGCCACAAGTAAAACTTGGATAGGAAATGACAAGCCCCACTTCCATAGTCAGACTGTGGAGTTCCTTGCTTTTCCCTTACAACAGGTCTCTACAATGTTTCCTCCAATTTTTACAGTTCCTGTGTTCTCACTGCCCTTGTCCCATGATCAGGATAAGAAAAAAAGACCAAAGCTTATTACCAGGTGGGCATCTCAGCAGGCAAATTAACACTTTCTGGCAGAGCAACTTCACTAAACTTGGGCTGATTATCTTTTTTAGGGCATTTTTGGCATAGCAGAACAATGTCTTCTGGAATTTCCAAGAAGCTGTGTTCAGAGTCAGCCTTAGAAATGTTTAAAACTGATGTGCACACAACCAGTGAAAGAGGCATGTAGACAAGTCAATGTCCAAGGTACCCCCACCTGCTGACAGCAGGCCTGTAACCCCAGCTGGCAACCCCAAGGTGCAGCAGGCACTGCTGGGTTTCCTGTGTCCCTTTGTCGTGACCCATGAAAATGGACACCGTGACATTCAACTCCTTTCTTTCCAAGAGGGTGAAAAATGGCACTGTCATGTTCCCTGAGGCTGGCGGATACTTGTATGAAAATTAGAGCAACTGGATATGCCCTGAGTTGTGCACAAGCAAATCAGGCATCCCCAGGGAACAATACACCTAGTAACCCTCGATTTCACTGTTTGTGTTGATCTCCTCCCACCTGCTGGATGACAGAAGGAGAGAAAATTATCTGCAGAAATTTTTTTTAACTGTCTCAGCAGTTTTCTGTGGTTCTTGTACATGCTGATATCTGGGTATCCAAAGGTAATAATTTTAAAAAGTACATGCTACCAGCCTGAGTATGCCACTGACAGAAACTAATACAGATTTCTCCTTAAAAATTTCCAACAATCTTATCTGGAAGCAACCTCCACCAACTAGCCCTTATTCAGATTCCATAGCTGGCTAAGCACATGGTCTTTTAGCACTGTCATCTGAGGAAAACATAATAGTTCTGCAGAGCCGTCTGCATCCCCATGGGGCAGAAGATCAAGGGATGTTTTGATGTATGCTTCATAGAGGCACTCATTGATTTGGAAAAACCAAAACATGCTAGAATTACCTCCACAAATTTCAGTCCCTGACTCCAGGCCTTTATGGGCACTGGGATCTGAAAAATGAAGCTTTTCTGGATATTATATTACAGAATTAAGCCCAATCCAATTTACAGTGACTCAGACCTGCAGCCTTAAGTTTGTCTCAACAAAGCTTTTTGAGGAAAGTTTTTTTTGCATGTTGCTTTATACTTACCTGCTGTTGTTGGAGTGTGCCATATGATAGCAGAGTTTTTCCTTTAAATAGGTACCAAAGCCATTTCAAGAAGGGGTTCTTTTGTTCATTTTAAAAGATAAAAATACTTCTATTAAAGAATGTGAATGCATGAGTTGCACAACTTCACAATGTACAGAAAATGACAGAATTCTATATAATCACAAAATATTAGAATTCAAAGCAACTAGACCTATTTAGGGTTATCATATAGTCTTCATTATTATGAATAATGTGATCATTGGGAGTACGTTTGTGTGGTGGAAAATAAGCCAAAATTTCAAGGATAGTAACTGAAACAGATTGTAACAAGCTTTCTTGAAAGGCTGGAAAAACCCCTAACTTTCTCTTGTCATTCCATGTGTCCTGAGATGGCTCCAGGAGAGAGACTTGAATCCAGGGACTACTCTGTAAGGTGAGGAAAGTATTTGTAATAGCATAACAAAGGACCAAGTGCAAACCTACATGTTTGTATTATCATCATTAGCGATTGGCATTTATGGTGGGCTGAGCTGCATGTGTCATCTGGTATATTTTCTGTTCCAGGGAGGTACATGTGTCTTGATGCTTTCTGCAAGTGATTCCCCAGGCTATGTTTGGTTTCATTTCTTCAGTGTCACTTTTACTCATACAGAGTGGCTCAGAGTTAACATACAGGATTATTTTCCATCAAAAAAAAAAAAAATTCCACAGAAAGAGTCTTGAACTGCAATTGGGCGTGATATTAAATGCTCCCCTCCTCTGTAGCCCCAGAACAGAAGGAGCTTGGCTTTCTGAAAGTGGTACAAAGTGGTATTGTTAAATAGTAGCTGATTAGGATGGGATTTCACGTTGCTAAGAGCTAAGTCTTTGGTATGCAACAGAGCCAAACAGCAAGGGCAAAGTGTAACTATTTAAGGCTGAAGTTTGCTATTTAACGGGAGGTGTTCATCCTTGCCCAAATGTTTGTTGCAGTCGGGAAAGTGTTTCTGTTCTAGTAACAAAATGATGGGCTGTCACGATCCCACCCAGTCAGTCCAGATCAAATGTGCTCAGGATATAAACCAAGAGATTATTTTTTCCAACCTGCCATCATCAAAAGCACCATCTGTGATCGATTTTGTGATAGTGCTGTAAGCAGCTACTGGAAATTCAGGACACTTCCCAGAGATTTTGGTCTCTGGGAGGACCAAATATAAGCTTTCAGGAGTAACACAGCCACTTCTATCCAAAACCTGCTCTCTTCTGCAAAGGTGGTAAGATATGACCTAGTCACAAATCCATGTGCGCATAACCTCTTGCAAACAGGAGTATGTTGCCTGAACCTGTGCAGGAAAATTGGTGGATGGTGTCCTGAATCCTCTCTTCTTTTATGCTGAAATGGCTACTATCCACAGAATATTTTTTATGGCAGCAGGCTTACCTTAAACATAAATCTAAGCCCAGACAGAACACTGTGGGTACTGTTTTCAGACAAGACTATAGAAATCTGGAGTTCAGTACCCTACATTTCCATATGGCTGCACACTGCTTTGCAGAGGGAATGCAAAGCCAGCAGTTCAGGCTCTGAAGCTCTCCTATATTTAAAAGCAAAAGCAACACTGCCTTGCAGTAATGGTGGCATTACTTTTTCTCATTAGAAGCATGACATTATAATTTTGATCCAGCACAATAATACTTTTTTAATCCTTAATTTAGGTTTAATATATTTCCATGATGTCTTCAGAGAAGCTAAATAATCTTTGGGCAAATATGAATGGTAATCATGTCAATTTGCCCTTATGAGAAAAAAATTAAGGCTGAGAGGAAACAAGTGGTTTCTACAGAAATATCAGGCTTGAATGTTGACATGTTTTAAGAGTGGAAGTGGACCCATCTTTAATGAATATTACGGCAAAAAAGTCTTAGGGGCTTTGCAGGTTTGGACCAAAGAGAAAATAGTTCTTTGAACTGATGGCTGAACTGAACATAGCTAATGTATGCATTCATTGACTTAGGAACACTTTTTCCTACTCCCCTACACAGTCCCATATGTTTATCTGTCAAAACAATCCAATGTTTACATGCATTTAAGGAATAATTACCCAAGTGCCTGCTGAGTCAGGATTATGATATGCATGCATATCCAATGTCTCAGATGTGGTTTGGGGTAAGTCTTAGCACCCCTCCAACAGGAGCCCAGAACAAATTATGGCCGTTTATACTCCCTTTCTCCACAGAGCTGTAGCCCCATAATGATCCTTAGAAATGGCCTGGGTGTTTGTCTGATCCAAGGTTTCTACTTATTCCAGATGGAGAAAGACCTCTATCATTTTAATTAGCAGAGATTATGTTTATCTCCGCCAGAGGGTGATGCCTGACTTTTCTCCTGGTAATTTTGTTTCCCTGGTAAGGCAGAAACCAGCCAAAAGCGTTTCCCGCTCTCAGGACACTCGTATTTGGGGGGTTCCCGCGGTAGACCAAAGCCTGGAACCAAACCCGCCGGGCGGAG
>VZTN01012940.1:87718-146475 GCA_013400515.1 Erpornis zantholeuca
TGTGCCCCAGGCCGCCCCGGCACCCGGCGCTGCCCGCCCCACCTGCCTCGCCATCGAGCCCGGGAAGGGGTTAAAAGCCCGGGGCGGCTGATGTCAGTTCCTGCGCTCCTCGGGAGGGCCGGCTCTGATATTTGAGCCGGGTTCTCCCGCCCGAAGGAAACCGGGGAGGGAATGGCAAAGTGCTGAATGGGACGGGAGCCGTGCCGGGCACCTGCCTAGGCGCCCCGGGCCCCCGGGGGGCGAGAGGGCGGCCGGAGGCTCTGGAGGGCTGGTCTGCGCAGGGCTGGCGGGCACAGCCTTTCTCCCCCGGCTTGTCTTTCTTCAAAGGTGACCGTGAGGGGNTGTGTCATCTCTGTTAACTGAGGTTTACTTTCGGGTCTGGGACTTTGGCCCTGAAGAGGCGTCGAAGAAGTGGTGGGAGGAATAGCCACACGAAGGGGAAAATGCAGCCCAAGAAGTAAATGTGTGTAAGTTCTGCGGTCTCTTCTGCCTTGCTGGTAAGCCTCGGTGTGCGGGACAAGACCTCCGCAGGTAGAACGGCAGAACTGGGAGCCCTTCTTCCTGCCTCCAGGCACTTTTAATAGCTAAGCCACCTGCACTCATGTAGAAGGGGAATTATTCCCCGCTCCCTTCCACCCCAGGCCGGCGACAAGCCTTTTCCTTGCCCTTTCCATAGCTTTTTTGTGTTATTTTCTCCCCCCACGTCCCTCCCCGCCCTGCGCATCTCAGGCCGCACTCCTGAACGGGAAATGGCTGTGTGGCTGAACAGTTCCAATGGCCTCAGGGAAAAAAAGCTGGGGGATGAGACGACTGTGAAGTGGAAAGTGAGGTGCTGATTATTATTTTCCCACTGAGTTTTGCCTATCGCCTGTACTGCTGACACCCTTGATGCTGATTCCATGACATGGGAAGAAATCTCTGCCTTTTCATATACTACATTTATTACTTCTCTACTGATTACTTCCATAGTAAGATAGTAGCTGAAAGTTATGCCAGTATTCAGCTCCGGTGTTCAGACAGGTTCTGGTGCCTTTTACGGGCAGGTACTGAGAACTGCAGTCCCCCTGTGCTGTGAATCCCTATGACAGCCTGTGTAAACCTATTGCTGAGCTGAGGAGACACTCACATCTGAAATATGGAAATAGTTCTTCACTTGTCTTCATTGTTTGCACTGCATGAACAAAGCTGCAAACACTTTACTTGCATTTGTATCTGCACGTGAAAGTCTTCACATTCATTGATTGTTTTGGCTTTTCAGGTGGAAGTGTACAAAGTCTCTGAAGTGTTTTGAATTCTAGTTCTGGATCCACCTACATCTGCAACATCAGCTGATTGTAGCTTGAAAACAGAAAAACCCCCAAACACATGACATCTTCATTTAAATTTCAGCTTAATCAGAATTACAACTGGACATGGGCATTCCAAGTAAATATGATCATATTTATTTTGGATATGCCCTTTAGGGTCAGAACTGTCTCTGACATTGCATTTAGCAGGTGGTTCAGTAATGTTTTTCTCCCACTGAGTTTTAAGGACTTTTTATCTGCTATTATCGTCACTGACAGTTGTTGGATACTTAACACTGAAAATCAAGCTGCTCTTTAAGAAGTGGCTGTATGCATTTAAGAACAAAGTTTTGAAAATCTCAGCTTGTTTGAATAGAGTGCCTGTCTCCTATGTTCCAAGTCCCTAAAATAAGAGTATTGCCTCTGAAAATATCTGGCTCCCAACTTTTTCGTATGCGTAAGGGAAAAAAGAGCCAGTTTTATA
Source organism: Erpornis zantholeuca (assembly GCA_013400515.1). Taxonomy (NCBI): domain Eukaryota; kingdom Metazoa; phylum Chordata; class Aves; order Passeriformes; family Timaliidae; genus Erpornis; species Erpornis zantholeuca. Next base: position 89,489 of record VZTN01012940.1, read on the forward strand.
TAAATGTACCCATATAAATTCTTTATCTGATATGAAACAGACCAATATCTGGGAGAGGAAGGGGAATCAAAGAACGTGGTGAAAAAAGATGGTTAAGATATGAAAAAGGCATATGAAATGGCAGATCCAGTAGAGGGGATTTAAAATCAGTCTGTCAAAATGAAGTTGGTATTGTAATTCACAGAATACAGATAACGTTCAGGAGAACATAAGCATTTTAACAGTAAATTAAAATGCAGAATAAATTTTGTGAATAAAGTTGTAAAGTAAAGGTTAATATTAGACATTGTGATACAATATCTTTCTCTGAAAAAGTGTAATGTTTTCACTGAGGGAAAAGCTATAATTCTGATCTTTAGACTTCAGAAATCATTTGGTATGATGACACATGGGGAAGTTATTAGCTTAAGTGGAGGAGATGGGGATTAGTTAAAGAATGATAAGATAGACAAATGACAAAAGAGAATGTGACAACAGTGCTGAAGAAGGGGCTGTTAGATGGATAGGTATTTTACTGGTAGAATTGACTATTGACACAGGGGATTAATCTAATGACGCAAAACAAAATCATACATTAGAAGTAGTAATAAAGTGGACACAAAACCTGGAAGACTGCTCTTTAAAATCAGCAGAGAAGGAAAAGATTCAGTTGCATAAACAGAAGACTTCCAAGTACCCAAAACCAAACTGTGTTTTTTAAATATTAGTGATCCATAAAAATGCTGCCTGTAATTAAAAATATAACATATGGTTTTACTAATCAATCACAGGATAACCATGGGCACGTTGAATTTTGCCATCACAGAATGGGTCAGGTTGGAAGGGACCAATGTGGATCATCTGATCCAACATCTGTGTTCAAACAGGACCATCCTAGAGTAAGTTGCACAGGACTGTATCCAGATGGTTCTTGAATGGTGCTCCAATGAGGAGATTCCACAACCTCTCTGGGCCACCTGTTCCAGTGCTCAGTCACCTGCACAATAAAAAAGTTCTTCCTTATGTTCAAGTGAAACTACCTACATATCAGTTTCTGTTTCTGTCTGTTGCCTCGTCTTATTGTGTGGTACCACAATGGCCTGTAGTACAGAGAATCTTGATCTTTCAGAGATCTGGCACTGCCCTGAGCTTTATTAGTGTGTTCCAGTCCATTTGTAATTATCCTCCTGCTCCCCCACATCTGCCATTTACAAAGGAAAAGTCAGCTGATATTCCTCTGCTCCAGCTGTGTCAGTTTGTCTGTGAATGTTGATCACCAGTGCAATATGGTTGTAAAAAAGGCAAACACAATCAGAGGAGGCTTTCCCTAGGAGAGGGGAGAGTGCTACATGCCTTTACACAAGGCTTTGTTGTGGGTGCATGCTGCCTTTCAGAAGCAGTTGTGACCACCCATGACTATGAAGGGGAGTGAGAAGAACCAACTCTTTTATATTAAGTGCACGAAAGCTAGAATAGGCACAGAGGGAGAGCAGGGAACTTTTTCTTATGAGACTAAAGGAGCCCCTTCTCTCTAGCCTTGCAAAATGAGACCTTTAAGAAGCTTTTGATATCTATAAATATATCAAGGGGCAAATGTGGGGGAGAGAGAAAACCTAGCTAAACTGAAGGACAATAATGTACAAGAATTAACAGATAAAAGCTAGTTATGATTATATTTATGCTGGTAACTGGAAGGCAGCTCATTAGAGATGTGAGGTTCTAGAATAATAGGAATAATGGGAGCGAAACTGCCAGCATGGTTCTAGGGAAGGGCAGTATTCATTTATGAAAAGGATTATAAAATGCAGTTGTCTGTAGTGATAAAGAACAAGATGTTATGATTCAGGGCACCTATGCCATCCTAGACTCTCTATTCAGGACAAGAGTATTTTAATTCAACCAAGTTATGGTCTGTGTGGGAAAATTACTTTTGCTTTGGCATAAGTTGTTTGAATGAAATGAAACGTCAGCATCATTTCGCTTTGTGTCATTATCCTGTTCCATTCATTTGTATGTCCTCTTTGGACTTAAACTTTATGAATAAAGGCTAAAAGCTCCTTACACTTGTATGAAAGAGAATAGAATTTTATGTGAGAGCTGAATTATTATTTATGTCCAAAACAGAGTTAGCTGTAAACAAACTTAACAGTGTTGTAGGATCCTTCCTTGACTTAGTGTACTCCTTCAGCTTGGGAAGGACTGAGAGCACCACCTTACAGGGAAACACTGCAGTGTGGAGAAGTGTACCAAAGATAACCTGGTTAAATGCCTGGCAAGGAGTTAGGGCCAGAGATTAGATCAGTGTGCTGGATGAGCTGTGGAAAAGGATGGCCTCTATTTCTGTAAAGCTGTAAGTGTGCTGTTTGTAGAACAGTGGTGGTCTTCTTTCCTATTGTGGAGTGTTTTCAGTGTGGCACTACTGCACTGAATACCTTTGGTTTAGTTGTACCTTTGCTGTGTTTTACTTAAACCTACCTTCTGGAATAGTATTTCACAACTCATTGGAAAAGTAGGCAACTTGCTGTCTGGGAAACTTTCAGTTACTGAACATAAAATAATTCACAGGTAATGTCTGTAACCAAAGGGTATAAAATGTTGGTCCTTAACTCAGAACATCAGACATATGGCTGGATAGAGTGGCTCATTGTGTTATGTATACTCACACTATTATGTATACTCACGGTAATTTGAAAAATCTTACATGTAAAAAACATGCATCCTGACAAGTGGGTACAACTGGATTGACATCTTAAACTTTCTCCTCTCTGCAGAGAAAGGCAGGTGTAAGGGCAATGAGGCTGTGTGACTTTGTTGCTCTCTCGCAAGTCCTGGTCTGTTCCTTGGCCTGTGACTGTTAAGGACTTGCGAGTTTGCCTGTGAGCTAGTGAGAAGTTCCTTTAACAAGTAAGAATTTAGTTGTTCTGATGAAGCTGAGCTAATAGCTGTTCTGGCTTTGTAAATATTTGTTACTGTTTGATAATACAGCTGGCTGCTGGACTACACACACTGAGTTGACCTCTTTGTTCACAAATACCTGAATTTGGTTAAGAACACTTATTACCTAGATTTTTTGTGTCTTTTACAATAAGCGTAAAGTATCTGAAATGTCTAAACAGTTACTGAGTAGGAAAATAAAAGATCTGCAAAAACTACAGCTTTTTCCAGTTTCTGGAGTTGTGTATATCTCTTGGTGTCTACAAGGACTTCAATAGAGCAACATGTTTTCTCTTTAGCCCTAACTGATTCCTGGATGGATTCTCTTTGTTTTAACAGAGCATTTGTTTAGATACTGGGGCACTTCCACTCTTATTTTTGACTGAGTGTGTTAAGTAGTTAGGGATTGGGAACAGTTGCTTAACGCATCACATCATCTTAACACAGTTTTTATGAGATAAGGCACTGGGGACCCAAGTTGAAAATGTGTGTGTGATACCTGAGGCAGGAGGCTTTAGTGATTTGAGAACGTACAGCCTTACTGGAACAAAGGAGGCAGCAGTAAAAAATACTCCTAATCTCTGGGTAGAGGCTGAGCAAGACTGTAAGGGTGGCAGTAAGGTTGTTTCTGGAATATACAGTATAATGCATTAGCAAATTATTTACTCATTCTAAAGGTAAACGTTTATCCATTAAGAGTGACCTCTGGCAGAGGGCAATATCAGTGACTCAGGGTAGTACCACTTAATCTTCTGCTTGGAGAAGAAATGGCCTTCGTTACCAGTTCTGTAAGATGGACCAAGAAAACAAGGGACAGGGATGATAAGTTTATCCTTCTAAAATATATACTTTTTTTTTCCTTTGATTCTGTAGGATTTTTAGAGCACCTCAGACGACATCCTAAATGGATGATTAACTTCACAATGGCAGAACTCACAGTGGAGAATGGCAGCTGTATGGACTGGCAAAAGCGATGCCTTGTGTTGGAGTCCCAGCTCTTCAAATTCCGCTTGCAGGCAAGCAAGATCCGAGAGCTGTTAGCTGAGAAGGTGAGGCAGTGGTGACTTCTTCTACTTTGCAATGAGTTACGACACAAAAGCAAAAAAACTGTAAATACTGAGCTATCCAATAAATCTGCTACTTGCAGTGAGGATTTCTTCTTTGATTACAGTACATCTTTTGCTCTCTGCTTATCAGTTGAGATGCAGAGATGTGCCTGTCACAGTGGTGTAAAGTGGCAAGAAAAGAATTAGCCTTGTTTACTGCAAAATCACTATTTGGACTCTAGTGGAAAACACTGTAGCAGCAAGATTCTGGATAGCTAAAGTGAGTGAGACAGCTGCAGAGCAAAGATGGATGTTTTGGATAAGAACAGCAGGATCAGGACGTGGCTGGCAACAGTAAAGCTTACAGGAGTGCAATTTATGCTATAGTGTTAAAAGCCCAGAGGGATACATGTATTGCCATAGTGTTAGAGTAACACTTCATATCCAGTCAAAACATTCTGGGGATACTGAAGAGCAAGGCCAGATATTTTGAGATCTGGATGTTAGAAACTTGCATGGCATCTGTGGTTTTAGAGACACCTACTAATCTCTTTCAAGTGCCCTCAGTGATTTTTTTTTTCATCCTAGAGGAGAGAGACTAGCAAAGATTTGAGGATTTTACTGTAGTTTTAGGTTTTTGCTTGTTTTTGTCATGGTGTGAATTTTTAGTGGTTTTCCTTTACCTTAAATGGTGTTGGTTTTCAATTCAAATTAAAGCTTTTTCACTAAATTTATATCAAGTCCAAGTTTGTAGGTTACTGTGGGGTTCCTTCTTTTTTTCAAGATGTGGCTTATATTATCACAGTCCAGTCCAAGATCGCTCAGATATTCAACTACTATAGGAAAGTGAGAAGTTTCTTTCTGTCACAGTTTTACTAATGAAGTTGAAACCTGTACAGCTGACTGAAGTTTACTGACTGATGACACATAAGTTCTAAACTCAGTTTTGCTCCATTTTGTATTATGTAACTTCTATGTGTATATTTTTATTTGTTGGTTTTGGGTGTAAAAACATCCAGATGACAGCTACTTGAGAGTGGAGTAATTTTCATCCTTCCTTTCACTCTAATTGCATTTTCACTATTGCCATATACTGTATGAGACTTTTTATTCCACCCTTCATATTTTGGAAAATTGTGCAATTCTAAGCAGCCTCTTCAAATTAGCTTCTGAGATGGACCTTAGTGATTACTTAGGTTGAAAAACATTGAAAGTGGTTGTAAAGTCCATTTAGATAAAAGGCACATTAAAAAAAATAATGTATAGATGTGGAACAGGTCTGGTAAAGATAACCAGTACTCATATGCAATACTTTTAAGTTTGCTACATTATGAAATATATGTCTTTGTCCTTTATTAATTTCTGCTTTGAGAAACTTCCTGACTACCCACACGTGAGACAAGCCCACCTATCAGACTTCCTTGTTGGAGAACAGACTTGCCAGATATATTTTGACTATCTCTTTAGGGAAGTTTGTGGATGATGGCAGAGAATTAAATTTTCATCTGCTTCAGGGGCCAGGCCATTTATCCAGCCTTTTAGTCAAAGCTATGTTCCCTTTGTTAAGGTTAAGGAGTAGCTTGGTTCAGTGATCAGGTTATTCTGTAACTACTTGTACAGTGCTGTTGTAGTTGTACTTGAAGGGTCAAAGAGCTAACAGGCTTGCAATTCCCAACTCTGAATGTCATGTGGGAAGGGGAGAGCCTCAGTGGGGACTGTGGGGCATCTCCAGGAGGCTCTCCTGCTGCTGGTGGACTCAGACACATAGTGCTCATGCTGAACACTCCTCTTGGGAAGTGTTGTGGGCCTCAGGTTCCCAACTGGTCTGTAACGACTTGCTCACAGACCCTCCTTCCCTCCTCCTCAGTCACTACAGGACACCCCAGTAGTCACAGCAACGGGGTTGCTCCATCCTTCTCACCCTCAGGTGGTGATGCAGAGCTGAAGGAGGTGCTTGGTTTATGCCTAACAATGGCAGTTCCAGGGATTTTTGTCATAGATTTTATAGCAACTGTGATTTTTAAGTATTTTTCCTCATTATGAGAATGAAGAGATTCAGACTTACTGGAGAGTCCTGCATTTCAAAAAAGGATTTTTGAGGCAGTGAGGGGGGATGATCTTGGAAAAATGTGAAGTCTGCTCAGTTTGAAGCTATGTGCCAACCTGTGGTAAGCATTGTCCTGAGATCCTCCCAATATGGTTCACAGCAACAGGACAATTATTTTTTTAAATAGTGTTTTTAGATGGTGAAAGTGAAGAACAGTGTTAACAGGGGTGTGATACTTGCTCGCCAGCTAGGTTGTCTTAGGTCTGGAGGTGACTGATTGAAGGGCTTGAAAACCTGATCCCCCACATCTTCAATTATTGTTTATAACTAATTTTATGATTTCAAGACAGTTTTTACTATTTTAACTCACATAAAACCTAACCACTCATGCCTGACATTGGTAGTACAATGTGCTCTAACAGTTTAAATACTTGAGATTTTTTAAATCCTCTTAGATTGTATAATCTAGATCGCTGTTCAGAACATGAGGAATTTAAAACCCAGTGGTTTAACTGCCAATGCCCTAGTTCACATGGTGTGAACTTCCACGTTGATAGCTTGGTCTCAGCTATTGAACAGAGCTGCCCAAGCTGCACAGAGCCTGGCTGCCTAGCATGGCAGAAGAGCCTTGGCCCCTGGTCTCCCAGACAAAGTTTTGTCATCCTGGTGGACCCCACAGGGCATGAGACCCCGGAGTCCTACCTTGTGGATATTAGCAGGGATCGCTTTGGAAACAGGCAGTTGTTTTCACCCTTTCTTGTACACACACAAGGAAAAGGGATACTCCTCTGTTGGTGAGTGGCATAGCAGGCTGTTGCCTTGGCAGCAAGTTGACCTGGTTAGGAGTGAGATCTGGAACAGAACAGCAGGAGGAAAATGAAGTTGAGAGGTGTAGGAACTTCTTTTCATTCAATTTTATGTACTCTCTTCTGAGCTATCAGAAGGGCAGGGAAAGCCTGAGTGAATGGTTGATCTTGTTAGGATCTTTTGCAGCTTTTAGTAGGGCCATCTATGTAATTTAACCTGCTTCTGTCTTACTTCAGTAAATAATGGATGTTTGGAAAAAGGCTCTTTTGTCTCATGAAAGCATGGCTATTTAACTACTCCTGTTTCTCCCATACAAGCTGTCTGGGCTAGTGTTTAAAAGAAGAATTCCGTGCATTTGGCTTGGTTACTAAGTTTTTTGTGTGACCTGGGTCACATTGCTTCGTAGCATTTGTCAAATTATAAAGCATTTTGAGTGAAAGGACCCATGTAAATACCAAGCATTAATATGATTTCATTGAGGGATTTGAAAGAGCCTTACAAACATGTATGTATTAAATCTGAATGTGCTCCAGTGAGAGTACTGACACTGGGGATGAGTGAAATAGTGACTTCTTGTACATGAGGAACACAGCAGTTATTTAACAGTTCATGGTAGGACAACCCAACAATGTAGTACAGGAAATTAAGAAAAGTACAAGTTCATTTAAGGCGACAGAGCGAATTAGGGTGACGAAAGTAATTGATTTGGCTGGAACTTAGCCATGTCACCCTGCTTGCACAATTTTCATAACTTTTTAGTGGTCAGGAATGGTCCCAACATAGATTCTCTGTCCTCATCAAGATCCATAACTGCTAGCAATGCAAAGCAACTGCTGGGACAACAAGGAGGTTTTCAGTCAGAACAGTGCTGTCTTAAAATAATCTGAATGTTTCATGGAGATTGCCCACATTGTGAAGGATTGCATTATTAGTTTAAGAGGATCGCTTGGTAAAAAGGCCCAGAATTTCATCTGTGCTGTGAATGTAGACCCTGTCAATTAATCAGAAAACTAGGAGAGACTACTGATTCTGAAGCTACTGTCTTAAACAGTCTTTGTTTCACAAAGCATATTATGTCTCCACAGTAATTATGTTCAACATATCTCTTTTGCCAATATGTTTTGCTGCTACCTGTCTGGGGTGATGACTGTCCAGAGACTAATAGATAAAAGCATGGGTGCATCACTGTTCTGGAGGGACACATACTCATGTAACACAGACCACTGCTGTTCATGTTAGAGCTCAGTCTCTTCTCAGACTCTGGTCAGAGCAGCTTTGTCTGGCTGCAGTCTTCTGTGGCATCTGTGCTCCTCTGTCAAAGAAGCATCCTTGATGTGGCTATTAAGTTACAGAGACTGATGGATTTGATTGTTCCACTGAAAAAGCAAACCTGAGAGGTATCATGCCAAATGTAGCAGGTTTTGATCTTCATGGTTTTAATTTATGTCACTGCTTTTTTAGTTACATGACTACTGAAGTGTTTACATATACGTACCTTTTGATATGTTTGTTGATAAGGGTCAGTCTGCTCTTGTATCAGTGTGCACGTATGGAAAGAAGAGTTGTCTTGTTGCCATATGAGGGAAGGCAAATGGAAACAGGGGAATGCTGCCATGTCCGTTCTGGGTGACCAGCCTAAGAGGAATAAGTCCCATTTTCAGAAATAATGGTTTGGTCCTGTCAGTAACCAACCTAAATACTTGGCTCCAGTGCTTTATCAAGAATCACAAAATGCTTTGGAGAGAAAAGGAGCTCAGTTCCCTTTATAGTTTTTCTTCTTTAGGCATGATTCTTTTAATCTTCTGAAGATTCTTCTATGTCATTCTTTCCATAGTAAAACATAAGTAAGTGCTGGAAGCTCCATTAAGCATTCCTCAAATTTTGCGACTTGGTGGGTGAAACTTAATGTCACTGACTTTGTATTACTGGGCTTAAATCTGAGACCCATTGAAGCAGGCCAGGTGAAAGATGAGCTTGGGAAACATCAAATGAGATACTAGGTTGCTATTTAAAGAAAAATTAAAGCAAAAACCAAGAAAAGAAAAACCACCAAACCCTCTCCCCAAACCAATCAGCTTGCCCCCAAAAATGGGCTCTGGTGGTAAATTATTAGAAGAATCCCAAGTACCTCTGCATTTTATGACAATGAAGTGACTTATAAAAATTTAGGATAAAATTCTATTCAGTGTCCTTTGACCTCGATAGCAACAATGCTCAGATGTTGAATCACAGAATTGTCAGTTTGCAAAGCTCTTCAAAATGAAAAGAAACATAGGAAAATTAAGATCATTATTAATCTTGTCAGCTATGAGTGTGTGATGCTTTTGAAGCCAAAGCAACGTATTCACTGGTTATAATGTGGCATCATAGAGAACCTGCTGTGAGCTTTCCAAGATATATTAATTTTTATTTACCATTGTGAATGAATCCTAGCTGAAATAAGATCAGGGAAGAATGGTGCACTGTGGACAGGCTCCTTGCAGGGACAGCCCATGATGTGTAAATTGTAGCAATGAGGTCAAGACTTTGGCACTAGTCCTTTGACCCATGTAATGAATGATGAAGCTCACTAATGAGAAAATGGTTCCGGTATATTCAAAGTGGAGCAGAAGACTGCAAAAGGTCAAAGGCTTTTTTTTTTTCCTGGTCAAAGCTGTCCAGTTAACTCAAAATATGCCAAAGATCTGTAGGCTTGCACAAGTCCTGAGTAAAATGTGAAATTCCAAGTGATGTTAATTTGTTTTCTTTCTTTACCCCTCTCTTTTCTGTCTCTGAAGATGCAGGAATTGGAACAGAGAGTGATAGAAGCAGAACAAAGAGCTGAGGATGCAGAGAAACAGGTAAGAGATTCTTTTATGGTGGCTCTGGTACAAGTCCAGCAGTTAACTCCCTCTAAATTTCTTCCAGTCTAGCATATAGACAGCAATCTGCAGTGCTATGTCCTCCTAGTGAAACACTTATTTACAATGGTGGATGGATTTTCTGGTCTACTTTCCAGTCTTTGAGCCTTAGCTGTGAACAGGTGCTTGTGTATGTTGAACCCTAAGTGAAAACCAGCACCTTATACCTTCCTGTCATCTTCATAACCTTTACCCCCCTGTCCATGATAGGCATGCTTCATTGTGGAAAAGGAAGGGGATGTTGTACCTCAGGGTTAAATCACAAAAATAGGGCTGCTTGGCAGGTCGTCAGGAAACAAGTACTTAAGAGTACTGGTGAGGACTTGTCTACAAGTAGAGAAGGTTCTGTGAAAGAAGTAGGTTTTTCAGACACACCCTTATCACTTGTTTTGGACTTCCTAGTAATTACTGCTCTGGCTCAGGAGCCCATGGAGAAAAACAGTTAATCATCTAAAAATTAGGCATATTGTCTAAACTAGTCTTGTGCTTCTTGAATAATGGAGAAGGGGAGAGAGGCACACTTCAGCTTGTGAACAGGATATAGAGAAGAATGTAACTTTGGGAAGCAGGCATTCCGCACTCTAAGGAGTATTACGCACTCTAAGTAGGCATTCCGCACTCTAAGTAGAAATGAAAGAGCCAAGAGGGGCCAGGTGGTCTGAGCTGTTGCATCACTGCAGATCACTGGTGAAGGGAAGGCTTGAAGTGAACCAGCTCCCTCCAGCTGGACGAAAGCTGCAGGACTGAGTACTAAGTCAGGGATTGAAGGGCGGAAATAAAAGCCACATAGCCAAGAATGACTGTCAAAGATGATTTCAGAAGTGAAGGACTGGATAGGCAGTGTTATAAGCCCTGGGAGACACATCACCTGGGAATCAAGAACTTTAGGTACCTGGAATGGTATTCTGGCTGCAGAACTTAATATTCCATGCCGGTATGATACTGACATCAAGATTTTTTACTGACCAGCTTAATTCTAGGAAAGAAGCTATGTCTTGATACCGTGCTGTTGGTTTCTATTCTAGTGACGAATAAGGATTGTTCTTGGGAGTGGTATCACTAAGTCCATTCCCAACCAAGCCAGGCAAAGGTAACACAATACAGGCAGAAGTGACAGCTGTGACAGCACCAGCAGGAAATACAGTTATTGCCACTGGCCAGTGAAGAAGGTTTCATACTAGCAGACACCTCAATGACAGGAGCAGAGTGCCCAGGATATGATAAGATGCAATGACAGCAAGGGACAAGATGGAGAACAAGTCAAATCCAGGTCCAAGAACGGGCAAGAAAGGGAGAACTTGGCTGGGAAGGTGTAGCAGAAATTAGGGTTGCCTTCACTCACCTGCCACCAGCAGAAATGAGGGTTGCCTTCACTCATCTGCCACCAGCAGTTCTGTAGCCATATGCTGGCAGGTCATAAAGACTAGCAACCCTCAATGTTTGTCTTTCCAGCAGCCTTATCCACATCCAAAGATAAGTGTTCCTAGAGAAATGCTACATTGCTGCCTGACAGCCTGAAGAAGTGACAGCATAAGAGTAGGACAATTCCCTTCCACTAATGAGTACATTCACCATGAATAAGAGGCAGCCAACAAATGAGAGGGCTCCACATCAAGTGCAAAATCCCTTGTTATCTTTCTCTCCAGGAGTTTGGCGGGTTGGATTTGTTAATTCAATGGACTCCCTGTAGCTGCCAACCTCAATTAAGGAAATCACATGTTCGCAGTCCCCTTGCTGAGCCTCTAGTACAGAGTCAGCATTTGGGCATCAGACAGAAAGGAGGGGCCATTTCTTTTTACTATAATCACCCTCAACTCTAATGAAAACACATCCGACTCAGCAGGCTTAGTTTTCTGGCTCGGATGTTGGGCGCTTACCTTTCTGATTCAGTATGAGGAAGAGGCAATTTGCTTCTCTGCCTAATATAGGCAGACAGGAGGACAAAACACAGCTTCTGCAAGTATGAAGTGTAGGCTGCTCAACAGAGCATGACTAACAGTCTTGCACAGACTTTGTGAAGTGCTCAGATTGCTGCCTGCATTCAGTCCTTCTGGTTCTAAATTCATGCTAAATTTATGGTTTTTGGAGTTGGTTTCTTTGCAGATTTAGCTTCTTTGAGATGTGTTGGAACCAGAGATTTTCCCATCTTCAAATGCTGCAATTAGTACATTTGAGTTAAATTGAGGGGATTCCATTCATCTTTAGAAAAGAAGTCTTATAATCCATTGTAATAGAATGAGGTGATGGTAAAACAGAGTGGCATTATTGAGAGACAAAGGTTTTGAAGAAAGCAAAGAGATTTTAAAAATTTGCTAAAAACCTGAAATGCTTCAGTAGCTACTAGATTTTAGTGCATTGAAATTTGTCTGTAGCACTACAGTGATCTTTCTCTTGTTGAGATGAAGAAGTGTTGGCACTGGCGGGGGCTCAAAGACAGGCAAAACTTCTGAAATATCTAAACCTGGGACTCCTTAGCAAGTCTGGAGAAAAACTTGGCAGAAAGACAGGAGTTACCAAAACACTGTCTTAAGCTAGGGATAGGAGGAAGAAGGACCTCCATAGAACATTTTGCTATGGAAATCTTAATCTGAAGCAAATGGCATGGGGTTTGTGGTATATACCTTGGGAGTGACAGAGGTTAATAACTGGCCATGATATTGCAAAGGAGGAAGGTGTGATGTACCTTGTCCATATGTGTACAGAGACTATGGTGCCTGTTTGGCCTCTTTGATTAGTAATTTGATTGTAATATCTCACAATCCATGATGTGTTTATCTGTTCATGGTTCAGTTTGCATCTGTTACTGCTTCAGCGTTACAAATGATTGGACAATGTTCCTTTCACAAGTGTGGATATAAACTAAGTGTGACCCAAGAGTGTTGTAGTTTTTGATGTTTTATTTTTCCTGACTTGAAAAATAAGAAACCCACAAATATTCTCATTTATTTTCATTCTCTTACCACTACACAACCAGCTCCTTAATTTACATTGGTTTATTTTGTTGTGTTTTGGTTTTTTTCAATTTCCTTCTGATTACCATTACAGGTCAGAGTTATGGAAGAGAAGATAAAACTAGCCAATATGAAGACTGGTGAATCTGACAGCACCCTGCACAGGAAATACCAGGAGCTGATGTGCACAATGCAAGGAAAGGAGGATCTGATCAACAAATTGGAGACGCAGCTAGCAAAACAGGTAGGGATATTTTCTACAGAGAGGCCTGTAGGTTTCATGAGTTAGAGGAATTCCATAATGTATAGTTCAAAGATACAGATTATGTCTCATTACGTATAAGTCTCTCAGTTGCCCCCGATAAGCTGTAAGATGATGCCCGGCTCAGTACAAGATCCTCTCTTTCCTTTTCAAACAAAACATCCCTCAGCTTTGACAGCCCATGTCTCTTCATTATTGGGATCAGTCAATGAGCTTAAAGGGCTTCCATATGTTAGTGCTGAGACCCAACACTCTAATGCTACAGTCTTGTCACAGTCTTTCTCTGGCTTTTTGGCATATAGATTGCTTTGCAAACTGTTGTGTAGCCTGTATCTGATTCAGTTCATGCTGCTTCTTGGGAGGGATCTTTTCCCAGTCTTCAGCAGTCCTTTAGCATAGTTCATCTCTTGTCAGACGTCATTATAAAAGAGCAGCTGTTTCCCAGCATAGATAGTTCATAGTCTCTGCCATTTTCAGTTGGAGGAAGGAAGATGCTACATCTACAGCAGGGCTTGTATTTCAGTTCTAGTAAAGACCTTGCCCTGTGGTTTCTATAACATGAGGAATTAGGTATTTTTATGTGTTGCTAAGTAAATAACTTTTAAACAGAAGTAGAATTTTACCCAAAAAAATTACTCAGCCTTTTGAATTACACTGAACTAATTGTCACCTATTTCAAGGACTGTTAGTCGAAATCTTGTTCCAGCAACAAGAGAAAAAATGAGTTTCTAGAAATGAAAGCCAAAACTTAGCAATTCCAGACAAGAAACACTCTTTATCAGAGTCACTGGTTTAGTTTCAGGATGGGATGAGATGGTGGCAGAGCTAGAAGGTTACTAAGGGTCCCTGTAAGGCATCCTATTTGTTTTCACTGGGATGGGAAGAGCCATGGAGTTCAGAGCATTATTAAGAAAACATTGAGGTCATATCTGGACCACACAATAGTGTGGGACACAAAGAATCTCTAATTGCTTTTGGATCATAAAGGACAATAACTGCATTTATGGTTGCTGAGTGAATTGGTTCTGCTTAGAGGCAGGGCTTACTAAGCTTGGTGACAATGCTGTCATCGTATCACTATTCTACTTTAGTACCTGAAATAAAATCTTGGCATTGCACTTCACCATATAGTGTAGCAATCTGAATCTTTCACATCTTGAACCCTGTTCCAAGACAAGTCCAGGTCATAAGGGATTCAAAGCCAATTGCCATCTGATGGATATTCAGAGATGGTAGATTGACTATATGCACCAGATCATTTCAGACCTGTAGGCACGTCTAGTATTCTAAATCCTGCAAAGGTTGAGACCTGATGATTAGGAATACATGCAGTCACATAAAAGGAAAAAAAAGCTAAATAAGTCTTCTTAAGGTATCTGATTTGATTGCTGTTAGTTCATTATGCTCATCTATGGATGTTGCTGCTGCCTATAATGTTACTAGGGTCTATTTTAAAGTCAGCAAACATACTTGAATAGGAGCCTTTAAATGTGCTCTTGTAGTGATAAATAGCATGTGGTGATTAAAAGTGATGTGAAAATGTGGGGAATTTTGTGCAGTGTACTGTGCATTTATATGGTATGAAAAACTATAGTGGGGGAAAGGACTGACATTTTTATTATCATAATTACTTGTATTTGCTTACTTCACTAAAAACAATATAACAGGGAAGCCACCAACTACTACCAGAAGATATTATCTTTGCCCCGTAATTGGAGAAACCAGGGCTGATGTGCCATGGAGCATATATTCCTCCTCTCTCCCTTCCCTCCCTTGCCCCTGGAACTGATTTCTTCTTGCAGTTGTTTAAATTGTTATGTAGATAGGAGAGTTTTCAGTGATGTTGCTTCTGATGAAGCAACACAGAAGACAAAACAGAAAGTTTTGGGTGATCATAGTGTCAATTCAGCATGTTTCAAAGGAAATTTCCGGAAAAGTTAAAAACACAGCTGAGAAAACACAACTGCAAAAATGCTGTACCAATGTTACCCAAGCAGGTACTTGGAGGAACAACAATCATTGTGCAAATCAACAGTATTGCCATAACACCTTTTTGTGGACTAGAACCTGTTCAAATGGATATATAAACATATAACTGCTTATAGCATCTGAAATCCTTCTAGCAGGTCTTAGTGTCTTTCAAGGTCAAATTGTAGTGCTTTTTTCTTAATTTACTTTCTCAATGAAAATACTGTGTGTGTGTGTGTTTAATATGTTGTTGGTATTTGCATCTTGTGCACCTTGAAAGTTTGTGCCCTACACTTTTGCTTACAGCAACTGAATCCCTTTTGTTTGGAATGATTGATGTTTTATGAGTCAGTTGTAGGCACTGCTTAGTTCTTACTACCTTTGTCCAGTGATGTGTGTGTAGGCTGGGGGAACACTACAGATGCTCCACAGCAAACAGCAACGTTGCAAAACCACATGAAACCAAAAAAGTTGCAGACTGTACTCAAATTGTGGTAGTTGGCCAATTGTTACCTGACCTGGATTTTGCTATTCCACAACAAACTCTTGAAACAAGCCTCTGAATTTAACTCTAGGGACCATGTAAGGCAACTTAGAGCTTGATTTTTTTGGAGGCCAGATGAATAATAGTGTCCAAGTAGCAGTCTTAAATCTTACGTCTGGCATGGGGGCTTCAGTGTTTCAGTCACTCCTGATGCAGTAACTCACTGAGAACTGTTAGTTGTGCTCTCCTAATGCATCTAATGTTTGGTTTGGTTTTTTGGCACAGAAACAGCTGAGGACTGAGGAAGCCAAAATTGTTCAAGAGAAAGCTGCCAAGATCAAAGAGTGGGTAACATTTAAGCTCAGGGAGGTAAGTCTAGCTTGCTGCCAGGTTTCAAGGCCTGTGACTAAGTAGGGGGTTCCTATGTAGGACAACAGTCTGGGGACAGTCAGTCTGCCACAGAGGTGCTCTGCTTGTTGGCCCTACAAATTCTCATTTGTAGGGCTGGGGTCATCAGTCTTACCGAAGGGTATTTACTTTACTGGGCAAACTATAAATGACTGTGAAGTCACCAGTGCCCAAAAGCAACTTCTGAACATTGATGAGTCACAAGTGGCTTTCACCTAGCTTTCTTTTACCTCTCCCTCTTTTCCCTGGGTGCAGTTTGCTGTTCCTTTCTGACAGAGCACCTGTTACACAAACATGTCCTTTGCTCTTCTATAATTTATCATCTCTGGCTAATGCTGTTTTCCTATCGCCTAGTATTTTCTCATCTCTGACCTCTCTGTTCTTTCCATGCCGTGGATTTGTGCCTCTGTCTGGGCCTACCCTCTAGAAAAACAAAGATAGCAGTGGGTCAGCATGCAGTTTTAAAGATGCTGTAGTAGTTTTCAGCTGGGAGTGGGCTGTCTGGTCTTTTATTCCAAGTTAAAGACATATTTGAGAAGTGCCTGTAGCTCATACAGAGGCTGTTTGAGAAAGCACAAAAAAATATTTTAAGTAGATTTTCTAGTGATGCTGCTGATTAGGATTTTGAGGTGACTGGTAGACTGACCCATATTATTTTTTCCTTGTTAAGATACTTGAAAATAATAACAATGAAGATATGTTCTTTGTAGTGGATCACATATACACCAGTTTTGCATTATTTTTCAGTTTCTATTATTCTTGTTTCATAGCTTGAGCTAGAAAATTACCACTTGAAAAACTGTAATCAGAGACTGATGGAACAAATTGAAGCCCTTCAGGATACATTGCAAGGTAAATGTGTTCAGCTGGCACTGTAGCCTAGTAACCACCACAAGAGTGGAAGTTGGCATTCCTGAGTCAGCATTATATTCTTAACTTTGTCAGAAATTAAAACTTGTGACAGCAAGCAGTAGAGTTGCTCTGTTGCTCTCTTCCTTAGGGGTCCATTTTTAAGATGGGAATAACATGTTTACCTGCCTTAACTCTTAATTGTTTTCCCACCAACAATTGAGTATAGACGCCTTTGTTTTTTAGAATCTGCATTTGCCATTAAAATAAGCCACTGAGCTCCTGAGTTAGAAGCATTCATTGAAATACACAGTAGAACTCTCCGTTCACTTCAGTGCTGCAGGGGAGAAGTCCCTGAGGTATTTCAGTGTACCTCCATATGTGAATTATCCTCATCCCCACAGAACCTCTGCTGGCATGTAAGCTGAGTAACTGAATGAACCAAGGCAGCAGCTGTTTGGTCTGCCTTTAGGAACTGGGCTCCTCTGTGCTGTCAGGTTGGGTTGGAGAAAGCTGCTTATGGTGTTTTGGATTTTTGCAGTTCTTTTGTGGCTGGATAGAAAACTTTGGTCTCCAGGTTTGAATTCAGCATCTTTCGTTGTAACATACTTTGAAGAGGAAATTCTCTCTCTCTTTTTTTTTTTTTTTTTTGTAAGCTTGGCTTGGTCACAGTAAGATGAGCTACTTTCCAGAACTTCACTGGGCATGTGGGCAGGGGACGCTTCTTTTCTGCAGAAGTCTTTCTGGCATTCCTATTATTCCACAGCAAGAGAATAGGGCAAAATTCCTTCTTAATCCCACCACATTTCTAGTGAAATGCTTTATGACTGGGTTTTTCTCATCCCCCCTGGCTCTGACTGTCCACAAAAAGAGAATGCCTGGTAAGCTGCGTTAATAATCTGGTATTAAGTGTTCCCTGGATCCCAGCTCTCTGGACAGTAAACAGCACTGCCCCCTCCTCTTATCCCTCACTAGTCTCACTATGCCAGGCTGAAGTCAGAGACCTCTGCGGAGAGACAAATCTCTTTTTGCTCACTATGCTAATAGTAACAGCTTCTTCTTCCTAATTGCCTGTCATATCTAGGAAGCTGCAAAAATACCAGTAGAATTTAAAATGAATGGCCTCTTTTCAGTCTACACTAATGATTTACCTCAGGGTCAGGGGAAAATATCTGCCAGGATTTGTGTGTGCCAGTGTTATGTGTTAGCTTTGCTAACATTCAGTTCCTTGTGACTCAAGTGCCAAGGTCATGCTCTCATGATTGTCTTTTTCTCAGCTGTTTCCAAGAGCAGGTTTCATCCTCTCCACTGTCAGCAGTAATTTATTCTGCTGTTTGCACTTCCCTCTGTAACTTTGTGTCTTCAGTTTGTTTTTATTTCCTTGTAAATCCCATGGGTGGTTAAGCAATACCCATAGAGTTTGATGTTCAGGCAGCATTTTCAACAATAGCTGTGCAGAGTCACGCTCACCCATATTTTGCAATTTCCAAAGCATCTAATGATTTTGTTCTTTTTCAGTTAGGCTGAAGTAAATATAAATGCCAAGGTCAATCAAACATCCTCTGCCATTCCCAGTTTTACCCCCACTTTCTCATATTCTAAAGCTGCTATTTAGTGAAAATAGTAGAACTGGGATAATCTTTAAATCTAATAATTATGGAAAGGAAGAAAGTATAATAATTATAAAGTGTAGGTACTAAGTAGACAAAGGACAATGGAGGCAATCTAGGATCTATCCTTTATGTCATCCTCTAACATAGCAACTGAAAGGGCAGGGAAAGAACTAAAAAAAGGAAGATTTTACACCAAAACCATGTAAGTAACTATTATAAAACTTTGTGACATAAAGCACTGTGTGGGTTGTATAGCACAAAAGGATAACAAAAAGCTCTAGTGACATTCTTGAAAAGCAAGTAAACTCACTGCTGTGATGGTTAAGAGGGTCTCCATACCTTTGCTGGAAGCCTCATCTAGGCCCTGGGAATGGATGGAATCATACCAGTTTGTCTGACGACTTAATCACTGTAGGTCCACTAAAGCCAAAAGCCTAACACTAGGCAGTGTTCTGGCTACTTGGATGTGTCTGACAAAGTGTTGTGTGTATGGGTGCACTTCCTTCTCACGTGTTAAGAGAGGAGGCATAATTTTATAGGTAAGAGTGAAAACTCCTATACTGCATTAGACTGAAAGCTTGCCTAGGCCACTATCCCATCTCCTGGTTGGCTGCTCATGTTCCAGGGAAGATCATACAAAGCATTGCAAGTAGAGCTGTCCTTCTCTCCATATACCCTTCCAGCTTCTGCTCTCAGTAGTTCAGGAAGTTCCTAGGCCAGAACTCCTGTACTACAGATACATTGCTTTTTCTGGCCTGTCCACAGCATTCTGTTTCCTTTTTTATCTGGGAAATAAACCTTCCTTCTGTAAATTTCAAATTCTCTGCCTAATTTCATTAGGCACCCTTTAATTTCACTTTTGTCAGAAACAGTGATTAATCACTTCCTATTCATCTCTTCTGTGCTATTCCCAATTATAAATATAGCACTCTAGTTATAACTATGCCCAGCCATCTCCTTTCTGTTCTATATAGTCCTAAACAGCCAGGATGCTATTAAAGTACAACTGAATGTCCACGAGGAAGCAGCATTGAAGACATTGAAGTATATGAATGCCTTAACTATATCTTCTCCTTCCTTGTAGATATGACCAGCATTCCTCCCTTTGAATGTCTTTGGAGCTGTGATTCCCTGAAGCGCCAAGCACTGCAGGCCTCTTTTGATGAGAAGATAGACCAGAAACCTGTGCTCCTTGCACCTGGTTTCAGAGAGATGTGTCAGACAGGACCTACCGAACATGTCCTCTCTTCAGCAAACATAGTCCTTGCCAATGACACCTTTACTGAGAATGGAGAGAATAAATCTCTGATTTCCCAGAGCATGCTGAAGCTCATGTCTGACGCATCAAGCTGGAATCTCTCCACAGAAAATAATGTATTTCCAACCATAAGTTCTGAACATGGTTTAGGGTGCTCTGATCCCATATCACTGGACCCTCCAGCTGAGACCACAAGAATTCTTGAGGCTTTGACCTTCCAATCATCTTTGCAAGGAAACTGTAGTGCTGTGAGCACTTTGCAACAAGTGGGTTTGGATGGCACCCGCTTCTCTGATGATCTGAGTGCCAGATTCCACTCCCACCGGCTGGACTCCTCTTCCTCAGGAGAAATAATGAGCATGCTTGAGGGCCATCTCCAAACTGCTGAGTCCCCTCTAGTTGTGTCAACATCAGCTGTTACAGCACATTCCTTCTGTCCAGGGAGGGAATGCAGCCTTGGGAGTAGTATGACCTTTCCAAAAATACGAATACCCAATACACCAAGAGACAGTATCCAACTAGCCAAGAGACATCGCAGCCAACCACAGTCAGGGGCTAATTCTTTCCAACATGTAATGCACCTGGGGACTAGCACTTTCCAGCCCATAACAGACCCTCCAGATGGCTGTGGGCATGTGGAGGAGACAGATATTGATGATGATGGTGTGATGGACAAGATGGAGACAGAATGTGGCCTGCTGAGGGGAGAAGCTGGAACTTGTGAGGGAATGTACCACTTACCTGCAGAGCAAAGAGAAGCTGTGAGTTCTGAGGCTGGTGCACATGACCCGGGAGGTAAACCTCCCACACCACCCCTACACCGATTCCCATCATGGGTAAGAAATGCAAGGACAACAGTGTGAAAAGTGCTGCTTATCTTTGTGCCCAGTAGTTAGGCTACAACACTTCTTGGTCACAAGGAATTGTTACTTGTGGGCATCACAGGTTACATTCTGGAGCCACCAAGTTGGATAGTTCCATGGAGCATGCTGGTTCTGTTAACAATTTTTTTTCTTTTTTTTCTCTTTATAAGGGGAAAAAATCAAGTGAAAAAAGCAGTACTAAAGAACCATAGGAATAAAACTGAAAGGCAAAATGTGCTGCATTGTGGTTTATCATTACACGAGTCATCAAAAGTCAGTCCTTAGTTCTGTTGTCATGTGTTTTAAGATAGAAAAATGAGTCATAAATGCAGTGGACCAGACCAGACAGCTTCCGAGTGAGAAAAAGCTGTGGGTACATGGATTAGATCTTAGCATTCCTATCTCATGGTATGCTCCTGCTATTAGGATAATTTTGTGAAAACCTTTGGTAAAGTGAATATACATATCATGTTGTTTTCTCTTACAGTTCCTTGTGAGGTCAGATAGATGAATTGTTTGTTAGTCCTAGAATTGTTTAGGTTGAAAAAAGCAGCCTTCTCCTCATCACTAAGGTGGGACAAGTCACTTGTCATAGAAAGAGATCAGGTTGGTCAGGCAGGACCTGCCTTTCACAAACCCATGCTGTCTGGGCCTGATCCCCTGGCTGTCACACATGTGCTGTGTGCTGGCACTCAGGACAGTCTGCTCCATGACCTTCCCCAGCACCAAGGTCAGGCTGACAGGCCTGTAGCTGCCCAGATCCCCCTCCGACCCTTGTAGGTGGTGTCACATTTGCCAGGTTCCTGTCACCTGGGACCTCCCTGGCTGACCAGGGCTGCAGCTAACTGATGGGCAGTGGCTCAGTGAGCTCTTCCCACAGCTCCCTCAGTACCCTCAGGTGGATCCCACCTGGCCCTGCAGATCTGTGTGCGTCTAAGTGGCAAAGCAGGTCACTGTGCATTTCCTCTTGGGTTGTGGGGGCTTCATTCTGCTCCCCATCCATGTCTTCCAGCTCAGAGGGCTGGGTGCTTGGAGAACAACTGGTTTTACCATCAAAGACGGAGGCAAAGAAGGCATTGAGTACCTTCTTCCTTTTCCTCATCCTTTGTCATTGTTTCCCACTCATATCCAGTAAAGGATGGAGATTCTCTTTTTGTCTCTCATGTATTTATAGAACTCTTTTTTTGTCTTCTTATGCAGTAGCCAGGTGAAGGTCAGTTGGGCTTCAGTCCTCCTAATTTTTTTCTCTACATAACTTTATGGTGTGTTTGTAGCCCTCCTGAGCCACCTGTCCCTTCTTCCAGAGGTCATAAACTTAGAGTTCAGCCAAAGCTCTCTGATCAGACAGGCTGGTCTTCTTCACTATCTCATCTTTCAACACATGGGGATGACCTGCTCCTGCAACTTAAAGATTTCCTTCTTGAAAAATCTTCAGTCTTGCTGGATTCTTTGTCTATCAGGACTGACTCCCAAGGGACTCCATCAACCAGGTTTCTAAACAAGCCAAACTGACAAATTGGTGGAAGTCAATGTAGTATCAAAAGAGACAATTCTGTTTTCATTTGATTTTCTAAAGGCAGGGGCAAACAAGTGATTTATTGAAACTGCAAAGTCAAGCATTCATTGTTAATTCTTATGTCGTATAAATTTTTGGTGTATTTGACTTTGCAGTCTTAGATACTTTCACATATATGTATTATGTATGTTATTTCATAGTGAGTTTTGGTTGTATGCTTTAAGGAGCACCAAGAGGTTTCCTAGCTTTCGGATTTATCCATTTCACACTGGTTGATGTCTTAGTGATAACTCTGCATCTAGATACAGAGTTGGGTTCCCCCTCTGGAATTTTTATCAATTCATGAAGGACTTGGAGATCCTTTGAACTGAAAGCTCTGTATGTTGTTGTAACTGAGACACAGGCTTATTGAGATCATTCCAGGCATTTCTTTCATTCCTGTATTATAGAATGGACATCCTTTGCAGCTGATGACTCAATGAATTGTCCTGGCTTAGGGCTGTTCTTCATTCATTTAAATGCATTGTTTATAGTTTGGAAAAAAATCCATCTCTTTCCAAGCTGTGATATAGTAATTTATTGGCAATTGCATGTAGGTTCCAGTTTGTGGATGTCACTCTGTAGCTGGGAATTTGCAGAGTAACACACTTCCATTAACAGTCATTCACCCAACACATGGTGGAATTCAGATAGCTTTCTTAGAGATCCCCTCCTTCCTGCCCAAAGGTGTGACTGTGGTGTGATTCTGTGACATGGGCATTTCTGTCTGTAAGAATTACATTTTTGCTGGTCATTGTTGTTCATGATATTATTGTTTCAGGAGAGCCGAATCTATGCTGTGGCCAAGTCTGGCATGAGGCTGTCTGAAGTGGCCATGGTGAATGATACTTCCAGCTGCTGTAAGTTCTAGACTAGATCCATTAGAGGGAGTTCATGGTGACGGTGTGGGACCTGAGCTTCTGACTGTTCACATTTCTTCATTTCCTTGCCTGTTTTCAAAGTGAATTTGACCTCATAGATAGCCTGGATAAAGGAAGGGAGGAGAATATATCTGATGTTGGGGGTGGTTGGTGCTGGGCTGTTTGTGCCTCTACACTCAAGGACATCTTCAGGGATTCTATTATCTCCTCCATCAATTTTGCAGCCAGTTTTCTGCCTCTGCATGTCTGTGGTCTTTTTTAGTCTTCTGATTCATCATCACCTTTGCCTGTTAGGGTTTTTATCTCTTTGGACAGGGTACACCAGATTGCCATTTTACCATGGGGAGCACAGGGTGGGTAAGGTGTCTTACAGGCTAAGTGTAAGGAACATTGCAGAGAGGAGGGAGCATTGCAGCTCCCTCTGGGAATTGTATGGAATACGATACATCTCCCAGCCTTTCTGAAGCCAGACTGTCCAGGATGGCAGTCCTCCATGTGCTTCTCCATTGAAACCTCCTCCTTTTCACCAGTTTGTATTATTTGCTCTCTTGCTTTCTCTCTGAATTTTCCCAGTTTCCAATTTCTCGTGTTCAACTTCTGGGCCATTTACCTATCTCATCTACAGAAATGTCACAGTGCCAGTCTACACTACGCTGAAGGGGGTAAGGAGTTATCTCACTTTTCCTGTTGTGGAAAGCATGGTCCAGGGCTGCTAGAAAACAGGATGGACTGATGCAATGAAGGAAAGAAAATTAGAGAATGCCAGGAAGTACTGGATATCAAAGCAATGCAGAAAGAGTAGCAAATGATAAATATATTTAAGAACACAGAACATTCCAACAAGTTTTGGTGTAGGAAGTTGCAGTGTGCACTATGAAACCTAGAGGTGACAGTAGGGTGTAGCCTAAGGAATGAAATGGAACATAAGGCTCATGGAAGAGTAGGAGGGTGTAACCAGAGGAAACCCAAACAAATCAGACTAGAGAGTCCAGCTTGGAAGTTCTCAGACTAGAGGGAGAGGAACTGAGGAACCCTGGGGCAGAAGTGGGCAAGACAGTGTGAAAATGAAGGGCACGGGTTCTTCTGTCTTGTGATTGAGGAGGGATTGTCCTGGAGAAACTCTTCTCGCACACTAACCATACAGGTCTGTTTTCCAGAAAGCCACACAGATCAGCAATGTACCTTTCTTAGATGAGTCTTCAGGCTCTGATGATGACTGTGGCTCCCATGCCAGCTTCAGGACTTCTACTGCTGGATCCGAGAACAGGAAAGCTAGCATGCCAGGCAGCCCTCGTGCTGTGAAGAGAGGTAAAGTTGGGAATATTGCTACTGAGCAAGATGAACTCTGTCATCAGAGGCAAGATGCCCTGAACAGCATCATTGGTGACAGGCAAATGCTCAGCCAGAGTGATGCTAATCAGCAGTTCTCTCAGAATATGAGCAGATGTCAACAGCAGAAACAGTAGAAACCTGTTCTCTTAGATGTTTTTTACTGCTGATAGATTTCCATTCAGGAAATTGCTAAACTGTGATTGTGGGAGTGATTGCCCTCCCAAATTCGTCGCATATCCAGTCATCCATACCTTTTCCGTGACTTCTCCTTGGAAGCAAGCTAGAACTGACACAATAAAGAAAATGCTTTTTTGTCTTTGTCATTGGCTGGTAATTTCTTGACCAGTAAGTACATCTCTCCTATCTTTCAGAGATATCAGATAGTTTGAGTCCTGACTAGGACTATTTTTCTTGCCTGCTGGGAGGGCTAAACTGGTTTCTTGAATGGAATTTTCATTACAGTTGGTTGTCTCTATAATATATTTCATATATAAAATCATATTTCATGTAGTCTTAACTTCTGTTGTGATGCATTGGCAGATGTGCCTGTGCATTGCCATGTGCCAGTGGTAAACAATTCACAGAAAGCAAAGCCCCACTGCTAGCGAAGAAGCTGTTTCCTTGGCTGGAATCAGAGGGACATGAGACTTTATAAATGGGTGTTCCCAGATGAAAACAAGCTGTCTCTCCTTCAGATAACTAGTCTGTTGATTTTTATTATATATATATATATATTTTTTTTTAGTCTGTTTTTATTCAGCAATAAATTTATTTCACTGTCAGTATCCAAAACTTACTTTTCACTACTTGTGAAAATAGGGAAATAAAAAGAGGCCTCAGAAGTCACGTTAGTGGGGTTTGAGTTTCCAAAGTCTGATCTGATTTGTCCTTCTTGAACCAAAAATAAGCCTTAATGGTGAATGCAGAAACCTTTTTGGAGCATACATTGCATGCTTCTGTCTAGCCATGACTCTCATTCCTCCCTTTATTTTGAACAGGTGTATCTATGTCCTCGCTGAGCTCCGAGAGTGACTATGCCATCCCTCCTGACGCCTACTCCTTGGATGGTGACTATTCAGAGCCAGAACATAAGCTACAGCGAACATCTTCCTATTCCACTGATGGTGGAATCTGCACTGTAAGTCTTGCACTGTAACTGCTATGTTACACTTGCAAAGGGATGCAAATGGAGCCTTGGCCTGAAAAAACTGTAACTGCAATATATTGAGTAATCCCCCTGCAAAGTGATGCTCTAACAGGCTGGGCTATTGGTCCAGCTGATCGCTACCAAAAAACACTATCTGGTGCTTCAGAAGGAGGTGCAGTTTCTGTTATGTGGTTAGATAAAAATATCAGCATCAAGGGCTGTATTCTTTCCTGATGACCTATATTGGTTTCCTGGAGTTGTGTTCTGCTTTAATGATGGCCTTACCTTTTTGGGACAAAATAAATCTGGAAATTCAGAAGAAGGGAGGAGAAAAGAAAGAAACCTCAAAATGGGCAGCAGTAAAGTCTGTGCTCTTCAATGTAAGATAGCAAACAGACAAGGAACAGGAGTCTAATCATGGCATAGAGACAGCCTTCACTTTTGTTTAAAAAATCAGTGCTTTGGTAGGAAGAGAAATAAGTTTACAGTGCATCAAACAATCAGTGAAATGATTTTTGATGGCTGCTACTAAACAAAGTAGAAAATTATGGGAGATGCAGCAAATGTCTGGGCTTGATTTCAGCACACTTTCTTTTGTATTTTGAGAGGTGCAAGATAACCTCCTCTCCCCCTTGCTCTGTCCTCCAGGAACCCATGGAGAAATCAGGCTACTTGCTGAAAATGGGCAGCCAGGTAAAGACGTGGAAAAGACGATGGTTTGTTCTCAGAAACAGACAAATCATGTACTACAAGTCCCCGGTAAGTCACTGGGATACATTTCCTCTTCTTTAGAGGCACAGAGAAATATTCTGAAAAAACACTTCTGGTTAGACATGTCACAGTTTTGAAAAGCATTACAAGCATTAGAAAGATTCACTGTGTGCATCAGATGAAGAACAACGTTGTTATTATTAATAAACTTGTCACTTAACAAGTGTCTGGCTGAATCCTGAAAACTTCCAAAGGTGGAAATTCAGCCACTGTCTTGATAGCTATTGTGCACTGTATTGCCTTCCTAGTTAGAAAGAGTTTGGTTTGCTGGTGTTTGTTTGGGTTTGGTTTTGTTTTATTAAACATAATGTCCAATCTGAACTCCATAAGACAGTATTTATTATCACTGCCCTTGTTATATTGTCTGCCACTATTGAGGAGACTTTTGCAACAGGATCACACTGTCTCATATTTCACCTCGCAACCTTAGGCTGTCCTTTCCAGCTCACAAATGCAGACTCCAACCTGCACATGCATATTATGCTGTATTTAAGTAATCTAAGACCCATCTGAGATTTCCTACTGAAAAAATTGTTTGCTTTTCTTTCCTCAGAGTGATGTTATCCGCAAACCACAAGGGCAGCTGGAGCTGAATTCCTCATGCCAAATTGTCAGAGGTGAAGGGTCCCAAACATTCCAGGTAGGCATTGCTTCTTTATCCTGCAGATAACTATACATTCAATGGCTGGGTGAGGGAGCACTTAATTCAGACTGAATGGTGCTGTGTGTCTCAACTGATATGAGGTAACTTTATCTGGTCTCTGTGTTTCCTGGCACAAAACAGGCAGTTAGTATAATTAATAATGAGGAAAGAGCTAAATTGTAACCCAAATACACCCTTTTTGAAACTGAAAGAAATTCGTATTTATTTTTGTCCTGTTTTACATCATAACGCTTTCCTTTTTTTGCAGGAGTTAGAGCTTGAAATATGTGGGGAAAAATTATTCTTAGAACAATTAAAACCAGCTAGTACCTAGGATCTTTCTGAGAGACTTCTCTCACAAGATCTCAAGCCTGGCTTTACATGCCTGGAGGATCTAAAGAAACATCTGAATAGTTTGATTCCTTTTCGAATTTGACTTCTTTGATGTTAGCCCATCACTGGGTTCACTTTTAAGTCATTATTGACTTAATTAGAAAGGCAGCATTAAAGTTTCTTTCATACTTTGAAAGGTACGTGGCCTGGCTTGTGAGCTACCTTCTGCCCTTATGGAACTGAAGTTGCTAAGGCCTAATACTATTAAATTTATAGCATCTTTCCTCTCAGAGTCACAAGGTAATGAAGGAAAAATGCAATACAAAGTGAAGGCAACAAACCCCCACATTTATGTAGTTACCCTTAAAATGAAAAACTAGCAGCAGTACTGAGAAACAAGAAAGGATGAGAGAGGACACAAAGCCACAGTATCCAACAGAAACAGCAAGAGAGCTTATGAGAATTTGATTCATCTGCATTTCATTTCTTTCACTTGGGCTTTGAGAATTAGCACCTTTTTTCTTACCCTCGAAAAGATCTCTCCTGAATGACCAAAAAAAAATCTGTATGGGATAAAGAAACTCAGTAACTGATGAAAAGATTTACAAGTATAAAGATTTATGCTTTCTCATTCCTTTTCTTTTCAGCTCGTGACAGAAAAGAGAACCTACTTCCTGACAGCAGACTCTCCCAACATCCTGGAGGAATGGATTCATGTCCTACAGAGTATCCTGAGAGTACAAGTGAGCGGTCCTGTTGATGTTCCTCATAGTGATGCTAAACCTACTGTGAAAGGCTGGCTAACCAAGGTAAAACAAGATTTCATACTTTATTCAGTTTAGCTTATAATTCACAGTGTACCAGCTTCTTAGTTTGCACAGTAAATGCGAGCAAGAAATTCGCATTTTAATACTCTCTGTAAGAATAGGGAAAGAAGGAAAAGTGGCTGTAGATTTCTGTATTTCAGAGTGAAACATTTATATAAATGATAAGGAATAGGACAAACAAGGCTACTGAAAGGTACTGACTGTCAAGTAGTAAATAATAATAAATATCTAGTTTATGTGTGATTTTCTTCAGCATAATTCACAGCATGTCATAGTAAAAAAAAAAACACTGTTGAAGGCCATATGTAAGTGATCTTTAACTTGGTGACATAGGAGAGTTTCAAAAAAAATGGCTTGTATGGTTCCAGGTTAGCATTTAGTTCTGTCATAACAGACTGCAGGTACATTAGTACAAAGTACAATGGATGAAAATTCTTATTCTTTGTATCATTTCCATAGATTAGTTTAACATTGCAAGTTACTGTGAATATTTTAATATAATTCTGGTCAGGTTCTAAGATGGCTAAAGACAACCTGCATCTGGCTATTCATCTGCAATAGGAAACAGCTATCTAGACTAGAGGTTGACTGGTCTTTTCTTGCTGAGATGAACTGATTTGTTTTTATAATCTTTAAAAGGTTATCCTTAATATTGTATCTCAGTATACAGAAATTATAAGTTCTCATGAATGAGTAAAACACAAAATCTTAGACCCATTTCCATAAGCACCCATGTACCATGTACTTGGGTGGGAAGTACTTGCCTGTTTTTGGATGTGGTGCCCTCTATGTTTTGAGAGGAGCTTATATTAGCATAAAACAATATATGCAGAGTTTTAAGGGAGAGTTGAATTGGAAACTGAAATCCTACAAAGTTATTCTGGCAATACTGCTGATATTGAAAACATGGATGTGTTTGTCCTCCTTACAGGTCAAGCATGGTCACTCTAAGCTGGTCTGGTGTGCACTGATTGGAAAAACTTTCTACTACTATCGAAATCATGAAGATAAGGTAATTCCTTTTTCTCCTTTTGTTCCTGGGCCCTCCTTTCCCATTTCTTATGAAGTTTTCCTTACTGTTACTGCTTCTGTGTGTCATGTCTCTTTCTTGGTTGTACTTCTCATCTAACAGCATCTGTTCTACAAAGAGAATGTATATTTTCCCTGATTTTATTTTTTTAAGTTTAATGACAGCACACTTAAAATGCAAGTGATTGCTCTTTCCCAGATCACTCTATATCTTGTTACTCACTTTCTCTATTTGGTCCTGTGTAGCCTTCTGAGCAGACTTTTATACAGCAGCTGATAGATTCCACATATCATCATGAAAACAGATAGCAACAACATTCTGGGAAGAGGGAGGTAATCAATGTGATGTGCTGCCATTTCTGGACACTTGGCCCAATAGTCCATTACTTTGTTTTGGTGATGTCAAACCCCAAGTTTTAGAATATCAAGAAATACTGTGACTTATATTTGGGATTGACCTCATAGCCTCTCTTGTCTGAATCTAACTACTTATGAAATTCTAAAAGTATTTCTTTTCCAGTAGCAAGCAGAAAGTCTGACCAGGATCAGAAAACTCTGGCTCAAGATACTAAGCAACTTACCCTCAAGTGTAATGGGAAGAAAGCAGTACCTTATGGGAAAAAATATCTTTTTTTTGCATATTCTCATTCTAACTTGTAGATGCTCTCACAAGAAAAATAGAAGTAGTGACATACTTTGTAAGAATTTTATGAAAGAAGAGATTCTCTAGAAGTGCAAGGTTACATTGGCTAAGCATTAAATTATTTGTTCCTTACACTTTACAGAACTGTCAACATTTTTACTTGGCTTTTCTTTCCCAGTGTTCTCTGTCCATACTGGGAGATGAGTTAGGTTTATCTAATGTGCTTCTGCTCTTCATAGTGTCCTTTAGGGCACCTGCCTCTGCGTGAGTCCAAGGTGGAAGAAGTAGACCGTTCCTGTGACTCTGATGAAGATTATGAAACCACTGGTGGAGGACTTCTCTCATCCCACTGTACACTGGTGATTCACCCACAGGACCAGAGTCCCACGTATTTACTTATCCGCACCAAACAGGAGAAGGTATAAAAAGCAGCTTTTTCTGGAGAGCAAGAGTCTTTTGGTAACAATGAACAAATGTGTCATACAGGCTTAACCTATTTGTAGAAAACAGGTCTTAATTGACCTGTACTGTTCTCATCCTTATGCCTAGAACACCTGGCTGTACCATCTGACTGTTGCAGCTGGTAGCAGTAATGCCACAGTGGGCACATCATACGAACAACTCATTGGAAAACTATTGGATGCAGAGGGAGACCCTAGTAAGTAAGCACCACAAGCTCTTCCATGGTAGCAAGCATAAGGAAGAATAATTTCAATTCCCAATTTAATCCAGTCAAAGGTGAGGGAAGGGGATTCTCAGTAGTACATCATATGGTATAGTGTCCTTCTCCCCTTGTTCTCAGACAAGTCCATCACATTCTCACATCATTTATCAAAGCCTCTGAAATGTCAGTAATTCGAATTAAAATAAAGAACTGGTGCTTTAATTTTTTCCTGTCTATAAAGAACTGGTGCTTTAATTTTTTCCTGTCTTTGTTGGTCTTGATTTTCCTTTCCATGAAATCTTGACCATACAAATGTGCTCTTTTCTCTAAATACACTCAAACACACTTGCCTTCCCATCTGTTTCTCTGTCTGCACATATAAACTCTTATACATACATCCATGCTCTTCTGTTCCTCCTCATCTTTGGTACCTGCTCATGAATTTATGTTTATGCACCATGTTCTCAAGTATGTATTAGCATTTGCATTCATACTTAAAACTCTTTTCTTGCATTCTCACATATTCTGGACCTATATGTGAACCTTGCTTCCTCNTTGTTGGTCTTGATTTTCCTTTCCATGAAATCTTGACCATACAAATGTGCTCTTTTCTCTAAATACACTCAAACACACTTGCCTTCCCATCTGTTTCTCTGTCTGCACATATAAACTCTTATACATACATCCATGCTCTTCTGTTCCTCCTCATCTTTGGTACCTGCTCATGAATTTATGTTTATGCACCATGTTCTCAAGTATGTATTAGCATTTGCATTCATACTTAAAACTCTTTTCTTGCATTCTCACATATTCTGGACCTATATGTGAACCTTGCTTCCTCTTGAATAGTGACTTCCACTAACAAAGACCCCCACTGCAGGCAGCTGCCCTGGCAGAGTTTGTGTCTCTGGTTTGAACACACACCTGAGCAGCTTTTCACTGGAATCCAGCTGATGAGAAGTTCTGATGTAGCAGGACTGAGGATGCCAATACTTCTTTCTGCTGATGGCCAATGCTCCTGTTGGTGACTTACTATCCATGGTGGGCTTTGCTGAAATCAGTGAAGTATAACCAAAGATAATGTGGCCTAGTGCAGTGCTGCTTCCTCAGGTGCTTTGCCATCTCAGTAAGGCTCCTTGTCAACATGGACACTGTTCTCTCTCTCCTGTTTCTGACACTGCATGTTTTTGCCCATCTGCTACCTCAGATTCTCCTCTGTGGAAGCATCCTATGTTGTGCTACAGTAAAGATGGTTTGCACACATCCCTCACTACTCTGCCATCAGAAGCCCTACAGACTGAAGCTCTGAAACTTTTTAAGGTATTTAAAGGGACATTGCATGGTTTTCAGTTATTTTGCTCTGTTGCTGGGGAAGTAACATTGTTTGGTCATGTTGTACAACATTTACCGTCACTATGGGTTGCTTTAAACAGGTCTGCTGATTCATTTGGGTCTCATTCATTCTTTGGAGGTTTAACTTCTCTTATGCAGGATCTGGGTTTAGGAGTAATGTCCCCCACAGATTTTGTGCTTCAAAGTTAGCTTTATCTTCCTCTTTCCTCTGCAATAGTTGGATTGAAGGAAACAGAGACAATTCACTGGCAAACTCAGTTGTGTCAGTAAGACAGTGGCAGTAAGACCAGCGGTGAAGCCACTGGAGATTGCATTTTTCCACTTTCCAAGTGTAAGATCAGCAAAGAGACAGTGTGAACAAGGTAAAACACAGGCATGAGAGGCAGGAAGCACATTTTCCCCTCAATTCTCTTGCTGACTTGTAGGTTCCTTAGACTGGAGGAGATTGAGTAAATTTTCTAGTTGCCGTAATTAAGGAAGGAGGAATAGGAATTAAGTATTGACTCTCCTCCCTCCTCTCAAGGTTATTTATTAACTGTCTATAAGTTAATAAATACATCTGGGGAACCTGGCGTGGAAAGTACCGGAGAAGAGTTGCTGTATTCATGGCATTGGCTAACTTCTGCCCTTTCACAGTCCTGTCAGCTGTTCATCAATGTTCCTGTGGAGGCATCCTCTATTGATTACCATGTGTCACTTGCCCAGACAGCACTGCAGGTGTGCTTGACACATACTGAGCTGCAGAATGAAATTTACTGTCAGCTTGTTAAACAGACCAGCTGCCGACAACCCCAGAACCACTCCGTCATTCAGGTCAGTTCCTCTTTAGTTGTTGCCACTCTGCAAATGCTTTCCATTTCATCCCATGTTTTTTAATAATTAGCTATGGATCTGGTTCTCATAAAATAGTGCTTATGCTAAAGGTGTGCTGGAGGAAAGAGAATCTCAGCACTGGTGTGCAAAGAAAAGCACTAAGAATATAACTACTTGAAAAATAAATTTTAGTTTAAATGTAACTGTTTACCAGTTGCAAATGGTCTATTCAAACCATCTTCAGAATCAAAGTCCACAGCGTGTGTTGTCTTGCTATAACTGTTACATGGTATTAATTTTGTTTTGCATTTTAAATAACAGCATACAAGGCATGAATATTACTATTAGGCATGAAATCTGAAGCTTGCACTCTAATTATTGGGTAAATAAAATTAATGAGTTACAGCATGAATGTACACACGTGATTACAATATTCCCTGCTCAAACGAGACATTAAAATCAGGTTGAATAATAATGGATCTAATTTGAAATAAAATTCCCTTGTGCTTTTTTGGTTATGATTTTCAGTTACATAGTATTAATTTAAGTCTTAATTGTTGACTCAGTTGTGGTTACTCTAGTCAAAATTTTCAGAAGTAGCCTATCATTTAGAACTCTTCTCAGAGTCCAGGCTGAGATACTGAAGAGCAGTGTGTCTGACCATCACTTCTTTCTGAAACATCTTGAACTACATACCTAAAAAAAGTCACTCTGAAAAGCAGTAGTCACCATCCATCATTTTGACTATAGTATTCTATGAAAGACAACAGGTATGAAGTACAGAACAAGAGTGATGTCCAGTTTTGTGTTCACAGTGCTGGCAACTCCTGGCTTTATGTGCTCCTCTATTCCTGCCTCAACATCACTTCCTCTGGTACATCAAACAGCACTTCCAGCGACATGCAGACCCCAGGTAAAGACTCAACACCATTTAGTTCTGCTCAGCTGACTGCCTCTTGCAGCCACTACAGATAAACAGGGAAGTAATTTAGGAACACACACCTACAAACATATATTGAGAGGGAGGACAGAAGGTTCCCAGTAGTATGAAGCTGTGCCCATTCCACCATTCACATTAATTTGTCACTTAGATGAAGCTAGTTCACAAAACTGAGTAACCTATACTAGCAAAATAACTTTTTGTAGAAATAATTGAGCTACATAGGGAAGTTATTTGCTTATGCAGCTACATTCTTTTATTGACAGACAGACCAAAGTAATTTCTTGGAATAAATTATTCAAATTTTAGGTGATTACGTTCTGCTATCAGGTCAGCAAACAAAGTGACAGAACAAAAGTGAGTTGGAAAACATCTCAGAGAACCATAAAAAGTTAGGAAAAACTAACAAACCTGAAATATGTGCTAGTACTGTTTTCTCTTACCTCTTTGGTGTGTAACTATGGTAATAGCAAGAAGTTGTTCTCCACTGTTCATGCTGTGCTCCTTGTTTGTTTCCATGGTGATCTGGTCTTCAGTGTATCTCACTATGTCCTTAGCAGGGAGGTCACAGCTCGAGATATCTAGTTGTCTGTTGCAAAAATATACTGTTGTTAACACAAAAGAGTAGTTTCCTTTTTAGTAATATTCCAAACAAATATTTATATTTAGTTAATAAGCCTAAATCTGCCATGGTACTTAAGCTAAAAGTCTCCTGGCACTGCAAAGGAAATGTGTACTTCTATCAAGTATTTTAAATGCTTAAATGCTGCCTCATATTTGCTATTTCTTCTCAAAAGCAAAAATGCAGATATTGGGCACTCTTCAATGTTCAGGTTCTCTCTCCATTTGCTAAGACAACATGTTAAGGATCTTTTGTCTAGTACTAGGATCTTTTAAGGATCTTTGTCTAGTACTAGGAGCCATCTCTTCAAACTTGTGCATTACCAGCTCCCAGACTGGCCCATTCAACTCAGTTGGAAACTGTTGAATATCATAAGGATTGTTGGGCCCTGTGAAACTGATGTATTACATCAGCCTCAAGCTCTACTATGCTGATGGTTGGCCCAAAAATAAAATAAATTCTTAGCCCAAAAGTACCTTTATGAACAAATGCATTCCAAGCAGAAACAAAGAGGAAGTTTATATGATCCAGCTGTGAAACAATTACTAGGGTTAGAA
Source organism: Erpornis zantholeuca (assembly GCA_013400515.1). Taxonomy (NCBI): domain Eukaryota; kingdom Metazoa; phylum Chordata; class Aves; order Passeriformes; family Timaliidae; genus Erpornis; species Erpornis zantholeuca. Next base: position 123,968 of record VZTN01012940.1, read on the forward strand.
AAATACCCAGAAATTACATTAAAATGTGCCTATGTTCACTTGTAGTTTATCTTAAGATTTGGAGCAGTTCCTAAATGGGATTTAGCTCAGTTCCTTCTGCCTAGCTGTAGGAATACTTACCTCTCTTTGGATGGAGCAGGTACAGCTGTTTCTTGACCAATTCAGTAGATCTACTTTCACACAGCAAGCAAGACACTAGAATGTTTACACTGCATAATGCCTATGGTCTAGATCTATTCTAGGTATTAGAAGATCTTAATTAGAAGAATTACAGATCTTAATTCTGGGTATTGTTTTTGTGAAAGGGGATCTTAGCGTACATATCCAGTCTCTAAAAGAGGAATACAAGTGAGAAGTTACAGGGCTCAGGAGCATTTGGAGACCAAACATAACAGCTTCTTGATGAAGCAAGATTATCTATTTGAATATTGTCCAAGCTCATTTATGGGGAGGAGAACAGTATATTGCTACAGTGAAAAGCCAGAACTCCTGACTTCCATGTTGCTTGTAGGGATTTAACTAGAGTTTTAATCACGTACTGAGATCCTGAAGGCATTTTGAATGGAATTATTTTCCCCTGCAATGTGATAGCACAGTTACAAATCCAAATAAATCCTTCCATTTCAGAACCTTATTCAGTATATACATTCTTATCATTTTTGTGCAAAGTGCAGTTGACTGTTCCTGCTTGGCTTTAGAGACACATCTTTTTGGTGCTGTTCAGTGGCTCACTCTCTTTGGTAGACTATCTCTTGGTAACTATCCCTATCCTATATTGAACTGTCAACAAATCTAAGCTTGCCTGGAGTCTCTGTTCAGTCTCTTGGTTGGCAGATAGGGTTAATGGAAACTTACAGTTTGTACAACCATGTAAATTGATAAACACAGCTTGTAATGCATTAGTCTCACAGGATTATATGATTCAATATTTACCAGGACTTGACAAGATAGTAACTAAAATTCCACTGGCATAGCAGTGAGTTTGAGGGTGAATTGATCTTGGCTTGACAGGTACTATGATGGCAACAGAGGAGAATATGTGTCCAGTCCACGCAGAAGCAGGGAATACTCTTGTGTTTCCTAGACAGTCCATTATGTGCCTTCGTTTACAGGAGCTCGGGTTTATGTTGTAGCTTTGCACTTGAGCTGTTAGTCTGTGGAGATGAACAGTGTATCTGCATAGAGGTATATCTTTGCTTGAGCAAAAGGCTGAGGGAGGAATGCGTTGTCGTGGCATAGGAAATGGCAAGAGGACAGGGCACTTGGAGCATGTTTGTTGTTCTCTCCCCCTTTGCCTAGGAGTGAGATAGGCAAGTATGCCATCTACTGCCAGAGATCAGTGGACCGCACTGTTCAGGCTGGAGAGCGGGAAGCCAAGCCCTCCCGGATGGAGATCGTATCCATCCTGCTGAGAAATCCCTACCACCACTCACTCCCCTTCAGCATCCCAGTGCACTTTATGAATGGAACGTACCAGGTGAGCCACCACAGCTGCCTTTCCTCTGGGCACTAGAGGACTGCACCATAACCTGCCTCCTTCATGTGGCTGGGTTGCGGCATGGTATTTATACCTGCTGGGTGTTGGGAGATAAACACTGTTTCTTCTCCTTGCTGTTTTAGCTGATTTTCCAAGAAAGTGAAAGGAATTCAGCCCTAGCTCTTCTGATCTTAGGAAGAAAAGGTAGCTGAGAAAAAGGGAGAGATTCTGGAAGTGTCTCAATATGGGAAAGAATGTGATATGTGGGGAGACAATATAAAGGTGTTGTCACTGGAGCTGGCTGTTAATCCTGAGATGCTGATCTGTAGGAAACCACCTTTATTAGTTGTGATACCCATCAGTGGTCACAGTTCTTGTGTCCTCAGTTAAGTCCCCTTTCATTGCAGGTTGTAGGTTTTGATGGTTCCTCAACAGTTGATGAATTCATCCAGAGACTGAACCAGGAAACAGGAATGAGGAAGCCATCCCATATGGGATTTTCTCTGTTCACAGATGATCCTTCTGGCAGGAATTTGGAACATTGTTTGCCGGGCCACATGAAGGTATTTATTTTTCCTCTCAGCTACCTTTAGTATAGATCTTTGAAGAACTGCCAGATGGTTAATAAATCTTTATCTTAATGGATTAAGATCAAATAAGCTTGGATATCTTCTATCTAGATTAATAGTCACAGATGAGATATTAATTCCTGCACTTGGGTCACAACCCCATGCAACCCTACAGGCTGGAGAAAGAGTGGCTGGAAAGCTGCTCAGAGGAAAAGGATCTGAGGGTCTTGGTCGACAGCTGCCTGAACATGATCCAGTAGTGTGCCCAGATGGCCAAGAAGGCCAATGACATCCTGGCTTGTATCAGCAATACTGGGGCCAGCAGGACCAAGGAAATGATCGTCCCCCTGTAGTCAGCACTGGTTTTGGGCCCCTCACTAAAATAAAGACATTGAATTGCTGGAGTGGGTCCAGAGAAGGGCAATGAAGCTGATAAAGGGTGTGGAGCACAAGTCTGATGAGGACTAAAGGAGCTAAAGGAGCCTGGAGAAAAGGAGGCTCAGGGAGACTTTATCACTCTCCACAACCACTTGAAAGGAGGCTGTAGCCAGGTGGGGGTCCATTTCTTCTCCCAAGTAACACATGACATGACAAGAGGAAGCAGCCCAGAGTTGCTCCAGGGGAGGTTCAGATTGCCTGTTAGGCAAAATTTCTTCACTGAAAGAGTTTCTCAAGCATTGGAACAGGCTGCCCAGGGAAGTGGTAGAGGAAAAATACTTGGAGGTATTTAAAAGAACTGTAGATGTGTCATTTGGGGACATGGTTTAGTGGCAGTGCTGGGGTAATGGTTAGGCTTGCTGATCTTAAAGGTCTTTTTCAACCTAAATGATTCTATTATTCTATAATTAGCTAGCCTAATCTGATATAGTTCTTAATAGAAAGATCTATTTTAGTAGGTGATAAATTGGTCAATTTTTAAAAAGCCTAACTCAGATTTTAGCACATATTAAAGTTTAATTTGTCTTGACTACATATTTGAAACATGACTGAGCTAGCCAATATGATCAGATATCACAACTGACATCAAATGTGACACTCATAATTGAGACAAATTTATGTTAGACTGTGAATCTTTTGGCATGTCTGTATAAATGCCATTTATTTGACTATGAAGTATCTCCTTGCTATCTCCAGATAAATCAGGCTTTCATTGTTCATAAGCTTTCTTAGGGGAGAAAGCTCTACTGAGTATGCCTTCACTTTAAGAAAGAGTGCAGTGCCTCAGATCAAGGGAAAAAGAAAACAGATAAAGTATTAGCATGTGTCTTTCATATGGAGATTTTTACCCATGCTGCAGCTGAATGACAGCCTTAATTGAGCAGGCTGGCTGACATGAATGAGACACATCAGATTTTGCTACAAATCTGTGAGAATAATTTGTCATACAGCAATAATGGAGGAATAGTTGTAATGGCAACTTTGAAGAGGTCCTGATACATGTAGGGGACTTTAAACAATCAGTTTTACACAGTGTAAAATTTCACATTAAGCAGCAGAGGGAGAAGTTACCAATAACTTTGAAACACATGGTTTGAAAGGAAACTACCACAGACAGTGCCAAATTATATAGTTTGTTTTCATGGCCTGATATAGATCAGGTAATCTGGAGCTTTGCTGGTATGGACCATCATCTGGAGAGATGAGTTATCAGAGTAAACAAAGGAGCTTGAGACAATCAAAGGCATCACTTTGCTTTGGCAGGTAAATAATATAACCAGCAAATCTCAGTAGCTTAAGAGAGGTTTAGAGATCTGATTATGTACTTCATGTGGCTTCTTATGTTCACATTCCTTTCATTGAGATGCCATCAAAAGAGAACTAGGAGCCTTCATGACACCACTTGTAAAGGGACTAGAATAACCAGGAGGAACTGAATGGAACAAAAAAAAATAACCATGTCATTATGAAAAACATGTCTGAGTTAGAAAGTTGAAATCTAGGACCAAACATTCCCAAAGTTTGGACAGTCACATCCAAGGGTTTGGTATAGCCATGCATTTTCTGCTCTGTTCAGAGGATGTGTTAGTCCTTCAGTTTGGCTCAGGAGGGCACTTCTGAAGTAAACCTACCGATCATTCCTATTAGCCATGCTTTGACTCACATGAAGGAGTAGCCTCAGAGCATGAAATTGATTATTTTTACATGAAACATGAACTGGAAGATGTCATCCAACATAGTAGTGGGCTTTCAGGTCCCTTGGTCAGGCTACTTGTTTGGGCATGGAGACTTAGGAATGGGTGTTTCTCTGGGCAGATCTGTTCCTCCTGAGCTTTGCTACTTGCTAACGTAGACATAGCCATGAGAGCAACTACCAGACCAGAATTCATGTGTCCCCCTGCAGGTTAGAGCTGGAGTTTTCAGTTGGAATGCTTTAATTTTCACATACTGTGCCATAGAAAAATAAAGTGTCTTGTCACTTTGAGCTGTGTTTATGCTGATCCAGTCTGCTTCTTTATCCTCTCTGTTTTATAATATTTTATTCACTTACCTTCTCCTCAAGCCTTGGCTATATATTTCACCTCAGTTTGTGTTTCCTTTCTCCTTGATATTTTTTAAAGATCTGTGATGTCATTTCTAAATGGGAACAAGCCTTAAAAGAATTGCATCCTGGGAAATATGATGGTGGCACAAGAATTGTAAAGTTGACCTATAAGAACAGGTACTGTCCTTTGTTGGGTGGCCTCACTATGCTGTTAATTAAACATTCTAGACTGCATATATCTCTGTAGATGACCAGTAATTTATAGTATCATTGGTGCCAAAACTATTTTAGCTAAGATTAATTTAAATCCTACAGGAGATGTGATGGCTTTTGTCTGTTACATATACAAAAGCATATGGCCTAGGGGTAAAATCCAAACCACTTTGCAATAGCAGAATAGACTTAAAAAGAGTTAACAACTAGCTGTAGCACAGTAAGGAATACTTGGCACAATTTCATTTGCCTAGATCCTAAAACATAATTGAAAATGTGTGTTAGATGAGAAGAAGAGAGACCTAGAGGAAAAATCACCAGTGAAAACAAGTGTGCCTAAACTTGCAATTAAGTGAACAATCATGAAGATGAAAAAGATATAAGAACAATGTTCTAAATCATATGAATTGTAGAAGAGACATGTAGTAGCAGTGCCCAAACTTTATAAAGAAAGAAATGTTAAAAGTTAGATGATGAAAGATGAAGAAAAGGGAAGTACAAGACAAAAATCTAAATCAAAAACTGAAACCAGTTAATCACTTATAATACAGATAGGAATTCTGAATTACAGTAAACCAAGTGCTGTGAGAACAAAGAGTGAATTCTTTTTGTAGAGGAAACAAAGGCCACCCTAAAACTGAACAGAGAGTTCAATATGGAATATATGAAGATTTGTTGACTGTAATAGTATAGAAATAAATTTCTGTCAACTTTGTTAGTTGGTGTGTGTAATAGAGGTGAAAGCAGAAGTTTTTACTTTTGTCGCAGAAGGCAGTATTTGTTTCAGGAGTGAAACTTTGCAGTATTATTTTGTTGGGCTGGAATGTGCATAGGCTAGGACAGCAAGGATGTTTTGATCCTCCAAGGCTGGACTGTTCTAACACCAAGGACTCTGATAAGACCATTTGTAAGGTCAATATGATCCTAATAGTGTCGTTAATCTCTAAGTGACATAAAAATAAACAAACTGATCCATTGGAATGAATATCTCATGTAGTGAAATTGTGGAATACATAGCCTTAGATGCAGCTTGAAATGAATATGTGAATTAGTTGCTGTGGACTGTGTATGAGGAATGGTTCTGGGAAGCATTCCCCAAGCTGTTGTCTTCAACCCTAACTAGTAATCTTGCTATGCCATGTAAAAAAAATTCCAAGTGTAAATGGAATAAAAAACAGTAGGATGCTTGGATTTACAAGCATGTTTCCTTAAACAAAGTCTGCTAATTGGGTCTCTTATTTCCTGCTGAAGCAAACTGAAGAATTTTTTAATAAGTCTTCAGTGTAAGTGGTCAAATCCAAGCTGGCAAGTCTACAAGGCTGCCTTGTAGAAGCTTAAACGTGTAGAGCAGAGGTAGTTCTCTTTTCTGTGATAAGCAGAGAAGGCCATAACTTAAATATTGCCTATCTGTGCTTGATGGGGATGAATGGACACTGATTTAGCTGTGTTTAATAAGGGTTCACTGTCTAGAAGTGGTTGATTACAGAATTCAAATAACTTTGAAAGATAGAAAACATGTTTTGAGCCTCCTTGCTCAAATCTTATTCATAAGGGAAGCACCTCAGCTTCCAAATTGCTACCCCCTCAATGAAAAAAAAAAACCACAAAACACACTTTTATTTTGCCTCACCTTGATTCGAGTTCCCAGCTGTACTTTCAGTTCACAGTACCTTTTTACCTTCACAATCCTCTCTACTATTTAGGCTGTATTTTCGGAGCCAGGCCAAAGGTGAGACAGACCGTGAGCGGTTGCTACTGGCCTTCCAAGTGAGCAATGAAATAGCCAATGGAAGGTTTCCTGTTAATAAGGAATTAGCTCTGGAAATGGTGGCTCTAATGGCTCAGGTGAGTATGGCAGAAACCCTCTCTTTTGTCCTCCTTCAGCTGTACACTGGCTCTGTTTCACTAAGCAGCACCCTTTTATATCAAAAATGCATCAAACATAGATACGATGTGTATCAGATAAACACACAGATGTACCATGACAAATACATGATACTAGCATCCATATGTTAGAACACCTTTTGCTGTAGGGAAATTTGCTCTAGCTGTGCCTCTCCTCTTCTTCTCAAGAAGAACACTGGAAAAAACAGTGAGGCTGGACTATCAGCAGACTTGCCCCAATTAGTACCTTAGCAGAGATATGGAAATAGTACTATCACTTGAATTCCATTGATAATAAAAATTTCCCCTGTTGCACTGCCAATACCCTGTTACTCAGGAAGAGCATCTTCTAGGATCCTCCATTAGGTCTTGAAGTTTGCATTTAGTATTTTACTACATAAAACACACATTGTGGGTTGTCGGCATGATAAGCAGTATAATAGTTTTTTACTGATCTGAAACTGAGTGTTATATTTGTTAAAGCAGAGTAAACTGAGATGAAGAAGCTGAGGACATAGTCCAAACTATTTACAAATTTACTGTTGTTTTAATTTGCCAATATTTATTGAAAATAAATCCCTAAAGCCTGGCAGTTTCTACGGATGTGTCTCTTTACAACAAATATCTGACTGAAATCACATTCCACTCTCTTAGATCAGTAGATAATTCTTTGGGCAGTCATGTCCTCAGTGGTTGCTATTTTGTATATATTTACTGCGGTAAATGCTATAGTCAACATTCCCCAGCCTGTGTCTTTTTGCATGACAAATAAACACACTAGTTATCGGTATGGGAATTCATGGAATGTTCTACTGCATTAAAAACCCCATAGTNTTGGATCGACCAGGATCTTCAAGTCCTGGGGGAGCATCACAATTGAAAATGCAGCATCTTCTCCACCAGGTTTTAGATAAATTCTACCCCAAACGCTACAAGCAAAACATTACTCCTGAACAGCTCAGGTAAACTGTAGATTCTTCAATACTTTGCACTGAAATCAGCTTTTACTTGCCAAATTGTCTTTACATTTAAGAAGTTTCAAGGAGCCCTGTCAAGATTATTTGATGTAGAAACTCAAACAAAACAAAAGTATCAGGAAAAGTTTCCCTTAAAAGGAAAAATTGGATAAAAAGAACCAAATCACCAACTAATTTTGCCATAGACAAGAAGTTTAAGCCTTTCACTTCCAAATTAGGCTTCTCAGTTTCAACAAACTAACCCAAGCCTAAGATGAATTCTCTTTCTGAGTTTTTGTTCTACGCTTCCCCCAAGTGTTAATTGAATCCAGATGCCTAACGTTTGCAATGAGTCATAAAGCCAGCTCCTATGAGTTGCTTCAGGCCATGCAGTGATTCTGGTACAACATATTTTGGCAGGGTTTTTGAAGTTCTGACTTGGAAATTCTCACACACAATGCAGAGAGCTCAAGTACAAAATTCCCATGTTGCCTCAGATCTATCTGATTTAAAGTGAGAGAATAGTCTTCCTACAGATCCTAAGCTACTTAGGGATGCAGTGGTGGAACTAACAGTTACCTCTTCTTGGAAGCAAATTCCATCTGCATGTAGCAAGGTAGCTGCCAAACTGTCCCTAGTGAGCCAAATCAAAAGTGAGTTAATATATATATTGCTACTCCATACAGAGCATACTACAGGCAAGGTATGAGGAAGGTGAGAAAGTCTGTGGAAGGAGAGAAAAGCTAAAATAAACTCAGGTTGTACAAGTGATAGTGCTAACAGCCCTGTCCATAAGTGCTGCGTAGAGCAGCCCTTTTGGAGTGAAGAGGTACATTTATTAACTGTTCTGATTTTACACATCTTTCCTTGGAAGACATTAGTAAATAGTACTGTCTTGTGTCTTGGATTCCTAAGGCAACTGACAGACAGGCTGGCAACGAAGTGGATGGTACTGCAGGGATGCTCTCCACCAGAATGCATTCGAATTTATTTGACGGTGGCCCGGAAATGGCCTCTCTTTGGAACCAAAATATTTGCTGCTAAGGTAACTGGAGCACACTTGTTGCCAAGAGTGAATTATCTGAGCAGAGACATACCTACAGTCTCTAGTAACACAGGCTGAAAATGCTTCTACTTTGGAAAGTTTAAAAACTGAACAATACTCTGTTCTAACAGCCCGAGGAACCATATGGGTTGAAAAACAATGAAGACAAGTATATTCTAACCACTAGGGGCTGCTAGTGTTCAGTAAATAAATACTGCAGGTTCCCTGGCTGCGTCAATTGATCATGATACAGAGTTGTACCTGTCCTTACAAGCCTTGCCAAAGCTTTTTCAGGCAGGAATTTCACTGGGCATCAAGGCTGCAATGATAGTTTAAAAAATAAGATTTACATACTGCAGTAGGGGAGGAAGGGAAGAGTCCCTCCTAAGTGACACCTGGCAGCTGATGCCAGCTATAAGGAGAATGGGTACTTCAGCCCAGTTCTCTGCTTGACACAGAGCTGGATGCTGCCCTTGCCACATGAGAGAGGCAAGCACTGCTAATGTCCTGTTGCAGAAACAAAACCAAAAGCATACATTGGATAAGCTGCCAGCCCACAGGCATCAGTGGGAGAGCAAAGAACAGCTGGAGGGAGTGGCTCTCCCAATAGCTTGTACCATCCTTCACCCCATTCCAGGCTTGAGCTCTGTACCTATTTCCCGTGCCCGAACTAACGTCTTAGCACACAGTGGCTGTCTGAGAAATCTTTTTGGCATTAACCATCTTTCCTTCCCAGCAGAATTTCTGCTGTTGGAAGCTTGGGGAAGGTCTTCTTCATGGTTACATGTCTCTTGCTTTGAAGTCAAAGCTGCTCTGGTTACAGAAAAAAGGTCTAATGATGAAAGGGACCTCTTGAGTAAAAATATAAGAAGTTTTCAAAAGAGTTATTTCCACTGTCAGGACTAAAAGAGGTTACTATCAGAAGAGGTTACTGACACTGAAGAATCAGAATATAGAATAGGTTCATCCACAGGTGAAATGATGATGGTATTTCTCATTATTAACATATTTTATAACTTTTCAGCAGTTAAACAGCAAAGCCTATGGCATTAGCCATGTAATAGCAGATTTCCAGGAAAGATTTTATGTCATTAGCCATAACAAGTCATCTTCAACAGACAGTTGATGCACATTTGTCATAAGATTCTGTAAGAAACAAAATGGCATTGATGTGATGATACTGGGTGCACGGATACAGAAACCAGCAGCAGGTTTCACTGCCTTCCTGACTGATAGGAGCAGTATAAACACATGTGCTGAGCAGATCTGCCATGTTGTTGGTCTGTCCTGGCCTTTCCTTCCGTTTTAACCACACTGATGGAATCTAATTAATTTCAAAGCTTTTGTTGTCCTTGTATGTCTTGTGCCACTACTCCAAAAAGTGTATGTAAATCTGAAAATGTTATTCCAAATTTTGGGAAGAACTCTCTTAAAAATCAAACCAGGTCACACCAGTAACCCTTAAGGACTTTTTCTCATCTTTACTTTATCCTTAAATCTCAACATTTATATCAAAAACATCATTCTGGTGGTGGTCAAGAAATACCTGAATTAATACTCTTCTTTCTCCCTAGCCTACTTTGCCTTCCTCATTGGAAGACTGTCCAGTCTGGATAGCTGTGAATGAAGATGGTATCAGCATACTGGATTATAACACAATGGTATGTTTAGGAACACTGTTTAAGAGAAATACCTTACCACAGAAAAACATTCCCCTGAGTCCACCGAAAGTCACTAAGAGTTTGTCTTTAACATCAAATGGATTCAGAAGTTAGTTTGTAAAAGTCAGAGATGAGGGAAGTCAGTGTTATGTTTGAACACTCCATAGACAAAGTAAAATTACAATTGCAGTGTAAGGTAGGGCAGCAAACATGTTCATACATCTTGCAAAATCTCAGTGGTCAGTGCTTTACTACCACCATCTGGGATATAACAAAATCTGTACTATGAAGTAGTGAGGCATCGAGCAAACCAGGAGAAAGCTAGAAATGCCATTCTCACTTGAGTTCTCTCTGCCAGCTGTTACATATAGAGCCATCTACTGCCCTTCACTGCTGAAGACCTGGTGTTCTTGCAGGAAGTAGCAATATAAACTAATATATTAGTTCAAGGTGGACATTTGGAGTTTTTTACAGAACTATGACTTTTTCAAACTCTCTGTCTGCAGCATTTGAAGGTCTCTTATTCATACTCCTCTGTGCTGACCTTTGGAGGCTGTCGAGATGATTTCATGATTGTAGTCAGTCAAATGAAAGAAAGGAATTCTGGGAAAAATAGCACTGAAAAACTCATCTTCACAATGGCAATTCCAAAGGTAATTACAAATGAAAAGTGAGTTTCTTTCTAGCTGGCAGCATCAGGGCTAGGTGTTTTATACAAGCCCTGGGGACTGGTACTTGTGGCTGCTGCACTAGGTATATACATTCAACAAATCCTTTCTAAGCTGGAACCTTTAAACAAGAGACTTATTCTGCCTAACTCTTAAAGACAGAGCTTCATTTTAAAATGGAACAACTCCATGGGAAAAAGCCATTTACAAAAGCTATGGGGACAATAGATTCTAAAAATCAAAAGGCATTCTTGCCTCTAATTGGCCTACAGTTAATCATTTTCTCTTTTCCCCAGATTGTTGAAGCAACACTTCTGATTGCCAGCTACATTAACTACCGTTCGACTCCTTCACTGCTGTCCTCCACACAGCCCTCACGAAACAAAACACCTGCTAAGAAGCCCTGGGAGGCTGGAAATCACTGCTTTTTTNTCCAGTCATTACATCTGCACATGTAATTCCATTCCACCTCCTACTGTACTGCCTTGCTTTACAAGTACCTACATTTTCTTCCATCCCTCCCATTTTCAGCTTTCAAAAGACAAATTTTCATGTCCTTGCTCAGACATGAAAGAACATTGCTGAGAAGGAAGAGGAACTAAACTCACAAGAACAATTCTGATGCAAGTCAAGGGTGATTTCAGACCTGAAATAGTGAGTATAGCATTAGAGTCCAGTGGTACGTAAGAGTATTTCCAACTTTAAATAAAGGTGGAAACCTAGGGTCTTTGCCTGTTGCAGAACAACTGGGACTGGAACAGTGTCAGGGGATGCCCTGGCTCCTGCAGGACCGATGCATTTCAGAAACCGACGCTGTTCTATGCAGCAGATGAACATTAGATTGCTGCTGCAGGGCAGGGCTCAGTGTGTCACATGCTCCACTGTCAGACAAGCACTTTCAAAGACTTTCTGATAACCACTGTTGCAGATGTGTTTGGAACTGCACATTATCTCAGACAAAGGAAGACAAGGCAAGCAAATTTTGTGCTTTTTCTATCTTTCAGCAACTAGGACAGATCTTCCCAGACAAGCTCTGCCATTCTGACTTGACAGAAGCTGCTTCTTTCAAACTCCTGCTTCCTTCCTGTACCATAAGCAAGGAGGAGGTAGTCAGCAAATGTATACTCATGTTCTTCTGACTTTCCTAAAGAATGTTGGTAGGTTTGATTTTTTCTGTAGGTTTCAAAGGGACTTCATTATGAGATGGTTATTGAATTTAAAACTAATAAAAGAAAAATAGCAATTCTTCATAAAAAATCTAAATCTACTTAGTTTAAGTTCAGCTATTTTGATAAGCATTCTAAGAAAGAATAACTTCACTTTGAAAAGTACTGCATCCAACTTCATAATAATTATGCATTCATGGGCAACTTTCCCAAATTAAAAAAGTGTGAATCCAACCACTAGACAGAAGTCAGTAATAGCAAACCAGTATTTGCAGTAATTTGCAAATAAACAAACCAACCATGGCAGTGTTTTTACTCCCTAGTACATGCTACCAACCTTGACACATCCAACTAATGCACACAGGGGAGCTGATACATCAAGAAGTTTTTGTTTCATATTTATGGTGGGTGCCAAACCACAAACTGAAAGAGCAGAGCAGGGAACAGACAAAAATTGTTCTAAGCAATCCCTCATCAGCATCTTTGTAATATAGAACAAAAAACTCAATCAACCAAACAAAACAAAGCCAACCCAAACCACCCCATGGTGAGTTATAGAAACAGTATGGCAGACCTAAGACAGGAAAAGGTTGTATGAACGGTGACCTGATTTGCACATACTGTAAGGTACCCACTTGTTATGAATTTAAGGATCATCCCATGAAGGTACAGAAAAGGGTAGAAGCTTTCTGAGCTGAAAATAACTTTAAGAAGGTATTTAGTAATTTTTGTTTTCCCTTAGATACTTTCCAGTGATTATATATCCCGATAGTAGTTTGCGTTTCCTCTCTCTCACAATTACCTTAGCATAGCTATGTCAGTTTGAGTACACAAAGTGTCATGCCTCCTCACTCTATCACCTGTGCCTAACAATTTCTTCTGCAGCTGAAGGTCTGTTTGACAGTTTGCCTCTAGTATCCCACCAGTAACAAAGGTGCTTCAGAACAGACTGGAGCTGTCATAAGTGCTGGGGATGCTGAAGGCATAGAAGTCTCCTGTTCACAGGCTGCACTTCCTTACAGTGCTAACACTCACTCCTCAGAGACTTGAGGAGACTTGTACCAGGGCAAACAGGAAGCAGAGATGTTGAAGAAACAGCAGCTCTCCTGAAGCTCACTATTTTCTGCCACAATTGCACTTTAAATAGAGAAGCATGATACACAGAACTTTCCTTCTTCCTTGGTTCTTTAAAATATTCACCAGTACTTGAGTGTTTCAGGGACCACCCCACTCTGATTGATGCACATACCCCTCCTATTTATATCTTACTTGTCTTCAAACACCCCACCCTGTGTAGATACCTACTTTGTATGATTCTCTTGTAGAGAAAATAATTTTTTATTTCAATCAGTGCTTTTGGCAATGACTGTTAATGCAGCGTAGAATGAGATGACAAAAGCCTTTGTGTTCCTAACTGCTGTGTGTATGTAAAAGGCTGTCTGGAAGATACTGTAAGATTTCTGTTTGTTCTTAATAAAATGCAGCTCGTGAATTAATAACCATGAATTAAAGGTGTATTATTCTCAAAATGAAATAAACTATTTTAAAAGCCAAAATGTTCTTGATGTAAACAAAAATGAACATAGACTGTGTTTGGTATCCATGCACAAACCTGCCCTAGACTGATTCCTTGTTTCTCCTGCTGATCTTCTCTCAGCTTAAGTGGATGACTACACCAGGGACACAGGATGTTCACTCATTCAAAACATTGCTAAAACAATCTTTCAGACTTCCTACTGTGACACAACTTCTTGGTAATTTCTTCAATGCACATTCTGAGGACTTCATGGGATTTTTACAGCATAGTCAGCATTCCCAGAACATTCTTGAGCCCATGACTCTGTCCCCTCTGCTGAGACATCTTTTCTTTTCTGACACAACAGGCAGTGGAACATCCCCAAGCTGCTGCCTTTCACTTGGACAATGAGAACACCTCCTGTGACATGAGCTACCCTCTGTCTTTCCAGCTTTGCGGCACCATGGAAAAAATCCCACAAATCCCCTTATCTCCACCTTATTGCCTGATGGTATGGTGCCAAGTGTTCTTTTACAGATTATGTGGACAATCACAGTACAGCACTGTATGCAAAATACACATGAATCCAGGCTCCTGCCAACTTGTGGGTTTAGCTCTTGTTTAGACACTTCCATTGCCTCACTTGTATTACTAAGGAGTAATGGAATATAGAGAAGGAAAAATACCAGTTAAGTGTTATAGTAACTTTTAGCTTATTAACAAAGAAGAATTTCCCAACCTTAGGTTACTACCAGGAGCACAGATCAATACAACTTTATTCACATTGTCATTACCATCATTTTCAACAACACACGTGGCTCATATTCTCAGAGTAACTCATGCGGCCTTGTAAATGCCACATCTTTTCCATGCCCTGTGTCAACAGGCCCTGCCCCATTCAGAAATGGGTGCACAATTTTCCCTGTATTCCTTTTGATGCTTAAGTACTTATTGAAACCATTCTTTGTATCTTTGACATCCCTTAACTGATTTATCTCCAACTGGGCTTCAGCTTTTCTAACTACATCTCAAACAGTGTTGCTGTATTCCTCCTAAATTACCTGTCTCCAATTCCACCTTCTGTCTACTTCCTTTTTGTGTTCAACTTTTGCCAGGAGCAGCTTGCTCATCCATGCAGGCTTCCTGGCATTTCTGCTTGACTTCCTGCTCACTGGAATGGATTGTTCTTGAGCTCAGAAGAAATGATCCTTGACTATCAGTCAGCTTTCTTGGACCTCTCTTTCCTCTTAGGACCCCATCCCATGGGACTCTTTCAAGCAGATCCCTGAGGAGGTCAGTCTTCAGATCTCTTACATTTATTTCATTAAACATAACTGAATGTAACAGTTTAATTTTCTAGTTTCATCCTTCTGAAATTCTCCGGTGATCAGGAAGTTACCACCTGAGCCCACACATCAGCTTTGGTATTTAGTGTGTGTTTTTCAAACAAAAGTTTCAATAAAAACCAAAGAATGCATATTTATGGCAGTCCAGCCAAGGTTATTTTATAATTTTAGCATAATTTCCAGATGCATGAAAGAGTAAAAAATTGATGCATTTTCTTGTCTCACTTTGCCCTATTTCCCCATAATTTTTTTCTGGAGAGGCAAGAAAAAACCTTTTCTGTCCGAGCCTAAAAAGTTCTGCTCATGGGACAGTTTTGTTTGCTTTTCCATGTGTCCCTCTGGGTCCTGCTGAAAGTTTGGTGCCTTTTTTTCAGCTATTTTAGTCCACTGGATTGTGGAGCTGTCTTCCTCTGCTCCAGGATCTCTTGACAACTTTTGTACACTTCTATCAAGCAGTCTAGACGTGGCTTGGAGCTCTAGAAGGCAAACAACAGACAATCAGGCTCTGCACTGGCTGTAAAACAGGTGGAAAGCTTGTAATTTCCCACTAGTGAGACAGGCAGAGATAGGGCTGGGGGGAGCTGACACAAAGCTCTCAGAAGCATGTATGTGTAAGAAATGCAATAGCTAGGTACCTGTAACTGATCAGCTTCCTCACATTAAGTCAGTGGTGAGTAGATTTCCCTTATATGTGTTTAGAAATAATCCATCAAACTCCAGGTGTCTGATGTGAGCTGGTGATAGAGGAATGCAGAGCCACTCCATAAGCCATACCTGCTCTGTGATGAAAAAATGCCAGTCCCTAAAGCTGTCAGGTCAAGATATGCAGCACCATTGTGCAGCTAGCCTGAATCTCTCACCAACTCAGAAATACTCCCCTTTCTCAGCTCACAGTTCACAGTGACACCCTGGAAGAATATGCACACCTCCTCACCGATCACCCTATCTATTAGGCCATACTCCCTCTACAGACTGAGGAACAGCAAATTTCCATACACTGATTTGCCATCCTAGAAGATCTCTACTCTGGAAAATCTACCTGCAGGACAGGGAATTTAGACACCTGACTCTTGGCCTGTGCTACTACTCCCCACATAAGGACAACAGAAAGTTAACTGAAAACCATCAATTTTACCCAAACAGCAAACAGCAGTCAATGATTTTTCATCAATTCTAACTTTGGACCAGATTAAAACTAGCAAGGAGGTGAAAGTTTCACAGCCTCACAGTCCTTATGATCCTGTAACTGTTGAGCTCCCAAAACAGCATTACTGTGTAAAGTCCATCAAATGCCTCCTTGCAAGAGCTGCTTAAGAGAACAAAAGGTCAGTTTCAGTGCAGAAGGTCTCCTGGGCTCAGTGATACGGGAAATTGTATTTTTGAAGGCTGACATAACTTAGAGGAAACCAGTGAAGGAGACACCATAAAGTTACCAATCATTGCTCCTTCAAAACTAAGTAACATACTAACTTGCATGTTAAAATAAGAATTACAGACAGGTACTGAATTTCAAATTGGAACAGTTCCATACCTCCTCTGCTGGTGGAGTCAACTCTACCTGTACTAGGGTATTTCCATGAAAATAAAACTGTTCAGAGTTGAAAGAGAAAACAAAAAAANNNNAAAAAAAAAAACTGTTAAAAGTTAAAAAAAAAAAAAAAAAAAAAAAAAAAAAAGAAGCAATGCAGATGGCAGGCAGACCCCTTGAAGCTGGAAAGGAGCATATCTAACTAAAATCAGGTACTTGAATGCAGCTATCTGGGATTTATTAGTTGTTGTTTTCCAACAAATCTACTTTTCCCCTTGTCTGTATAAGAAATACCTAATTTATGTTACTGTTACTAAACATCTTTACAATTGTGGGACAGAGTTAGCAGCAAGTATCAATGGAATAGCCTATTTATACTCCTAAGTATTTAGCTGAAGACTGACTATATCCAGTCACAAACTGTATGCAGATTACAAAATAGTCACCAGCAGCAGGTGAATTAAGGACAGAGAGGGCTATACAGTTCAGCAGTCTGAGAAGTGAGGTACCTCTGTACTGCTTCCCTCTCCTCAAGGATCAGGGCATTGTTGTGTCAGGCATGAACACACACAAAGCAAATCCATTCCAAAAATTGGATTATGAACAGTCAAACAGTTAGCAAGAGAAGAGAGAGGGGAGACAAGGTAACAGCAACACAAACAAGTTATTATACATTAAGCAAATTGGTCATGGCTTGTACTGTGATCTTTGTCAGCAGGTCAGGCAGGGGAAGTCATTCCATTGCCAAGGAGATTTTATGAGAACTTCTGGCACACAGAGGTGATAGAAAAATCAACTGCAGCACAGTGCCACAGTTGTGGTGGTAATCCTGAGCACAGGACTGCACAGAAAGCTGTACAAGTCCTCAGCACCCTATGGGAGCCAAAGACTTCTGGTTCATGCAAACTCCTGGCTGGGCTCAGATTGACACAACTCCCTGTTCTTTGAATGCAGAACAAATGAAAAAATCCATCCCTAGTATGTAGTTCTGTAAGACTTCAAATACCACCCACCCTGACAGCCCAGCTAGGGAAAGGCAACTGTCATCAGCTACCTGTAGAGGAATAAAGGTACGCTTAGACAACTGGTGCACACACAGAGACCACAATCTGGATTTCTCCACCATTGAGTCAAACTCACCTGAAAGAGTGGCACAACCTCAGATACTCCCTGAGGATCTTCAGGGTCCTGGAGGAGGATACACAGGTAGTAGATAACCTTTTGCTACAAGACAAACACAAAAATCATTGGAGTATAAAAATGCTACCCAACTGCCTGGAGTTAGCACAAGAACAGGATCTGTTTCCACTTACCGGGCTGAAGGCAAATCCTGCCAGGTCACAGTCAAGTCTACAAATTTTTATCAGTAGCTTTCACTCAATAAAGAAACAATTTTACCTGTTTTTTTCTATTAACTTTTTAACTTGAACACACATATGATGGAAAGGCAAGGTCTGCTTTTCTACATGAGCTTTGCAGAAAACCCTGGTAACAGGAGAAATCACCATTTGTGTTGTCTTAGCTTCTCATCTCCATCTTGTCTACATATGGAGTTGGGCATCAGGATTTGTAAGAACAGCATAACACAAAGAACTAAACCCACTAACTCAATGTCAGTGGCATTACCTAAGGGATGGATTTGGCTTTTTCAGGTTATTTCTTTGCTTTGAGTTCTCCTTTAAAGGAGAGAGATAAGAGAATAGGGAGAAAAATCTGAAATAAAGCTCCTGATGTCAGTAAAGCTATGGATGGTGCTGTTTTTAATTGCTCTGGTAAATCATGCTCACGAAAATACACTGGATGTGAGTGTGCCCACAGACACGGGAATACAGACTGTGTAAGATTACCATGTGGATGGCTTCATTGATAACCACATCCTTCACTTGGCCCATCTCAATGAAGGTTGTGCTCTCTTTCCCCGAGGCGTAGGACGAAGTCACCTGAATGCCGAGGGAGCCGATGACCAACAGGGATTCCTGGTCAATCTTCACAAAGTGCAGGTATATGATCAGGCCAATCAGTGTGATGAAGATGGCAGCAGAAAGCACCATGCTGTTCTGTAACACAAGCCAAGCAAAGGCAGAGCTCTGGTCTTACAATTACTTTAACACAGCTTTAGAGAAAGTAAAATTGCACAGTAAATGGTATATTAAAGCTACAGTTGCAAAGTATTTTTCTTTAGGTAGAGTCCTTTTATTCTCCTGGCTGGCTGATATATATGTAATGAGATTTAAATCAGTCTTTGCAGTATGAACTAAAACAACTGGGAGCTGAAACTGAAAATAGCAAGAAAATTCTATTCCCTTCCAAGTTCAGTGCAGAAATCTCAACCCAAACAAGCTGGTGTATTATACCAACTTCTATAAAGATCGTGTCACTAACAAAGAAGTGTTGTGAAATGCTGCACTAGAAAAGGGTGGATTCTCAGAGTGGAAGAACCCTCCCTCAGGATAAACACTGGCCTGGTGGTTTTCCTATTATGAACTGCCAGTCTAAACTTGTTCAAACCTCACCCTCTTCTGGCCTTAAATACCAATACAAAGAAAATTTGCGTTCTCCTGTACTTTGTCTAAGGACCAGTGTATTTTGCCTGCTGCAATCTTGGGATTGCTGTGGCATTTTAATATATAACTGATGAAATTATAGTCACCAGTAAGTCATCTGGTAATAAATTCTAAAGGTCTGCAACCTACAAGCTATTTCTGGGACATGTTTTAGAGTACTCCAGGCCAAATACCTATGAATCAAAGTTATAGCTGACACCTCCTAGAGAGCCAGAACCACACAGCTCTACCACTCAAGCTGGGCCTGTACCACTATGTGAGCTAAAGAAGCCATGGCTTCATAAAGTATACAGGACTTCTCCAAGTTAGTTATCACAAAAAAAAAACAAAAAAACCAAAACAGTGATGAAGTTCAGACACTGAAATCCACACAAAGAAAGGCACTTTCAAACCTGATTTCCTGGCAAAAAGAACTGCAGTCACTTCCATGCAGGCTGCAAGAGTATGTGTAAAGGCAACCAGGAGGGCAGTGGGTGGTAACCACTGGTTGGGGTGTATGCCTTCCTAAGAAATTAAACTCAAACATGAACCATCTTTTCCTATCTGACTCCTGACAACTGACCCATGTTGCAACCTCTATCTTCATTTCGTAGGAAAGATTACTCAAAAAATTTGATGTGCAGAGTCAAAGCATGAGTCACAGTGACCAGCTTCTTAGGTCAAGCTACTGACAGAACTGGTCTGCGTGCAGTTTTGATAAATCCAAAAGCATTAGTTTAGATATCGGCAGCTTTTGAAATCTGTACTGCAAACATCTTTCCGCCTCAGCTGTGAAATGTGATGACATTCACGGTGCAGTGCTCTTTGAGTCGCTCAGAAAAATTCCGTTTGGGAATTAACAATCATTTACCTTCTTCAATTCCTCCTTTATTCCAGATTCTCACAACTCACCTCTCCAAGTGACCACGTGTTATTTGGACTCACATACATGTGCCAAGCATCACTCAGCACCCAGACATACATCTACCGTATCTCTCAAGAGGCTACAAACAAACAGGGGCAAGCAGGGGGCAGCCCGCGGCCCTCAGGCTGGCACAGCTCTCCCTTTGCCACCACACACTCATCAGCTCGGCGTTCCCGGGGCGCGGGGGATGCCCCGGAGCGGCGCTGAGCGCCTTTCCACGGGCTCCGGCAGCTCTCCGTGCCCCGGGCGCCGCTAGCCAAGGCTGCTCCGGGAACACGAGCGGCCACCCAGTCCGCGGGACTCCCCTGAGCGCCCCGGTGCCACAGCGGGACGAGGGCTGAGGGGCGCGGCCGGCGCCNGGGAGGAGCCGGAGCCGCGGCGCGGCTCTGCAGGCCCTGCCCGGCCCCTCCTGGCCGCCTGCTGGGCGATGTGGGCGCCCGCTCTGGCCCCCGGGTGGTGCTGCTGCTCGGTTGTCTCGCTTAGCTGTACCTCGCCCGGCGTCTTTCCTTAATCCCCATGACATCAGCAGTTTCTGCGGTTTGCACATGTTGGTAATTCATGCCTTGCTTCCTCTCTTTATGGAGTATCAGTTTTAAAGGGCACAGAGTTTAGTGGTGCTGTGTGTGCCTCTTGCTGTGATGAAGAGACAGGTTTTCATAGAATCATAGAATGTGAAGGGGTTGGAATGAACCTTAAAGATCACCGAGGTCTAAACTACCTGCTGTGGACAGGGACACCTCACACTACACCAGGTTGCTCAAGGCCTTATCCAGCCTTGCTTTGAACACTGCCAGGGTTGGGGCATCCACAACCTCCCTGGGCAACCGGGTCCAGTGTCTTGCCACCCTCAAAGTAAAAAAATTTTAATATCTAACCTAAATTTCCCCTCTTTCCTTTATTCTTTGTCTTATCACTACAATTCCTGATGAAAAGTCCCTCTCTGGCTTCCCAGAAGGCCCCCTTCAGATACTAGAAGGTTGTTATGTGTTGTCCATGCAACCTGCTCTTCTCCAGAAGATTCTCTTTTCCCCTTTGTCTTTACCATTTGCGACTACATCAATGTATTTTCTTGTCTGTACCATGCTTAACTAGAAGCTCTTTTTTTTTTTTTTTCCCCTTAAGGTTTAAAGCCATTTTCTAGTCCCTTAACATCTAAATACATGATAAATTGGAGACCTGGCTTTGCATACAGAGACTTAAGGAGTCTTTGTATTGTGTTCTCTTTAACACAATTATTACTTCCAGTAATTACTTCCAGCAACTTACCTGGAAGCAATATAAAACTACAGCTCTGCGACTTCCAGACTGCAATCCTGGTTCCTTTGGCCTTTTTATTATTTCCCTTCTCCCACAGTTTTTGAATGAGTGTTAGCTTTAATTGCAGTTGCCATCTTTCTATATATATATAAACCTGTTAACTTGTTCTCACAGGGGTGGGAAAGGAGTCTTGAGGGACATGAGAAACCAAGGGGCATTGGAGAATCACTGCCGAGGTCTTTGCTTTGCTTGGAGGAGTGGTGGATGGCTGCCATCCATGGGAAGTCAAGTGCAGTGTGTCCAGGATCTCATTGTGACACAAGAGACCAGGTGGAAGGATGGGCTGGAGACCCGAAGAAGAAAGGTGAGCTGGCCTGGAGGGGAAAAAAGTAATACCCAACAATGAACTGCAGAAACGCAAAAGAAAATATTGAAGTTCAAAAGAGTGTGAAAGAAGTTCATAGATGGAGTGAAAGTGGAAAAAACCCAATAAATTGAAAACAGTGTTACAGGTTTTTAAAAGAGGGAAGGAAGATTTGAAATGCCAGGTGAGAAGGACTGAAGTAAGTAACCAGGAGTTACGACAGCTGGTATGACAGCTTCGGAGGTGGGGACAGGGAGAGGGAGAAAGAAAATTCAGAGTAGGAGGTAGAAGAGGTAAAAGCAGTGTGAACAGCGACATCAGTAACAGGAGGGAAAAGAAACATGAGCTCCTGTAGGAATGGTAACGATAATTCACATTAACAAGGCATGGAAGTTATTGAGGTACAGAGAGAGGAGAACTTGGAAATCTTAAGAGGAAAAAGCAAAACTGTGCTTGGATTTCTTTGTGTGTGTCACTGGCAAGTCCCTGTTTAACCATGGTTGCTCCTTGTCATCTTATGCACTGTCAGCCTTTCTTTCAAGCTTGTACATAGACTGCACATTTGACAGTACTTTGTCACAGCTGGGAAAGGTGGGGACTTCTCGCTCGTTTTTAAATTATTTGTTAATCATCCTTCAAATGTGCCTCGAATAGGAACAGCCGGAGACTTGAGAATCGTCTCAGGCCACGACGCTCCGAGATCAGTGTTTGAGGCAGGTGCTGGAGAGGTGGCTCTTCAGTGCTTTATCAAGGTCATCACATGAAGAGCGTCACCCGTTTTTTTTCAGTAAAGCCGCGGAGCCGCGCTCCTGCACGGAGGCTCTTGTTGCCCGAGCCCCCGCCCGTGCCGCTGCCTCCGGCCCCGCTCCCCGCCTGTGCCCCCACGGTGCGGGGGTGCGGAGGGAGCC
>VZTN01012940.1:146754-200344 GCA_013400515.1 Erpornis zantholeuca
CGCAGAAACGGCGAGGAGTGGACCACGGCCCCGCTACCCTCCGCGCCGCCGGGCTGGTGGAGCGACTGGCCGGGCTGGGTGAGCACAGCGCGCGGGGGTGGCAGCGGGGCTGCCCGCATCGCCCCCTCTCCTCTCGGGGCAGCGTGACTCAGCCGCTCGCTGCGGGTGGGGGGAGATGGCTCCTGTCTCTAGTGACTCACGGAACATACCGTGCCCCGGCGCCGGCGATGCCCGCAGCCTTCGGCGGTGTCGGGAAGGAGAGGCTTGTCGCATTCCGCAACGGGAGGAGCCGCACCGGGCCCTCCGGGTATCCCCGGAACAAAGAGCGGCCGGTGGTCCTGGCTCCCCCGCCGCGATGTGCTCCGGCTGTCCGAACAGCGGGACGCACCGCCAGCCGCCTGCGCTGGCACAGCGAGCGCTTTACCGGCGCTTGGAGCGTGTGCTGTTCCCGTGGTGACTCCGGGAGAGCCGGGGAAGCCGGAGGCCGTTTGAAACCTTTGGGCACTGTGTGTGCTCAGGGCATCTAGACAAGTAACTGTGAACCTCGGGTTCTCACATAGTATGGGCTTTGCCTTTCTTTTTTTTCCATTTTTTTTCCTTCCGTGTACGTTACCAGCTTGTTCCTAAAAGATTCCTATGCTTTCAGGTGATTAAATTTAGAATTTTCCAGAGAAGCCTTCGGTTTAGCATATGAGGTCTTTATGAAAACGCTTGTAAATACCACCCTATGAATGGGCTGTTTCTGGTCTTTTTGTGCACGTTAACCCCTCCACTTACTTGTGGTTCAGCTTCTCACATCTATTAATTTCTGCAAGCTGAGACCTGCAGAAAACTGTATCACAGTTACTAGAAACAGGACATGTGGGATAGAAACTTGTAAAGCTGAACTCTATCTTGGAGAAACTTTAATCTAAAAAGTGTTGCTGAAAACGGTGTGATGGGGATGGATTGCAGGGCTGGACCACAGAAAGAACCAATATGTGCTCCCTGGGTGGTTAGTGTTGGTGGAGTTTAGATGCATACAGAGATAATTACCTAATAACCCTCTAGCAGTTTTATTCTGAATTGTAAGAACTCTTCAAAAACAGAAGCAATTGTTCTGTGCAGCCCCGTAGGCTTAGCCTGCATATCTTATGATTCACAAGCTGAAAAGTCCCAGTTTGCAGCCAAATAAGTAGGTATTCTTTTCCTCTCCTGTTTTGTGGAAAGTACAGACACTTCCTATCCTTGGCAATATTTGAATTCTAATGAACATGATCTATAACCTCAGCAAATGTGGAAGAGGGCATCTAAAAGAGATTTGAATAGTTACTGAGCCTAAAGGTTATTTATTTGAAACCAACAAATTGCTAGGTTTGAAAGGAGGATGCAATTCTAAATAAGACTCGACAGCAGATTATTTTGTGTCAATAACAGAATTTTGTACCGGAAGGCTTGGGGTTCTCTTTCAAGTGGTTCAGAGCTAATGTTTGTAAGAATTCTTTGAGGAAAACCCCAAACCCACAAATCCCAACAAAATTAAAAACCAGGAGAAAAAACCCTCTCATTTGCCTGACAGAAGCTCACTTCAACAGGAGCTTGTAGAAGGAAAGGGGAATTCAAGCCCTCTCTGGATTCCAGTATCAAAATGTTTTGGGGATAGAGATGAATCAAGCTGAAGTAAATTAAAACAAACAAACAAACTTCCACTGTTTAGTTTCTTTTAGGTTGTTTACTCATTAATCAGCAATGCATGGGGAGCTATTTTCTTGCTGTTCCCTTACAGCAGGCTTTTTAGAGACTCTGGGATTTCCCCTTTTTAGAGGCTCTGGGATTTCTTCCTGCTGCAGTTGCAATTTCCTATTGCTGGTATGTTCTTCCACTGGGGTAGGATTGGTTTGTTTTTTAAGGTGATGTGGATGTCTATTGCTGCTTAAATCTCTGCAGCCCTTTTAAGAACAGGTTCTGCTGTGAGGGCCCATCCTGAAATGATGACACTCACCAGCATGCACAGAGGAGTGGTTTACAGTGCAAAGACAATTTGCTTGTGGGGAGGGTGGTAGATGGAGGAGGATGCTGCCATGTAGCCCTTTGTACTATACACATTTGTTGTTCCTGGAAATGTAACACATTATTTTTTTTATGTGTGGGCTGCTTATTTTTCCTCCCTGGGATGCCAGGATAGCTTTGGCTGCAGTACTATTATAAGAGTGCCATTACTTGGAGTCCTGTTTTACTGCTGAACTGGCAGTAAAACTTTAGCTGCTTTCCTTGTCTTTCTAACACTACAAATTTTTCTCTCCTACTTTTAAGAAGGCCACAGTATGAATGGAACCCCACAGTATGATGCTCATTATTAATTTGGATATTCTATTTATCTATTTTATTACAAGAGTTAATAATTTTCATGGGATCTTGCTTGTTTTCTAGGAACAGACAAATTATACTGCAGCAGGCCAGGTTTTTCCTTTACAAAGAAATAACATTTGCCTAAGATACAGGGCTTCTTCATCTGTATTGTCTAGTTCTGAGGCAGTTTTGACCATAGGGTCTATATATGTGGGTGCATGTAGAAAGTGTTTGTTACATGCCTCCATTCCCTGCTTGGATATGAAAGAATGTTACAAACTTGATTCTCCTTGTCATTACAAGTTTGAAAACATGTATGAAAATGTGGAATGATGCTTCCCAGTACAAGAGTGAGGGTGGATTCTGGGACATCTAAAGAAGTACAGATGAGGGAAAGAGGCAGTATTCCTCTGTATTAACAGTAACTCTTAAAAGTGCCCTCACCTTCTTTCAAGTGAAAAAGACTTCTGGTGATCAGACTCTTTATGTTTGCCTGAAATTTTAAAGTTTGATTTATTCGTTTTCCATTTGTAATTCAAGTTCAACTCGACATGTATAAAATGAAGGTGCTCTGGAGGGTCCTCTAAAATGTAGCATTTGGGTAGTAAGATGCATATACTATATTTGTTACTTTGAATATGAAGCAGCCACATGGCTCTTCATAGGTTTGTGTGCCCAATTTAATGGCTTCTGTTGATAGTGCTCCAGTCATATCAGAAAGTGAGAACACTAAACCTTTGTTTTCACTTTTTGCGTTGTTTTGCACTTTGCTTTCACTGGCTGGTGTATTTGGGAGAGAATTTTATTGTTCCTTTGACCCTATCCTAATTTCTGTTCTTTCATAGTCCTATTGCAATGTTCTGAGCTGCTATTCCAATTTCTATTTTGGGGGGGGCATCCCTCCCTTGAAAGATTCTGTGACCATACCTATGTGGTATGGTAACTTCTTGGCCGCCTCAAGTAATGACTGCCTGTGAATGGCTTGTTTATGCTTAGGCTGAAATCTGAGGAGGGAGCACAGAGGCAGATGTTATTGCTAGTCTGTACCAGACTGTCAGAGATGAATCTGAGCCAACAATTTGACTTTTATCCCCTTATTAGAAGCGGAGAGAACACTTTTACCTGTTGGTAGTAGCTCAAGGTGTACCCAGGAAGGGTTACTGTAGCAGGAGTCCATCTCCCAAGACAAAAGCAGAGGGTGTGCAAGTCTAGCAGGAGTAAATTAAAATATAACTGACTCTGCCTGTGGGGATTTTTATTAACCGTGACAATGTTTGTCTTTTGGCTTTGCTTCTTCTCCTCAGGAAAACTAAAATACTATCACCTCAAAGGACATCTTGCCAAAGAAGTTGAAGTGCTATGTGAAAACAGAGACCTGTAACTCGTTGGCATGGGGCAGAAAAGAGTGCAAAGCATGTAGGGCTGTGTATTGCTCTAACGGTAAACAGAAATGGGTGCAATATGTGGAGGCTTTTGGATTTTTGTTGGGTAGGAGTGGGGAAGATAGGTGACAGATGAATTTGGCCTAAGCTATAGCAGGTGCAAAGTATGAAGTTTTTTAAAGTGAGTATTTCTTGGGCCTCTCCTGTTTGCTGCAGATGAGGCAGAGAATCTGATCAAACTCCAATCCAGAGTTTTGCCTAGTCCTCTTTCTTGAGGAAAGAATGGCCTTAATCAGGTTTCTACTGAATGGATAGCTGTGTCTTACAGTGGCCTTTGAGATGACTTTGAGCACCTCTGCTGTTGCTATCACAGAAACAACTTTAGTGTAGGATTTCTTCCCACGTATTCATTCTTGTATGTTGACTGTTGTCGATTGTTGAATTATTTTTTTTTTTGCTTTATTTAGAACTGGATGTAGCTGGGTTGCTGAGCTTAGTCAGGCTTGGATTTGGGTTACTGTAGAATTGATTAGCAAAGTTTGGATCTGAGCTGCTGGCTTGACAAGCTGGTGGACTGCAGAAACATGTGGCTTACACACAGAGTAGAACTATAGTTGTCAGCGAGAATGAGCATCATATTGCCATTCTTCTGTTTGACTGGAAAAAAGTCCTGCAGTAATAGGTTTCATGAGGTCAGTGTAGTGACTCAGAAAGGAGGAACCTCCTCTAAAAGAGGAGTGGAGCTGTTAATCCCCATGTCTCTGGAATTACGCTCCTGCTTTGCCCAAAACCATTGGACTCCTATTGACATCTGCTGCCAAAAATAGCAATTCAACTTTGCTGTCTCACCAAGGTAGCTCATATGGTTACTATCAGTCTTAATAAATCATGAGGCAGCTGCTTCTACATATTTTTTTTTCCACCTAAATTTTCTTCAATAAAGAGTTTAGGAGGAAGATAAACAGGTTTTTAGTTATGCACCAATTATAAATAAGTATAGATGCTGGGATTCAGCAGATGTGCACTGGCAAGAGTTACAGCTGCTTTGTTGGGAAAATAATTTTCATCAGTCCATCCAGTAAATGTGTTCAAAGAGTTGCCTGTATCCCTGAAGAATTTGATAAACTATACCATTCTGCCCTGTATTTGAATTAAAATTGAATTTACATGTTAGAAACAAGATCTTATATTTTATTCTATCTTAGTTTTTACTAGCTTTTACCTCAGTTACTTCTCTTCAAAACTCAGTATTTTGAACTTGTAAAGACATTAGTAGAGCCAGTCAAATATCTCTAATCTCTAGAATTCCAATAAAGTCTAAATTTGTTGTATAGATAGCATCAAGATCTGACTTTTTTGACCTTTTTTTTCTCCTGTTGATAAAATTAAAGTGGGAGACAGGTAAAATTCTAAATAACTCCTGGCATTTAAGCAGCATGTTGTTAAGTTATATCTCTGCACTGATGAGGTAAGAAATGCTACTGTTCATGTTTTTTATTTCTGATCACATCTGGTGCTAGTACTGTCAAAACTAAATATTCATTTGCTAGGAACATTCTCAGGAAAAAAAATCAGTTTGGACATAGCATAAAGAGGTCAGACTAACAGCTAATTCTCCTTCCCTACAAAGCAGAAATAGGAATGCATTTTTTACCCAGGCACACCCTCTTCCCCCCTCTTCTCCTGAAACAGGATGGATAACTGGCAGTCCTCTTCCCTTTGACACAAGCATGCCCAAACACTTCTGTTTAATAATATCAGTAAAACATACTTAATTAGTACTGCAACTTATTTCTGGAACTAGACTTAATTACCTCTTTTTATTTATACAGAGGTAGATAAAGATCCAAGAGACTTTGCTATTCTTGTTTACCTCTCAAATGCAGATTAGCCACGATTGGTTACTTTCAAAGACCAGTGGTTTGTCAAAAATCAAAGCACAGCCAAAAGGGCTGATTGTAACTGGCATTTGCACATTTGCAATGAGTCTTTGAAATTGTGCCAGTTGCCAGGGTGCATCAAGGGCAGGTGCTGCTCTACTCCATGAGGGAAGGCAGCCAGGAAGGGGCTCTGATGACCTGGCAGGCAGAAGGAGCCCTGCTGGGGTTTTGGAGGAGAGCTGTTTTGAAGAGGCCCCCACTGAGGCTGTCTTTAGGTTGCTTCTTCCCAACAGACTTTATTGGCTATCTTGGCTTGAGCAGGGGAGGCCAAGCTCACCTGGGGGAGTGAGCTCTGCTGTGCACAACTGTGCTCAGCAGTTGTGGTTTATCCTTTCCAATGTTGTACCTTCAATATTTGCACAATTGCAAGTAGCCTTGGAAGTTAGTAGAAAAATGCCAACCTTGAAAGTATACAGAGTCAGAGCAGTCCTTGCAGTCAGTTTGTTCCAATATTCCCTTGCCTTCATCATGCTAATGGAGTATACAATCTGCTTGGTTTTGCTTTGGAATGAAAAGCTTTGTGTCAGCCATCGATTTGATGTTTGTTTGTTTTTCTCCTCTCCCATTTGGCTCATGCATACTCGAGGTCGCACTGTGTGAATTGGCTTTAAAAGAAACTTTGTGAATTTGGGGTAAATGTCACTTGGTTCTTTTACTCTAATTGTCCTGTGTGTCAGTTTTGTTTAAATACCTTTAAAAATAAAGCTATGCTGATGAAGATCCGGAAAACCGGATTTGAATTATTTTTTCCTAATCTTTACATAAAGGGAGACTAGATTCAAGGACCAGTGAACAGAGCTCTTGGGGGTTTTGTGTTTTTTGGATTTAGAGTAATACCCTTCATCTTAGATGTTTTTATATTATAAAATTAGCTTTAATACATGACTTACCCGAATTTCTCCCCCTGTATAATTCTCTCTGGATTGGAGTAAATTTATATCGCATCCTGGTTTATTTTTTTACTATGAATGCTGTCGAAGGAGTGGACTTACTAGGGGGAGGCACAAAGGGAGATGACAGAGGGAAAACTTAGATAATGAGTTGGGTTTTGATCTGCTTTACAGTACACATGATGTGTTACTGCTTTCTCACTTGAAACTTCAATCCCATGTCTCGTTGTGGACTCATAAGACCAAGATACCTATGGGAGGTATATGCTTATGTGAATATGGTATGGAGGACTGGTTTTGGATGAAAGGTGGAAATTTCTGTAATAACACCTGCTGAAAAGCAGAGAATGAAGCACTGAAGTTAAATACAACCCCCACCACAAGCCAATGATCCACCAGATTTTTCATTTGTATAGGAAGTGGTCAGATGTTAGTTTCTTGCAGCTGGTAAGAGGCAAAGAACTTCAGTAATCTCTAATATATTCTGCTTTCCCTTCCTCTCAAGTGTTACCTGTCTGGGTTAACTAATGGAATAACTGCTTACTTCTGTAACAATCTGAAGCACAAGGTGCTTGTTGTTGAGGAAAGCTCTTTTGGCATTATGATTCCTATGGCTGTAAGTGCCCCATTGTTTTCAGCAACTGTGTCTGGGTTAAGCTTATTTGAAGGGAACTAGAATGTGTGCAGGGTTTGTTGGTGGTGTGGCAGATGCAATAGCTACACCCTTCTCTCTGATGCAAGGCACAGTGCAAATGTTTCCCAACACCTGATACTGACGTTTTTGAAGACCTCTTAAGGTCAAGTGAATTTCATAAGAGATTAAAGTTATAAGCAGTTTTCAAAGGTAAATGAGATGACTGCTCGATTTGGGGTTGGAAAAACATTTTTTGGCTCACTTTATACAAGGAGCATATTAACTACAGACTTGAGGGAGCAATTGGAATTTGGTTTGCTTGTTGCTTTTGTAGGAGATAAAGCTTTTTAAATATGTACAACTATAGAAATTTTGTCTTAAATGAGACCCTTCAAATTTCAGTTCAAAGGATAGGAATTGCTCAGACAAGAACTTGCCTTTTAGGAAGTAAAATTTTTGAGCTGACAGAAATCTATGGAACCATTGAATATCTGTATCCAGTAGAAGATTTCTTCCAGCAAATACCAATTCAGTGTAAAGAGAAGTAGATCCTGTGTAATGAACTTCCAAGCAAGAAGGTTATGATTAAATTAGGCTGCTGAAGTCTATCTCCTGCTGTAGGAACTTTGTTAGCCTAATTTCCTATTCATGTAAAACGGAAGTATGCCCTTTGTATAGCTGTAACACACACACCCCCAGGATAATTCTGGAGGGTTAAAACTGTCTTTAAAAAAAAAAAAAGCTTTGGAATGCACTGTCATAATGAATTGAATCATATGTTTGCTGTTGTGTAACATTCTGACAGTGTCTCTGAGAAAGGACTGCAAAGTCCCCACCACAAGCCAATGGGTTTATACTGAAAAGAAAGATGGTAACTTGGTTTCATTCATGGGAAGTAAAATGTTAAGTTTGCCTCTAAACCTTGTTCCTAAGTCACTGCATCCCAAAAAGCCTTTCTGTGTTTATGGTGATTTAGTAAATGGTGCTATTATCTGAGAAAAGAGTTTGCAGGAGTGATGCTTTCATGTGAGCAGCTTTATATTACAGAGTATGAAATAAGGTCTAGTAACTGTGGCATTTCCAGATTGTTTTGTCAGTAGTTCACCCAGAAGAGGATTTACTTTTCCCATTAATTTAGGATTTCTTTTTTTTTTTTTAATGTCCAGTTCACAAATAGCCAGTGTAAACTGGCAGTGTTGGGAGATCAGTTCTATCCCATATTCCATGTGCTTTTGTTCCAATTCCCATTTGCTGCCTTATATTTATTATATTTATTATGTGGGTGTCCATTGGGCAATGTCAGCAAACAGTCTGGGTTTGGAAAGCTGAATCTCCTACTATCAGTTTGCTGCTTCTGTTGCTGGTGCAATTTCCTAGTAGAGGAGAATGGAAGGGAGGCTTTCCCTGCTGCTGCCCAGATGTTTTCCAGTTAAATGCCACCTGACATGAGCTGCCTGTTTTTACAGAAGAAAATTCTCTAAATTTGTGCAGGGAAATTATTGTAATAACTGCTGGCTTCTGGGTGTACTTCCCTTATGACAGGAAGTGAACTTCAGCCTTGTCATACAGCTGGCTAAAAGGCATCTTATGTCCCAGTTGTAAGCATCACTGAGTTGGGCCTGAGTGACACATTAATAGCTTATTTGAAATGGTGTGCAGAACTCTGTTTGCTCAATTATGTTCTTAATTTTTATTTATTTATTATTTTTATTTTAAGTCTAAGGCTCCTAAGTAGGAAAAATGTGTATTTGTTCTACCTGATACAAGTCAGGTTCTGGCTGTGCAGGCTGGATAAGTGACAGCTGTCCATCCCCTGGTCTGCAGTCTGAATGCCTCTGTGATCTTTTCCTAACCTCTTCCAGTCAAAAGAAGTTAACCTGGGAATGATCTACTGTGCAAACTATTTCAAGCTAATCTATTAATTTTTTTGGCTCAAATGTGCCCCCAGGCACCTCTGTTGATGACAGGGGAGGGCCATTGAACCACTGAGGACTGCACTCCTAAGCTGTAGCTGCTGCCTTTCCACGCTGGTCATCCATTCTGACAGGACTGTTGGGCATATGCACATCTTAGTTATGTAACTGTACTGTGTGTTCATACTCAGATTGACACCTTCATCTCCCTTGTATCTCTTTCAAGCTTCTGTAGCAAAAATAGATTGTTCAGGCCTGCTTTTTTGTTTTCCTCACTTCAAAAAGGGATCTCCTCTTGAGCCAGAGTGTTGGTGGAGCTGACTTGTATGTATTTGGTTGTTATAAATTTCCTGCACTGTTGATAATTGACTCATGAATCAACTATAATACATTTTTCATTTGAATATACTCTAATCTTGCTAGAGCTTGAAAGTGTGAACAAAAGACTTTTGATCACATTTAATTCATATTCTTTAGTTATCAGCAAAATGCCTGAGGTGTTTACTCCAGTACTTATGGTATGTTTCAGCTTAAAAGAGCTTTAATCCTGGCTAGAACTGATCTGCTTCACTGATAAATGGTGTGGATGCTGTGCTGTCTAATGAATGTAGGGAAGCTGTCTTTCCTATGTGCCCATAGATTTTTCTACCTTTCAGAACTTGAATCTACTGTCATTTAAAAGGCCCCATATATTCTTCATGTTAACTTTGTGCTGATTTAAAAGGTTGTTTTGTTTGTAAGTATTAGTATCTCCTAAAATAAAGTATTAGTAACTATATAAAATAGTGTCCTAACTACCAAAAAAAGTAAGTGGATATTGCTTGGTGGGGTAAATGATAGTCTTTCACTAATGGCCAAATAACAGCAAAAACCACCAGACTGCACTGCAGTACAGCATGTCTATCCTTTGAGCAATTTCTGTGCACAAAATAATGTAATTGAGAAGGCTTTGATTTAAGAAACTTAAATCTATCTGCAAGCAGGCAGATGAAATGGAAAACAATTCAGGTCTTTAAGTTTTAGACTAATACCTGGGATTCTGAATAGAAGCTGTGTCAAATTATTAAAGTAGTTATTGATGTATTAAACTGTTTTTCTTTGTTCAGTATCTTTAAGACAAATGTGTGTGTTGATTCCATCTCTAATATCTGGTCAAACTGAAAAACTGTGTACACATGCACATAGACTTCCCACGTTTTGGGATACATGGCATATCTAGGTACTGTGAATTTCTTTCTCTGTGTACTGTCTATTCTGTAGGCTTTCCCTTTACTCTAAGGTCATTTAATCCTAGTTTTCAAAACACTAGACACAATTAAAAGAAATAATAGTAAGAGAAGATAGTAATGTTTAAGTATTGGATTAGCATGTGCTTCTGAGATTAACTGTGTTTTAGTCAGATACTCTTTGGATAGCTGGCTGAGAAACATTCCTTATCACTCTGGGAAACCTGAGCTATCCTCTGCAAGCACATAAAAACAGTGGGTGTAGAGACAAGGGATGCACTGAGAAAAGAAACTGCTACAAGGTTCATGAACCCTATCTGAACTTTAGAAGATGGTAACAAAAACTGAAAGCATCTATTGTCGTTAACAGGTATTAGGCTTTTCTGTGAAACTTATTAGAGGGAATTACAGGAAGTACCATGTGTTCAAAAAGTGGACAAGATTGCAGAATTCTGGATCACAAAAGTGTTAAACTGTATAAACCTGATGTGATGCTAAGAAACAAATGGGGTTTTTTATTCAGAAGCTGAACCAAGTCTTTTTGCCATACAATGAGAACTTGGAGGAGGGCAGGGTAAGCAGAAATTACTAAACACTTGCTACTTCTCTAAACACACTTGCTAGAATCTGCCATGTGCGGCCTGCCTCGAGCATAACCTGGAGAATTTTAGCTGATTCCTTTAAGTGCAATGAAAGATGGCATGTTTGGACCTTTGTTTTATACTGATCTGAAGGTGGAGCTTTGTGATAGAATTAGAGAAAGTTGTTTTATGATGTGCTTGTATGACCTATAGGAGAGAAAAAAATATAAGTCGTAGTCCTTTCCTCCATTACATGGTGTAATGTGTTGTCCTGCAATGCCTAAGTCACTGCACATGGCTCCCAACTGCAGATTTATTTCCCACAGATGTCAGAGGTATTAGATCCCTTGTACAAGAGCGTCTCTGAAAGGTCTTGATAGCCATTGAAGTCTTACTTCTAAAACTAGTCTCCCGGGCATGCTCATGTACTCCCATCAAACTTTGAAATACTGAAAGGTGTAGCAGTGTGCATATGTGGGAGAAGTAGCTTTGTAGGATGACACAAATTAAAAAAAAAATAAACTTTTAACATTTACTGAACTTCTTGGAACTCACAACTTTTTTCTCCTTCTGCACAGCAGCAGAAAAAAACAGAGAGTAGCAAACATAGTGGTCACACAGAGATCAGATAGCACGTTTAAATCTGAAAAAAAATAGGCTCAAAATTTCAGAGCCTTCATCTTGTAGCTTAATTAGGTATTGTCTGTGGGAGGAACAAAATGCTGTTGGGTACCTGTGTTGCCTCGTGAAAAGCAGGGAGTGGTGTATCATGGTCCTGGTTACTGTTTAAAGTCACTGTAGACAATGTGTTTTCTCACTGAGTTGCTGAGACATTTATTTCATCCTTCATCTCGTAGCTGTGCTCAGCTGACACATTCATTTGCAAATCCCCCAGCATCTGCCCACCTATGTCCCCTCTATAAAATGTGTGCTTGCCTATTTCCCAGCACTGAATCTGCACAAGTGACTCAATAGCTTTCCTTCATTCATTTCACCAGTCAAAACTCCTTTTAAAGTTATAAAAAAGTCATGTATTTCTCAACTATGTTTTTATGCAATATCCACCAAGCAAATTCACAGAGGCAGTTTCCTTGACATTAGACTAATGGCTTACTGGAAATTAAGCAGGAACCCAGAGCCCCAAGTAGGTTGTTTCTTCATGTTGACTTGCCTTAAATTTTTTAATTGCATCCCATTATGCACAGGATGCCTAAAGGGAAAATGTCAAGCTATGGCCTGGATGCTTTGAACTGCAAACAGACTAGTGATTCTGAGGAGCAAAAGGGACAGGCATGACTGGTATTCAGGGTGGTCTTATTAAGTCACTGCTGCTGTAGCTGTAAATACCTTGGGGCCTTTACTGCCCTCATCAGAGCCTGCAGTGAGAGGCCTGTCTCAAACAGTCTCTGAGAGGAAAGGCTGAGCTTTAGACCCTGAATATTCTCAGGCTTCAACAGCCAATCAAGCTGTAACTGGCAATGAAAGGATCTCAAATTGCTTTGGGATAAAGGTCCCAGAATTAAAATGCCTTCTAGAATATCTCGTGTTGAGAAAATTGACAGATTCTCCTAACAAAGCACTACTGCATCCTCCATGGAGTTGCCTGGAAGCACTGTAAAAAAATGGTATTATTGGTAACTTGGTGC
Source organism: Erpornis zantholeuca (assembly GCA_013400515.1). NCBI lineage: Eukaryota > Metazoa > Chordata > Aves > Passeriformes > Timaliidae > Erpornis > Erpornis zantholeuca. The sequence continues at coordinate 159,295 of VZTN01012940.1, forward strand.
TTTTGTGCCTGGATTTTTGAAGGCCTTGAAAATGTAAAATGACTGTTAGGACTCTGGTATAGTTAGTGAAATGTGTAGTCCTAGACATCTTTGAGCAACTGAGCTCATTTGAGGCTGTATACAGTCTGTCTAAATGGGAAGGAAGATGGCAATACAGGCTGTAACTTTTCATGTCAAAATTTATCACTAAATAATTTTAAAATAAATCCAAACTTTCTAAGTGACTTTTTATGATTGGCATGGCTCATTGCTAAATTAAAGCTGTTTTAAGCTTAAGCTGATAATGTTGTCTTAAACTTTATAATTTGTAATTCTGTGACAGTTTGCATCCCATGCAAACAGTCAAGTGGATCCATTCCTTTCCCATTGTTCCTTTCATACTTGCCCAACTGATCTTGGACATTTCCCTGGGAAGCTATCTAAAGAATTCACTTTATCCTTTTGTTGCTGTGTTCCCAGGATGCCAAGTGCATGACTTTGGAGATTTGAATTTCACTCAAGTTCCCAATGATGAACTGTACAACAACCTGATTTTATACCCACGGTCGGTGGGCTTGGCCAGCCAGGTGCTGGCTGATGCAGTGAGCAGAGCAGTAGCTGCCGGACACAGATGTGTGACTTTAGGAGGTGATCACAGGTGAGCTGACCTAGAAACAATTAATGGTTCATGCTGCAGGCTGACACTTGGAGTGCAAGAATATAATTTTAAAAAAAGGGGGACTGGGGGAATAACTCAGGGTTATTTCCTGGCAATACTGTAGGGAGGGGCTTTTAGGGTGGAACATAGAAGACAGCTACAAAAACCTGACCTCTTAAGGCAGTGCTGCTTAGTTCCAGACTAGTCTGTGATCTGTAGACACACAAATGAGGCTTTCCTCTTTGGAAAAGTTTGTGTCATCAGGTTCTGTCAGAGGAACTGCTCAGTTTCTATATTGCTGAATGTTTAGTGATGTGTCTCTTTTGCCCATCACCACTTAGGATGGGTGGGTTTGTTACGCCTGCTCACAGACAATTTTGCAATAGATCTTACAACATGAATATTTTTCCTCTTTTTCACTAACCTTTAGTCTGAGAATTGGTTCAAGAAGGTAGGGCATGTAAGAAGGAATTGTGGGGGAAGGTGTCATGACTAGAATAAAAAAGGGTGAATAGCAGGCTAGATTTTCTAGAGCATTTGGATCTAAAGCAGGGGAAGATTAAGTGTGTGGGAAGGGTGACAGAAGAGACAGCAGAGAGCTCTGGCTTATCTGTCATTATAGCCCTGTAGAGTTACTTGGACTCCTGGAATCACAGCAGCAGCATGCCATGCAGTTTGTATGGGATGCTCCCTTTATTGTCACAGATGTCTGATGTGTGGAAATATAACATGGCTGACTGAAGCTGCAGAGACTTCACACTGTCCTTGCAGTTGTTCTGAAGGAGAAATGGTGACTAAAGACTTTGCTACTGTACTTCCAGCTTGGCACTTGGTTCTGTCAGTGGCCATGCACGGCAGTGCCCACACCTCGGAGTGATCTGGGTGGATGCGCATGCTGATATCAACACGCCTCTCACAACTCAGTCTGGAAGCCTCCATGGACAACCTCTCTCATTTCTCCTGAGGGAGCTTCAAGACAAAGTGAGTATCATCTCAGTTATCCTGCATGGCAACCTCAGAGCATTGTACCATTGCTGATGTGAGGTACTTTCTTACCTGCTGCAAATGCAGACCTTTTCTATCAGAGTACAAGGAAAAATATGTATTATTGGGTGTGTACATGTGCACATACATGCACACATACATACAAGTGCCACAAACACATGCAAACACAGATAAAGACACACTTAGAAATACAAATGAGAAAAAGCTTTCTTTTGTGTTTGCACCCTTGTGGGCTGCACAGTGAGCCAGGGTTCCCACCTGCTGCACACAGCAGCTGACTGTGGTGCTGCTCCTGTGTCAGGAGCAGGGCTGTTGCTGAGGCTGGGCAATGGCAGCACTGCTACCAACTGAGCAGGAACCTCCCCCTGGCCCAGCCTGTGAGAGCCGAGCTGAGCTCACCTCCAGGAACAGATGGTTCCTGCATACCTTGCACACTGCTTCTGCTTAGTTTGGCTCTTCCATGTTTTGACAACCTTGGGGCCTGACAGGGGTTGTTCCTGCATAATCTCTCCTAACTGGCTGCTCTGGTGTTGGCTCCACTGCAAATATTACAAATCAGAACAGCTGTAATTGCATACAGTAAGCTTTTAAAGAGAGCCTTTGTCTTGGAAAGAGGTCAAATTATCAAAGAGGATTGTTTCCTGGGTCACATGGAACGTGCATGGCCTGTTTCTGCTGATGTCAAGATGCTAAACAGTAGATTGACCTAAGGCATGCATACCCTGCCTGGCCCAGCTGTGGGCTGTCACCTTGTACACAGACCTGCAGCACCTGTGCAGTGAACAGCTGAGGCCTCTGCAGCAGGAACTTGGATACAACAATGTGCATCTGCTGAAGCTTAGGCTGGAGAGCAGGAGCAGGATCAGCAACTGCATTTTGAGAATGGATGCTGGAGCTGCAGAAAACCTGTTTTATTCTGGCATTCTGCACTGCTAGTTATTACTCTTAAATTTCTTGTTTCTCTCTGATAAATCTGGGCATGCTGTGTTGCTGGAAGTATGCCTTTCCAAGCAAGAACAAGCATGTTTAAATCTGTATGGCTACTGAAGATAGCACTGCATCACTTCCTCTTCAGCACGGCAATACTGCAGTACATAAAGCTCTTCTGCTTTTTCTCCTGCAAATTCTTTTGAATTATTTCCATCCACAAATCAGTAGAATAATTTGGTGCTTTTACATACTTTACTCTTTCTAGTCATTCTTACGTGATCTCTCAAAACATGTTGGAATTCCCAAAGTAATGCAAAACTAATGGGGTTTTTTGGAACACCCCCAGAACATGAAAGGGTGAATATAAAACATTACTGTATTTCTGTTTTTTTTCCCATAAGTTAAAGGGGGTGATTTTTTCTTTTTGACAACTGTACACACTTTCTCAGGAGAGATAAGAATAGCAAGAGAAAATGTTGTGAATTTTAGAGCTCATGTAACAGTTTATGGCTTGGTGGAAACAGAACAAAACCTAAGTTCTTTGACAGCTGAGGAAGGAGAGATATTGGTCTGCTGGGTTCCAGTTCTTGAGCAGCATAGAAAAGCAGTTAATTTTTTTAAACTTCTTTTTTTTTTTTTTTAGATGCTAAAAGAATACTGTAAGCTTTCTGGGGTCAGTGGGGGACAGGTCTCTCTTGCCAGCAGCAGTAGGGAAGAAAAAATAAGATTAGACTATGCTTAGTGGCAAGCTACTCGGGCATGGTGCTGGGTATGGGACCTTGTCACAAGCCCACCTCAGTTGCAGCAGTCAGGATGCCTGTGCAGAAGCAGCTGACAGGAGGCCTGGCTGTGCAGGTGTGCTCACTCAGTGGGTTTTGCTTACACTGTTGTATTCCTGCTAGAGGGGGGAAAACCAACACAAGTCCTGCTGGTACCACAAGGCTTCTACAACAGTTTGAATTTTTAAACAGCTCTTTAGCTGTAGTAGCAGAATGTGCCTTTGACAGTAGTTTTTCTGGCTAATACCCTTCTGACTCTCTGGAGTGAACCATTATGTGTGCACAAGTGCATACGGCTCACCCTCTTACTCTCATCCAGTACAGCAGTTGAGTTGATAATGGACAAAAAAATTTATTATCCTCCTTTCCTGACTGCTGCAGGGCTCCTGGAACCATCCAGACTCACAAACTGCTATAAATACCTTCCCAGGAAAATGCCTGCACCTCTTTACTGTGAGCAATTCCTTTTCCATTGTAACAAAGCAAAGAACCTGCCAAAGGCAGTTAATACATTCGATTTTATTTATTTACAAACAAAGAGGTGTACTTGAAATTGCAGTATTAAAACTACTGAATCATTGATACTAGAGAGTATCTGGCAATATTATCATTACTATGCTCAGTTTATGGTGTGGTGATGGGTTTTGCAGAATTCATTTCTGAAACCTGAATTCTTTTTCCTAGTGGTCTCCAATTCATTTATTCCTCTTTATAATTTATGACTGGAGAAGTTTCAGGTCATTGTCCTAGAGTAACAAATACTTTTATAATCTGTGCTAATTTAATCCAGTGTAATTAAATATAGCTATGGGTTAGCTATGGATGTTAATCTTTAAAAATATCCAATATTGTAACTAGAATATAATTGGTAATTGAGAAGTCTAAGAAGGAAACAAAAGCTTCTAGCTGCTTGACAGCTGTGTTGGCTGTAGCTATTTTCAGAGCTGGGAGAAGAGAAATTTGAGTTTATTTAAATCACTCTTAAAACTAGTACCTGTTACTAACTGAATGATTTTATAATTCCATACCATGACTATTTAATTACCAAAGCTGAAAAATGACCTCATCTTTCAGTTGCTGCCTTAGACCTATTCCAATTCTGCATTAAAAGCCAGCATGATGTAGCCCACTGTGGAGGCCCAACATTTTTGCCCTGCTTTTTTCCCCTTTTCTTTTTCCTTTTTTTCAACTTCCCACTTTGAATTTATCCATCTTTAATACTGTTTTTGTAAGTTTGCATGTTCTTGTAAGTTTGATAGTTCTCCTAAAAAGATATGAGTGTCTTGGTTTTCATTCTTCCACTTAAGCATCATGTACTGGCTAAGTTACAGAGCATCACCAGTAAGTGCCCTGTGTAAATGATCTACATCTGGGTATCTACTTTATCATTACTCCTTACACTCACTGATGCAAATTACCTATTGTTTGTGCATTTGGGCTTTTTATTCCTCCTCTTCAAACTGGAAAATGTAGAAAAGTTAAAAACTTCATCCATTAACATTCAACTCAGATAAAATCATATCACTTTACCTGAGTTGAACGTAGGAATGAAGGTAAGGACTGATGATATCAGCCAAACCCTCAAGTGCAGAAGTTTCTCTATACAGAGAGAGAAGGGATGCTATAAATCAATACAAAGTTTTCAGGGAAGCATTAAATACCATTTTGTTAGGTATGTCATTAAACTGACCTAATACCAAACCTTTGTTTGCAGGTACCACAACTTCCTGGCTTTTCCTGGATAAAGCCCTGCCTTTCAGCATCTGATATTGTGTACATTGGTTTGAGGGATGTGGATCCTGCTGAGTAGTAAGTTGGTTTAGATTAAATGATTTATGTAAAGGCCGAAATAATGAGCTTGAAATCATGTTCATAAGGGTTGCTAAATTTCAGCTTAAACTGGTAACAATTGTTTTAAATTATTTTCACAGCTATATTTTGAAGAACTTTGACATCCAGTATTTTTCCATGAGGGATATCGATCGCCTTGGAATTCGCAAAGTTATGGAAAGAACATTTGAACAACTGATGGGCAGGTAACAAACTATTATCTAATTTAAGCTACTTGTGTTGAACATTTACTTTCCTGAAAGCTATTTAAGGGAAGGTCACTTGATGTAAAGCCATACAGAACTGTGACAGTGTCCAGTATGTAGGAAAGTCTCAGCACTGGAACCATTTCACAGTGTTTGGCAGAGGACTATGAGACAGGTTATATGACTCAATACAGTTGTAGCTGTTTCACACTATTTGGTTCTGTTAAGTAATTCTGCATTTTCTGCAGTTTGACAAGATGTTTGAATCAACTCAAGAGTGCAGGATGCACATTATACTTTTAAAAGTACATACAGCAACTTGAATTGAGTACAACAACAGCTTGAATTGAGCTGTTGGTATGTGAGGTGGAAGCATTTGATGGCTTCCTCCTTGGACTGTGCTCACACACCATGTCCTGCTGGTGGCTACTACTGCCACTGCAGCTGGTAAAGTTCACTTCAACCATGCCCTTACTGCAGTTCACTACTGCCACCTGTGCTACTCTTGTTCAAGTTTGGGGAACCAGGTCAGGGAGCAAATCATGCTAGTCTAGGATCTGGGAGAGGGTCACTTAGAAAGGGTAACCTCTCACCAAAGGTTAGAACCTGTGCTGCATGCTGCTGTTTAATAAAGGTGTGCTCACCCTTCCTAGCTGCAGCTGTGCCAAGTAAAGAAGATGGTAATCCAGATGCTTCTCCCTACTGAGCATCTGCAGTAAGGTGGAAGTACGCAGTCCACCACTTAAACAATGCAAGTGAGTGACAAGCAGTGTCCAGTTTATTAAGCTGTCATCAACTGGCAGATGATAAAGTAAGTAACTAACATTTTAGGTTTGATATTATCCTTTACTACTTCATCAGCTAGGCTACATGGCAGGGTTTGGAGACAGCCTTTACGTATTGACCTGAAAAATGCTCATCTTGGTGAGCTGTCAGTGAAATCCTTGAGCTCGGTGCTTCCTCCATCCTAGCTGCTATGCACATCAGTGTTTCAGCCTTCACCCTGGCTTTCTGTACAAAAGGAGAAAAGGCTGGATTCTATCATACACTTCTCTACATCACTGCACTGAGATGACAAATACCAGCTTAAGATGGTTTGAACTAATGTACTTATCTTCAACCAAATCCTCACTGAGTAGATGCTCAGTGAGACTAGAAAGGCAAACTTCTGTTCTCCCAGTGTGTACTGGGGAGAGTTTTGAGCTATGAGATGTTTCAGAATCCAAAGATATTTAGAATGAACTTTTTTTTTTTTGTATACAAGACATGCTTCAAGGAGCTTGATGCTGCTTCGCTGATTAGCCTGGACAGTTAGAAATGCATGTAGAAAAGGTTTAAGGCTCTAAGATTGCTTTTCTTGTTTTATTCTCTCTCAGGAGACAGAGACCAATTCACCTGAGTTTTGACATTGATGCTTTTGATCCCTCACTGGCTCCAGCAACGGGGACTCCTGTTCTAGGTGGATTAACGTACAGAGAAGGCATGTACATCACAGAAGAAATACACAACACAGGTAGGAGCTGCCCAGCAGTATGGGGCTAAGCAAGGACAGGACAGACTACACAGAGCTCATACTGGTTATGTTTTTCCTGTGTGAATGGATAGTAAGTGTAGTCAAAGCAAAGGTGCCTGCAAAGTCAATTCAACCTTCAGTAAGGGGGAAAAGTCCTTTGATTGGGCAATTCCCTTGGTATTGGAAGCAGCTTAACCCTCAACAACTTCAACTTAGCAAAAGAAAATAAAATACACAGTATGTTAACAACTAATGTCAAGACTGTTCCCTAATCCTGAACACATGAGGTGATATGTTAAAATGGACATCTGGAATACAAAAATGGGTGCAAATAATCTTAAATAGTTTGAAGTTCCATTCTAGGATTGAAGGCTAACAAATCAAGCTTTCATAAAATATACTGCAGTTGATTCAATATATGAGGACTTTTCATCTTATTACCATTGAATTTTTATTTAATATGTTTAAACAGTATTATTTGCAGTAAAAGAAGGTTAAAAAAATCCCAACCAGACAATAGTCAATAGAGTCATGAATAGGATGGCAAAAGAATATGAGGTGAGAATGTTTTATATCCCCTCATTTTTGGACTGGGAGAAAAAACATTCCTCTCATAAATGTGTATGGAACATCAAATGTTTTTCCTGAATGCTGAAAGCAGGAATGAGTGAGGTAGTGATGATGTAAGAAAAACACAAATTTGCATCTGAGAACAATAACCTCATCCCTCACTTGAGAGCCAACCTTACTTGTCTAAGGGGCAGAGTAGGTCACAAACCCAAATACCGGACTTGCTGCAATGAATAAAAGGCTGCAAACAAAACCTTGCAGGAGATTGTAGCCTTTGTCAGAGTAACAAAGCTGTAAATCATTTTCACAGGAATGCTTTCAGCTGTAGACATGGTTGAAGTCAATCCACTGCTCGGAGCTTCTCAAGAGGCAGTGAAAGCAACTGCTCACCTTGCAGTCGATGTGATAGCAACGTGCTTTGGGCAGACAAGGGAAGGAGCACACATCGCTTTTGATGAACTCCCAACGCCCAGCTCTCCCGATGAATCTGACAGTGAAGAGCAAGTGAGGATTTAAGAACCCAAAGTGTTGGGTATATTGGACATTACAGAGCTCTGCTGAGGCACTTGAGTGGTTAGATTGTTAACACTTGGCAAATACTGTTAACTTCTCAATTTTTAAATAAACTAGCTTTTCCATTGATCAGTGGCTACTTTATTACATACGAAGATTTATTCATTTAGTTAAGTATATACAAAATGAGACAATAAAATATTTATTACCTTCTTATTAATCTTACCAGTAGTTCAAGCCTGTTTCTTTTTATTCCCATTCTATGTCTTTCAAGTGTCAGTACAGTTTCCATTGAATGTGCTGTCTCATGATTCAGTTCAACCCTCAGACAGTCAAAGGGGGCAGACAGCCCATCCTGTTCCTCATCAGTGGAAAAGCTCATCTTGGTCCTGAAGGTTCATCACTTGCGAAAGAACTTGAGGTAGACCACACCTCCCAGGATGGCCAGTTCCAGGATGATGATAATTGACAGCAACAACTTATTAGTGGCTACTCTAGAGTTAAAAAATAAAAAGCCAAGGTTTTTTTTTTTCATGTTGTTTATCAAAGCAGATTCTACATCCAGATCACTATCTTATCTTCCCAGTTTCAGCAAGACTACACTGTGTTTTTCAAATAGCTCTTAACAAGCAGAAAGGGCCAAACTCATTAGTTCACTACTTATGTTTTCCTGGAAATTCTGTTTAAATCTGTTTCAGCAGTAGCAGTTCTGTTCCTCTTCCCCTGTCCCCCAGAAGGCAGATCATTGCTCTGTATGTGCCTACTCTTTCAGTTAAACAAAGAGGAAAACAATACTGGAAGTCCTATGCTAAAACTCTCACTGCGGTGCTTTTACTTGGAACCATGTGGTTAAAGGAAAACTAAAATCTCAAAATAATAAAGAACCTTTACTATTGAAAACTAGACAGTTATCACAACTTCCTTTGGCAATGGGCATAAAGGAAAGGTTGTTATAAATACCTACTGGGAATACAATCTGTGAACTGGGTTTTTAAGGCTAATTAAACAATATAGCTAAACTGGAAATCCGCTTAAGAAGCCAAGGCTTTAGACATCAAAATAGTATAGGGTCAGGCTCAGAGTGCCTCATGGCCCAGCCTAGGACTAACTGCTCTAGGGCACTGGTGTGGGCTAAACAGATTGTGTCATCAGGCATCTAACTTGCCCAGTGCTGCAGTAATTTATGGCACAGCTTTTTCCAGCCTGAATCGGTTGCATCTGAAGGCATCACTAGCAATTCACTGTAACTTGCTTCTGTCCTCACCATGGTTGGGATGGTTAAAAACCCCACATCATCCTGCCTGAACAGCACACATTCAGTGCTGTTCAACGCCTATACTCCATTAAGCAATTACCAGAGAGGAAAACACACAAATTAGCATCTACATGTGGGCACACATTCTGTTTACACATGCCCTAAAACCACCCTGCAGTCCCAGGTGATAATCTTCTTTTCTTCCCCTACATCCAACAGCACTCACCTCCTAGACATGGAACGTAGAATCTTGCGACTCTTGCTCAAGTTCTCACTTGTATTCACCAACTGAAGGGAGACAGAAGTTACTTGCCAGTTAAACAAGTACACATCAACTCTGAGAAGATGCACTTGAAAGCAGCTGTTGTTGAAATGCTGTAATTAATTATGGGACCAAGGATGACCATGTACTCTCAAAATTGAGAGACAACATTGTTTTCTACCCACAATACCAGCTGGAAGCATTGCCTCTTTTCTAAGGAGAAATTAAGACTTTTGTGTATACTTTCCCTTAGATACATACAAAGATATAAGACCACTATCTGCGTCTTTAATTAATATACAAATATCAAAAAGTTGGTATTAGCTTCTTTCATTAAATTTAATTCCATTATTTTAGTTAACACCAGAAGAAAGCGATACTGAAGTGTTCACCCCAGTGCATATCAAATTGTTTGAAATGCTGCTCAAGTTCTAGCAAAGAAAGAACTGTGGTGCATTGACAAGTCTAAGTGACCCAGAGGGTACAAACTCTGAGCTGTTAGTGGATAATCCATTTCAGCTTTGTATTGCTTAGAAATGATCTGTCCAGTATACCCAGTCAGCTACTAAACATGTAATGAAGTGAGGTTATAGACAACTAAAAAAGGTGTTGCTTCACAGACACCATTCATGATGCATGGCCACTGGTCTCCAGGTAAGACTTCACCATTACACTTCCTGACCTTCCAGGGAAGTGAAGGGTAAGCCAGGTCACTTACATCACAGACACCTGCCTGCACAATTCCTCTGTAATTTAAAATATTGCCCTCAACTGCAAAACTGTCTGTATGTTACTTTGCACTGAGAGGGACTGGACAAAGCTGGGAAGAAAACTATCGAGTCCATTCCAAGCTTAGTAGATTTCCAACCTTCACTATGAAAGAACAAGAAAGAAGAAAGTCTGCTTCCATTTGGAATGTGTGGTTCACACAATTCCCCAATTCGTTGCCTAAGAGGCTTACAATGGAAGTCACAGACACAGCTTAGTGATGTACACAGCAGTGATAGGTTAATCGTGGAACTCAATGATCTTTGAGGCCTTTTCCAACCTAAACAATTCTGTGCTTCTATGAACAATCTCTTGAGAGACTGTGACACCTGAAGGACTGAAGTAGTTTTATTAGATAAAGGACAAAAACTACACCTACGAATCTTAAGATCAATTTCCTTTCCTGCTTTCTAACCCAAATTTGGGAACAGGACAAACCAAATTCTGACTGAAATTACAGAACTACTTAAATGAAAAAGCTACAGGCTTTGTTGCAATAAGTAGAGAGAACTCCCAAGAGCAGGGGTATGCTTTTTGTTTTGGCTAAGTGTGCTTATTTGCCAAACTCAGTGTCCCCTGAAGTCACTCACCTAAAAGCTTTACACTGGGGATCCCTTGCACAAGCAGAAAATCCCATCACTTTGTTACTTCAAAAATCAAGCTGTCAGCTTTGCATATGTATGTAAACAAAACAAGTGAACTAGTTTTTGAAGTTTTCACAGTAGAAGCAAAGCTTCTTGAACCAACAGTGAGGAATAGGCATCTTGTCTAATAACATTTTCCCCCTCCCTACAAATATTGGAAAGCTAGTAATTAAGTAATTACTCTTCTACTAAATTTAATTTCATTACAGAAACTTGCTAACTGCTTCCAAAATCTTAACTTTTACTAGTAATCTAGTGACAGGCAGCTCCTTAGCATTTTTCTAGTCTGTAACTTTTTCAATAATGCTCTTTTTTCTAGCAGGTCTGTAGGTCTAATCTGCAATCTTGCACAGGCACAGCAGCAGACAGTTGACCACCACGCTTTGGACACTTCTACAGTACTTATTTTTCTTCTATGAGAACAACATAGAAATGTGGCAGCCTGGATTTGGTCTGCAGAAATATCCAATCAAATTACTATGCCTAAGGAGGTCCTTGAGAATAATTACTGGCATACAGTTCCCACTAAACTAACATCAGATTGTTTCAAAGCAACTCCCAGTTTCCTGCTTACCCTGCTCTTGGTGCGTTCCAGCTGCTCCCGCTGCTCCCCAAGTTCTTCGATTATATCCGTGCCGATCTGATCGGTTTCAGCAGCAATTCGGTGCGAGCGCTCAATGCTCTCACTGGCTCGGTTCAGGCTGTCTGTGCCCTGGAGAAGCAGCACCCTCTGTGACTGCAGATTAGTCTGAAAAATAAGGTATGCTTAGCTATTAAATACAAAGACAGAAGTATTAGGCTTCTGACATATTATAAAGTTAGAATGTGACTCCATAGGCCATCCATTTGTATTAGCTGTACCTACTTCTTATGTTAACTGATGCAGCCAAGTTAATTTTGGCCAAGCCTTGTTTACCTTTTGAGATTATGGTCACATATGGTTAAATCTCAAAAAGAGCACTAAAAGAGTTAAACAGTTCCAAAAACCTGTCTTTATAACAATTTACTTTTCCATCAAAGAACATTTACATGAAAATAGTATCTTTCTTTTCCAGATGCTAACTTTTACTCCCATTCTCATCTAAAGTCAGCCTTATTTGTGACTTCACAGTTGGTTGCCGGGGAGATCATTAAGAGTTTACAGTCAAAAGGATTAGGAACAAACAGCACTAACAGATGGACTGCTAAGTAACAAAGATCCTCTTTTCATGCCAGTAGCCTGGCTAGAGGATAAGGAATGTTTCCTGACCTTGGGGTCAGAAGGTAGCTTAAAATAAGGTGTCTTCTTAAGCTTCAGAAAGTCTAATCTATCACCCTGCTCTCAGGTTTTAGAGTAATCAGTCAAGAGGAATCAAATGCAAGAATTTCCCAAGCTACAGCAGAAGGAAATGCTAAGCAAAGAGCCCCCCTCAAACTTCCTTATCTAAGGCAGAAAAATGAAAAGCCCACCTCTGTGAACTTTCTCTACAGATGACAGCACTTTGAAGAGAGTAAGGAGATTCAGTCTCATTAGCTCAGATATCTCTAAGCCTATCTTGTAAACAAGAAATTGGTGTACTTTTTGCATTGTAGCAGCAGAACCATAGTGGGAAAAGTGCTAGAGGATAAATCCTTATATTTTCTTGAAATTATTTACACTAAGATTGCTTAAAAGATAATTCTACCAAAGAACCTATACAATGCATGATTCACACTTGGCTAGTTTTTGAGATTAGAACTAGGTAAGTTAAGCTTTTTTTCATTTAGTAGCATCACTTTTGTGTTTTTACTTCCATAGGGGAATCATTAAACAAAGAGTTTTGGTACAGAGTGTTGTGCAAATTACTAACTGCATGGCTTTCAAGGACTTCCATTTCGATTACATTCCTATCTTTGTTTAAGAACAGAAAAGCTCTCCTCTGAGCTCCAGGTGTTCTTTCTCCTCCCTGAGATATTCATGTTACATGCACAGAGATATATAGGGACTTATAAAAGCACAGAGGTGGTTCAAAAGTAGAAACACCGTAAGGTATCTGCAATAACTGCTTTTAAACAATCACAGCAAAGTTAAATAAAATTTACATCTAATCCTCACACTCTGCTCATTTTCTGTGGCAAAGATTCCATATTTTGTATCGCCTTGGTTTCCACGGCCCAATCCCAAATCTGTGCTTCTCATCTCCCTCTGGAACATGGACAGGTCTCTTCTGTATGCTCGTATTTTGCTCATCATTTGGTTGCGGAAAGGCACTGGAGCGTATTTCAGTTCTTCTTCCATTTCCCGCAGCTTTAACAAAAGAAAGCATGTTTATTCCTTAAAGCACCAAATCTATTCTTGGCAGCAGCCATACTCAAAACTCAGCACCAGATGAAGGGATTCACATGTTTGTACCAGACTAGCTGAGGGGGATAACCCCAAACCCCACACCCCACCTACTGTGCAGCACACCACGTTACCCAATGCTGTTGAGCCCACGTGGATTTTCAGATACACAATGCCTCAATAAAAACAAAATTTCCAAGCTTAAATGCTTGATTTTTTTTCCCCTGAAACATCACTCTAAATTTCAAAATTTGCAGTTCTCACTTTCTTATAGTTTAAGCATTTATAGGATGGGTATCAGCTTTCTATGATATCTGTGCAACAGAGACAGAATCATAGGATGGTTTGGGTTGCAAGAGACTTTAAAGACCAACACCTCTCCCATGGGCAAGGACACCTTCCACTAGACCAGGCTGTTCAGAGCCACATCTAGCTTGTCCTTCAACACTTCCAGGGATAGGGCATCCACAGCTTCCCTAGCAACTTTTTCCAGTGCCTCACCAACCTCACAGTAGAGTTTCTTCCTAATACCCAATCTAAATGTACCCTTTGTCAGTTTAAAGTTATCAGTCCTTGTCCTGTCCCTACACGCCCTTGTTCAAAAGTCCCTCCCCAGCTCTCTTATACCCCTTTTTGGTACTGAACAGCTACAAAAAGGTCACCCCACAGCCTCCTCTTCTACATGCTGAGCAATCCCAATTGTCTCAGTCTTTCCTCATACAAGAGGTGCTCCATCCCTCTAATCTTTGTGGCCCTCCCCTGGACTCTCTCCCACAGGTCCATGTCCTTCCTGTGCTGGGACCCCAGAGCTGATGCAGCACTGCAGGTGGGGTCTCACCAGAGAGGAGCAGAGGGGCACAATCCCCTCCCTGGCCCTGCTGCCCACACTGCTTTGGATGCAGCCCAGGACACACTTGGCTCTCTGGGCTGGGAGTGCCCATGGCTGGGTCATGTCCAGCCTCTCACCCACCAGCACCCCCAAGGCCTTCTCACAGGGCTGCTCTCCATCTGTTCAGCCCCAGCCTGTGTTGTACCAGGCGTTGCCCTGACCTAGTCCAAGGACCTTGCATTTGGTCTTATTAAACCTCATAAAATTCCCATAGGGCCACTTGAGCTTGTCCAGGTCCCTCTGGATGACATCCCATCCTTCAGGTGTGGCAAATGCGCTCTCAGCTGGGTGTTGTCTGCAAACCTCCTGAGGGTGCACTCCATCCCACTATGTCCTTAATGAAGATATTAAATAACACTGGTCCCAGCATGGACCCCAAGGGACACCACATGTCACCGATGTCCATCAGGACTCTGAGCTGTTGACCACTACTCTCTGGATGTGACCACCCAACCAATTTCTTATCCACCTAATCATCCACCCATCAAGTCCATGTCTCTGCAGTTCAGAGTGAAGAATGCTGGGGGGGACCATGTCAAAGGCTTTACAGAAGTCCAGATAAATGATGCCTGCACCCTTTTCTTGTCCCCTGGAGTCACTCCATCATAGAAGTGACCACTGGGTTGGTCAGGCAGGACTTGTCCTTGTTGAAGTTGTGCTGGCTGAACCTTCCCTCCCTGTCCTTCATGTGCCTTAAGCTATCTTCCAGGAGGATCTGTTCCATGACCTACCCAAGCACAGAGGTGAGGCAGAAAGGTCAGTAGTTCCCAGGGTCCTTCTTTCTACCTTTTTAAACCCTTTTCCAGTCACCTGGGACTTCACCTGACTGTTACAACTCTTTCAAATGCAATGGACAGCAGCTTAGAAGCTACATCAGTCAGTTCCCTCAGGACTCTGGGATGCATCTCATCAGGTCCCACAGACTTAGGCATGTTCAGGTTTCTCACATGGTCATGAACTTAGTCATCCTCTAAAGGAAGGAATTTGCTCCCAGAGTCCTCACATGGCAGTCCACTCTCTCGAGAGATGTGGGAAGAGAGGCTACCATTGATGACTGAGGTAAACAAATTGTTGAGTACCTCAGCCTTCTCCTCATTCAGATCTACTGCACAGGTAGGCACACCACTGAATTCACACTCTGAACATCCAGGCTTGGCAACTGGAGCTACAATTTGCAAACCCCGAGATTCTGAATGTGTGAATCTTCACATCAGCTTCTAGTGACGGTTTTAACAAATTCACAGTGCTTAAAGCTGTATGCCAATATGAGCTCTCTCACAGTATGAGCTCACAATCTCATACATCACCTAGAGATACCTGTCAATAAACCCCAGTAAATTAGGCGAATAAAGCATCATGTTCAGCTGTGACTAAAAAACAACCTAACAAACTCCACACTGAAATATGAAAAGAATGCTTAATCCATAAAATCTTGTTTTAAAAGACAAGTCACATGGCTTTTTTGGTGCTCTTCCATATCACCTGCTATCCAGGAAGCCTATACCATATTACAGAAAGATCAGACAGGCTAAGACCACCATGAAAAAAGACAGTATGGCAATAAAAAATCCTCAAGCAGCAGATTCTCAACATGCCTGCCCTAAACCTCTTGCAATTTTAATTGCACCTCCACCACTCTACTTTTTTCAACCAACTAAAGACACTATCCAAACCAAGCACTCGAAACCCCCTCAAAACACACATAAGAATATTTGTCTATATTTATGTATGTATATAAGTATACACAACAGTCTTGACAAACACAGATACACCTATCAGATCAGTTATCAAACAGTAACAAAATTAAACACCTGCCTGCCAGAATAGGATCTATAGAAAAGTAACATTTGTAAGTACTGTCCTTTTTAAGGCAGCAGTGTTTCAACCATCAGGAAGGGCAGAAGCCTCACACTCACCGTCTCATTGGCTTCACGCTGCTTCTCATCAAATTCTCGAACCAGTTTTTTCTTCTCCTCTGGGAAGGTAAAAGCAGTATGTCAGATAAACTATAGAGAAATGACAACAGAATTCCAACTCAATCCATTGAAAACAAGGCAGCTGCCACAGATGGCTGGTTGCAGAATGCCATGTCAAAATTTATCTCAGATGGGAACAGCTTGTTCTTACGACAACTTTTCAGAAGGGAGTGGGGAAGAGAGCAGAAACCACTCTTCCAAATGCTGAACCCTGCCTCTGGTAGACAAAAGAAGTATTTTTTAAAGTATTTTTCTGACCTACTGTCCTTCAGTGTCCACTGACAGAACTGCATGTTGAAAAACATTGAGTGTGAAAGAACAGCAAAGAAGACACATTGGTAACCAGCTCAGAATTTTTTTTTTTTTGCAAGCATTTGGCAAGATTACTGAAGGCTGAAACTAAAATTTGGGTTTGAACAGAACATCAGGTCAATCTACATTTTCAAGTGAGCCCTGAAGTTCCTGGCAGATCTGGCACTCAGCATTCCTGTGGTCATAAAGTACTTAAGTACACAGGATGCTTGTTCCAGAGTTCTCTGAGATAAAAGATGCCACCAAGGTATCACCTCAGGTTCACAGACTAAAGCCCTAATGTTTTCCTCTTCTGGTATGACATGAGTTGTCTGAATCAGCCAACAACACCAGACATTTCAGTTGTTTGAGACAGTCATTTACTCAGATCTGTATACCTAGGGCTTTGGAAGCCAAAGAGTGGGTTTCACTGCTGTTACTCTATTTTTGAACAAAACTTCAAGGCATGTATTGTTCATGTGTCCTATCTCTCTAATATCCACCACTGATGAAAGTCTAAATCTGAAACTTTCTGTATCTCAACTGTTGTTCTGGATCTAACTTTCTGGTTGTTTTTATTCTTTGAGTTAGCTTCCTATGCATTTCATATAAACAAAAAGCAATGTTTCTCTAACCGTTTCTCTTGTTTTGCATTCCTTTCTTGATAGAAGAGATTTTGAAAGACTTTTAGTTTGACCAGTGGGATTGCAGAAGAAAAGATCATACCATCCAATCCCTAGTTGTTTCAGAAAATCTATAAATATCAATGTAAAAATAAAACTGAGCTTTTCCTTGTGTGAACCACACTCTCTGTGTTTATGTGTTCATTTCATATCCTCTTATGACACTCAACTCAGCAAAAACACATGTTCCGTAAGCTTCTGCAAAAGCACTGAAGATGAACACTAAAGGACTGTTGTGGGGTACTGCAAACAAAACCAAATTCTATCAGAAATCTGATAAATATGCACCTAGCCTAATTAATCTCTCTTAAAAGAGTATAATTCAGTCTTTAATAAAATTCTGGGCAGCAGAAAATGTAGACTGTCATCTTGGTAAAACTCCTCCATTTTGATTAAAGACAAAATTACATACAACATTATAAAAATGTCATTACAGTAAAAAAACTCACTTGATAATACCTTTTGGTAAGCACAGTCCTCTGCAAAAGAAGTAGTTTTTAAACCACTGAGGTCTCAACAGAAAATAGGAAAGGATTTGAAGTGCTCAAAACATTGGTATATATCTCCTCTCACATACACTACATGCCTATGATGTAGGCTTTCCTTCTCAGCTGAAATTCAGATAAAGCCCAGAATTTAAACTGTAGAGAACTTAAGACAGAACTAAAACCCATCAGCTAAGAAGTAGCTGTGGTCTCATGTAGCACATAGAATTATTACAGACTAAGCTACTTCATGACTGTAAATATCTTACACATCAGCTGGTATCAGGAAATGCAATTTCACATCCCAATTTATTCAGGAGGAAATGCTGCCTTATGAGGTTTCTAAATACACTCTCCTCAACTTCCTCCATGATTTGCCACCATACACATTTGTGCTGATGCCATTGTTTGTATAGCTAGGTTACAAGTGAAATCACGGACATGAACCATGGAAAAACAGCCTTTGGAAGTCAGTAGTTTGTTTCTATACAGATCATTTCACTAATCTGATTCAAGCAGCGCCCTCTTAAACCCACTGCTGTCTCAAACTCATGGAAACCCATCACAGATCTGGAAAAGCTTTGTTTCCCCAGTGCAGACTAAGAAGATGCTGCACTTGTAAGTATGAAGCTAAAGAAATGCCAGCTTCCAAAAGGCATGGAATCACTGAATGGTTTAAGTAAGCCTAGCAGCAATAGCTTGAGACCTTTTTGTTTACAGGCCAACAAGAAATCCAGCAATGTGACTTGAAAATGTTCTACAGGATGTGTCCAGCATCCATAAATGCCAAAATACACTGAGAGTTCAGCTGGAGTCTCTCTGCACTGAACGCAACCCAAAGCACATGGACAGAACTTGTAAAATGCAGCAGAGGTGCCTGCAGCACAGCAACATTACCCACACGCTCATCGACACTTACCTGATTTATTTCCAATCAGTTAAAATGAGATTCAGATGGAAAGTACAGCTAACTGAGTTCATTTAGAGGAAAATACATTATTTGAAACTGATCCAGGCTGTTTCCCTTCTAACAAATTTGGAAGGGAAAAAAAAAGAGTGTTTCTAGAGTTAGGAATTTGTCATTTTGTTTATATAGAGCGAAACAGCATTTCCAAACCTCTGCCCCTCAAAGATGTCCCAAGGGCTACAGATTCTGTGTTGCTTTTGGAGCACATCAATCATCTTAAAAGAGTATTCCAAGGTATCTTTTATCACCTCCTGAATATTTCTGGATCAGATAACTCAAAAGATAAAGATATACTCCCCTCCTCATAAGTCCAAGAAGTAAACAAAGCACAGTAGGAGAGTGGAATGACTCTATGAGATAGACAAATTCCTAATCTTAAACTCTCTTAGAAACAGTTTCAAACAAATAGTACCAGGATTTTTGCAGCAAATAAATCAAAGAACAGTTGTATTAAAATTCCTTAATATGTCTGAAGTTCACCTTGCAATTATTTGCAATCTGTTGAAAAAAATCCCAAGTATTGCAAAAACTGTTGCCTCTAAAGACTCCCTTTAAGCCCATGGCTCAGAATTCATTGCTCATGACTACCCCAGTTTCAAGGAGACATGACAAAGTTTTATGTCACCAAGAAACTGATCATGCTTATTTCTACAGCAAAATAAGGATTTTTACCAGAGAGGGCATTGCTTCTTTTATGCTTTTTATCCTTGCTGACCACTAGGGGAATGATGTCATTTGTGGGTTTCGACACCTTTCCTGTACCAAATTTGCTGGAAATGCTGATGACAAGGACTGTGACCCTGAATTTAACTCATCATTAAACAAAAAGCTGGGTAAGAAACAGGACATTAAACTTTTCATACTTTGTGTTATCTAGCACGGACTGGTATATTCTGAACAAACTGTTTTTACAATTTTACACAAAACTGATCAACTGTGGGAGAGTGACACTATGGCAGAACATGGCTGACAGCCCTGGCTCATCACTGGGGTACAAAACCTGAGCTGAGCTACAGCAGCTAATGACAGTCATGCATTACATTTCTCATAGGAAATGACAATGACACTGGCAAAATTCTCCTTGTCAGATTGCTTCCCTTCCTGGTTCTCAGAACACTGCCAAGTATCAAGGACCGAATCAGAAGCACAAATCCTCAGAGAGGAGTGCTCTGTCAGAGCATTTTACCCGCTGGTGTGCTATAAAGAACAGACATAAAATCAGGTTGTGCTTCTAATACAACTTAGTGTGGCTAGATAGACAGGCTTTCTCTATTTTGTGACTACATAGTGCACAAACCAGATTTTTAAAACAGTAATTTAAAATGCAAACATTCTCGAACAAATCTACAGATGCTCCTGGGCAGTTCTGACAATAAAAACTGCTTTTAATTCTGCCAATGAGGTTTTAAATGTGAACGCAACATAGGCAAATTTAAAAAGGGAGGGAAAAATCCCCAAACCCCCAAAGCATTGCAGAATCACAGAATCAATTAGGCTGAAAAAGACCTCTGCAGTCATCGAGTCCAACCTATGACCAAACACCACTCTGTCAACTAGACCGTGGCACTGAGTGCCACATCCAGTCTTTCCTTAAATACCTCCATGGAGAGTGACTCCACCACCTCCCTGGGCAGCTCATTCCAATGCCAAATCACTCTTTCTCTGAAGAAATTCTTCCTAATGTCCAACTTTAACTTCCCGTGGTGTAGCTTAAGTCTGTGTCCTCTTGTCCTGTCACTGGCTCCCTGGGAGAAGAGGCCGATCCCCACCTCTGCAGCCTCCTTTCAGGCAGTTGTGGAGAATGAGAAGGTCTCCAGCCTAAACTCCAGTTCAGATAGAAACAGCACGAAATAACATCCAAATAACAACTCCTCCTCAGAGACTGACGCTCTGAGCTTGCCTATGGAGTTGAAATTTGCCAGAGCAGAGGAGCTCCAGGGGAGTGAAGCTACCCTCCTGCAAAGCCACCAGTACATAGCATAGCTGAATACAACACACGGCAGAGCCACCTGCCTCCTCCCAGCAGACGCCTAGCGCAAGTGACGTCCCGAATCCCTATAACTGCGATGCCCCCCATAAGCAGGGTGTCTTGAGGGGACACTGCCCTCCCGGCTGCTCAAACACGCCTGTCTAATGAGAAGCACCCGAACACTCCTGCCACAGCCCCGCAGCCGGCGGGGTAGCTCCGGCCGCGGGGACTGCGGCCCCGCCCGTGCCCTCCTCCCGGCCCCGAGAGACGTCCGCCCCGCCTCACCGGCAGCGCTACCCCGCAGCCGCTCGGGGACGCCCCGCAGGTCTCCGTGNGGGACCCGCCGCCACAGCCGCTACCGCGCTGCTCCCAGGCCTCGGCGCCTGCCCACATGTGTATCGTTGCATGCGCCTTGCCAGGGTTAATGACGTGAACCTCGGCGTGGGGTTATGAAAACGTGTTTCAAACGCCACTGCGGAGAGCCGCCGCTGCGCTGTCTCTGCAGACATTTCTCGGCTCCTTAACTGCGGAGTACGTTTCAGGATGTTCCGAGGGACCGAGGTCGGAGCCGTGCTCTGCCCGAGTAAAAAGCAGCGGGCTGCTGGGGTGAAGCCGGTTGGCCCCTCGCTGCTCGCGGGTTCTCCCGGACGGGGCGAGGGGCACTCCCGCGGCAGGGAGCGGAGTCCGCTGGGTGTCCGACGCCAGAGGACTCGGGGGCAGCTGGCGTAACAGGCTCAGAAGATCGCCCCGGCCCAGGCGACGAAACGCCGCTCGTACCACAGCCGACTGGGCGCGGCACGAAGCGGGCGCGGCCGGGAGTGGAGGTGCGGCCCGTGTGTTTGTGGGCGGGGCCAATGCGGGAGGGGCCGCGGGACAGAGGCGGAGCCAAAAGGGCGGGGCGGGGACGGCGGTGGATGTTCGCCGGCAGTGCGCGTGTCGCGGGTGGCAGCGATGCTCTACTGCTGGGAAGCCGCGCTGGGCGCCGCCGTATCCGTCCCCGTCTTCCTTTTCGTGGCAGCGCCCTACATCAGGTGCGTCTTAGCGAGCGCGGCCCCGGCTCTTCGCGTGTGTTCGGCCCCGCGGAGTGGCGGCTGTTGGGTCGCGGAGCCGGCGCACGACGCGTCTCAGTGCGTGTGTGTGTGTGTGTGTGTGTGTGTGTGTGTGTCTGTACGTGCATGTGTGTGGCGGGAATGCAAACAGCGGGAATCCCATTTTACAGCCCGCGCTGGGATCGGGAATTATTCAGGGCTCCCCAGCTCCAGCGCCCCGGTAACACTGACGCTCTCCCGAGGCTCGCTCAGCCTTGGCACCTCCGCCGCCTCGGACCGCCCGGCGCGTTCCCGGGGCTCTGTCCCGGCTCGCGGAGCGGCAGGGGGCGGGGCCCGCGGTCTCCTCAGGGCGCGGCGGCGCAGTCCATTGGCTAAAAGGCCCCGGAGCGCGCCGTCGCAGCCAATGGGAGCCGTGGCTCCACTTGACGCACGGGTAGGGCGGGGCCCGAGGGCGGGGCCGCGCTCAGGAAAGCGCGGGGGACTGGGGGCTGCGTTCCCCGTGTCCCGGTCGCGACACGGTCGTGACCAGCCGCTTCAGGTGAGGACGCCCGTGACTCCCTGAGGCCCAGGGTGCAGCGGTGAGCCCGAATGTTTAAGCGAACCCCCAGGTTCTGGGTGCTTAGCCCCGGCCCGAGCCCCCTAAGGAGGCAGAGGTGACTGGTGCCTCCCCTTTTGCAGGAGGTATGTCGCTGGAGGACGGTGTAAGTCGACAGCAAGGCTGGAGGGGAAGGTGGTGATAATCACAGGAGCCAACACAGGCATCGGGAAGGAGACCGCCAGAGATCTCGCGCAAAGAGGCAAGTGCAGTGGCAGGAGTGGCCGTGCCTTGTGTCAGTAGTCCCTTTTCTGGACCTAAGTAAGGCATGCTGTAGGCTTACACTGAAGTAAACTGGATTCCAGAGTTACTGCAAATGAGCCCAAGTGCTGTTCCTTCAGAGGCTGTAAGCACTGAGCTGCAAGTTCCCAGTTCCTCAACTGGGACTTTTATTGCTTGGACTACAAAAATGTGCCTTGGGAACATAAAATGCTTTGCACTGCAACTGATTCGAGAGGACTGGGGAAGTTCCTGGATTCTGCTTATATGAAGCTGAGAAATGCCATAGGTCCACCACTGTGTGCTTTAGTTATTCATGTTTCAAACTAATTTGATGTAAATGTTATTTGGGTAACCGGTAAGAAGATTAAACGACCTGTTCACAATCCATTTAGAAATTACTCTGGCTGGAATCCACCACCTTTATGTGCTCCTACTTGACATTCCCATTATAGAGGCAGATATAACCCTATCATACCAGTGTTGTTGTATGCACCCCTGACCTGGGAGAACCTGGACAGAGGCACTTAAGATGTGCATTTGCCTGGCCTGAAAGCATCTTTCAGCTGGATTGTAGCTCACAATGGAGTAGAAAAGGCTTTGTCCCTTCCAGTCACTCCCCTAACTGATGCTAGTTCCCTAAAGAAACAATATATTGTTTGTAATTGCTGTGGATGGCCAGCCTGCTTGTCATGGCCTTGATCATCCAGTGTGCTCCAGTGATCTCAGTTTCTTTTCCTGTTGTTCCCCCCTCCCCTCCTTGCAGGTGCAAGGGTAGTTATTGCCTGCAGAGACATAGCAAAGGGAGAAGCTGCAGCCAGTGAAATCCGAGCTGAGACAGGGAACCAGCAAGTCATTGTGAAAAAACTGGATTTGGCTGATACGAAGTCCATCCGAGATTTTGCTGAGAAATTTCTGGCAGGTACAGTCTCTAGATTCTTCTTTGTAGTGACAATAATTTACCAAAGACTGCTGTCTGCTCTTCTAACCCTTGCCAAATCCCTGCCCTGCTTATCCCTGTACCTGTTGGGTACTGTGGTTCACAGCAGGGGTCATGGCTGGTCAGAGGCCATGAGCTAGTTTTTGGTGTCCTTTTTATTCAGGTGATGTGGCTGCAAGTCAGACAGCAAGGGGTGACATGTGCTATCTTCTTGTCTGCATTCTCTGTTTCCTTGTTTAAGAGTGTCTGTTGTTTCTTGCAGAGGAGAAGGAACTCCATATTCTCATTAATAATGCTGGGGTAATGTTATGCCCTTACTCCAAGACTGCTGATGGCTTTGAGATGCATCTGGGAGTCAATCATCTTGGTAAGGCCAGTGGAAACATGTTTGCACTCAACAGGGAATCACAGAATGGTAGAACGGTTTGCGTTGGAATTGCCCTTAAAGATCATCTTCTTCTAACATCAATATCCATTGCAAAATGCAAACGGAAGATTTCCT
The DNA here is from genome assembly GCA_013400515.1 of Erpornis zantholeuca. Classification (NCBI taxonomy): domain Eukaryota; kingdom Metazoa; phylum Chordata; class Aves; order Passeriformes; family Timaliidae; genus Erpornis; species Erpornis zantholeuca. The sequence goes on from VZTN01012940.1 coordinate 183,074, forward strand.
CTTCCCGATTCTGCCTTTTCTGGGAAGGATAGAGGGCCAGAGTCAGAGTTCTGGAGATGCAATGCAGTATATTTGCTTATTGTGGATCTAGTTTATGTGGGACATTTTGAAATGTATGACAGCTCCAGCTTTTTGAAGATGAGGAGCATAATTTGAAGGCCCCAAAAAAGTGTAGCTGTTAATTCCAGGGAAATTAACAAAATTTTTTTTTCCCCGGACTTGAAATGAGGGCAGCAGTAAGATATCACATAAAAGCAAGCAGAGGAACCCTTCTTAGAAGGATGACCTTTCATGTCCCCCCTAGGTCATTTTCTCTTAACTTTCCTCTTGCTGGAGCGTCTGAAGCAGTCTGCCCCAGCCCGCATCGTGAACGTGTCCTCACTGGCTCATCACGGAGGCCGAATCCGCTTCCATGATCTCCATGGGGAGAAGAGCTACAATCGCGGCCTCGCCTACTGTCACAGCAAGCTGGCGAATGTGCTCTTCACCCGGGAGCTGGCCAGGCGGCTGCAAGGCAAGTTCCAGAGGCAAGCAGAGTGTTTATCCGCTTGGCTTTTTGAGCACCATGGATGGGGAGAGTGGATTGAAGAAAGGGCTTCCAATCATCTATGCAGAAATTGAATGGTTTGAGGCAAGTGTCACTGAGGACTCTTTGCAGGAAGAAGATATCTGCTGTCTGGGGAACTAGGAGACTTACAAAACTAATTGTCTTTACAACAGGGTAGAGGAGTTTAGTAGCTTGGCACAGTTGAATGTATCTCATTTTTCTTTGGTGTTTGTCAAAAACTAGCTGCATCCATGCAGACGTATGTATGGGGAGCTGAAAAGAGCTACAACTGTGGTCTCCAATAGAAAAGCTGATGCACACTCAGCTGCCTTAAAGGTTGGTGGCCTGTAAAACAAGCATAAGACTAGACAGTACTTGTAAGTCAAAACATCTGTCACAGTCACGTCAATCTGTCGTTTTCATAAACTTAAGTAGTGTTTATTTACTAAATCAGAAGCAGTGTCTTCCCTTGGAAATTGCTATTAGAGTAAGTCAAAAGAAGCAGGTGTTCTCAAAAGCCTGATGGAACCTGCTGCTGATGTAGTACTCAGGCCCTCTAGCATTTCATTTTGCAGAAGGCACATAATGACTGCAGTGTTTGGAAGGGAGCAGGGGATGCTCCAGTGCCATGGATGAGTGGTTTAAACTGCTTCAAGAATCACCATCAAAGGTATTATGTGATGTCACAAAAGCGTGACTTCACGAAGTTTGATGGCAAAGTTCACTCTATTACTTGCATAGAAGACACATACAAAGGAAAAGTGATTTAGAGTTAGAATGATTCACACAGGACTGGAAACACATTATGTGTAAGGAAGACCCTCCTGCTGAATCACAAGGCTCAGCATAGAGCCAGCCCCTTGCTTTTTAGGGAGGGAGCCTTAGGGAGCCTAGGTGCAGCTAGGACCAGTTTTAGTCTCAGACTTGGATGATTTGTGTGTAATGGAATTATCTATACAAAATTTATAATAATTATTATTGAGTAGCTACGTGGACTAGTAAGGTCTCCTCAGGATTAATTCAGCAATCAGTCACTTACCAAGGATTTGTTCCAATCAAAGTGTCTCTCTGCCTTGATTAAGGAAAGCTCTCTTAGTCTCAAGGTAAGAATTCTTGACCCTTGAGATCCATGCCTGCTCAAGGGGAGAGTTATGTGCTGTGCAGTCCAGTTGCAGTTTGAGCTGAGCTCCAGTTGGGCTCATCCAAAGGTCTGCTGTTGGTAAAAGGTCTCTGTCTTCAGGAGTAATGTTGAGAGGTGAGCCAGCTCAAGGGAAGATTGGCACCATGCAGTCATACTGCTTAGCAGGGAGAGCTCAGAGAAGGCTCACTCAGGCTGTAATATTTATGGAATGGAGTGGTTGGCTTGTAGTCAAATCGCACATGATGGGAAAGGTACACATGAGACTCATTGCATCCACATCCTTATTTGTTCCTGGATAAAAGAGTATTGGAAAAGCCATATGCTACTTGTGTTCACTGCCTGATGGGTGCTCCGAGTTCATGTGCACTGATACTCACTGGCCTCTGTGGGTTTCCTAGAGGAGTTTTGACCCAGTTACAGCTCAGACCTTTAATTTCTTTGGAGCCTGTGCAAACTACTGCTGATTTGGCTAAGAGGTCAAGTGTATCCATCACATCCAGCATGCAGTAACTACAGAGGACTTAGCTTACTCTCTGTATCCAAGTCTAGACTCCTCCTTTAAGTTAGAGAATACCTACAGCTAGAATTGAGGAGTATATTACTTTTTTTAAAAGACATGTTGATCCATGCGGATTTGTCCTGGACTACTTTATTTTGCCATAGGCACTAAAGTCACAGCAAACGCTCTCCATCCTGGTTCTGTCTATTCTGAACTGGTCCGGCACTCATTTGTAATGACTTGGCTGTGGAAGATATTCTCCTTCTTCCTGAAGACACCTTGTGAAGGAGCTCAGACCAGTATTTACTGTGCAGTAGCTGAGGAGCTGGACTCTGTGACAGGACAGTATTTCAGGTGGGTGCAAGCTGATGAAGCAATATGCTGTGGAAGGCAACCTTGTTGCTTGGGGAATATGGGACTTGCTGTCTTCATTAAGAATGGACCAGGTAAGAGGCTGTCTGGTAAGACTGAGGGTGACAAATACTAGAGCATTACCCCTTCTAGGTCTGTTGAAATTGTGTTAGAAGAAACATCTGACCTGTGCAACACTTCATACCATAGCAGGTCCTTTTGTGCTAGAAATATTAATGTACTCAAAGTGCAGGACCTGGCTAACACTTGGGAAAAATCACTTTTCTGTAGAACTGCTCGGTTAATGAGGTCACTTGAGTCAGTCCAGGGAGGACCACTTCAGTTCTCTTTGTAGTTTTACCTCACTGGAGCAGAAGGGGTGTGTGATTTCAGGGAGCTGGGAGAGCTGATGGAGCTGCAGGGACAGGATGTGAGATTTTCAGGTCTGGCATGTGACCAAATAACTTTATCCTCCAGTGTGATAGACCCACCAGCTGGGAGGGACTCTTGCTGGGATGCTTGTCACGCTGTCATGGAAATGGTCTTGTGTAGCTCCCATTATTTCAAGTTATTTCTTGACTTTATTGACTTACTCCAATCCCATCACCAAAACCACATCCCAGAGCAATTCCAAGTCATGATCATTCTAGATTTGAAGACTGCCATTTGAACAGATTCATGCAGATATGTCTGTCAGCTTCCCCGTGCGTGTAGAGCATTTTAACAATATTTTATTCCCTTTCTGGGAATGTATATGAAAATTTGTCTATCTTTTTTTTCCCCTCTTTGTATTGCTGTTGGAGCCTTTATGTCTTTGCAGAGCTTTCTTCTTGTGATTTGTGACCAGATTAGTCTCTGTAATGACATTGCCTGATCTTCATTTAGTTTGTATCATCTTAATCAGACTTGAATATATAAATAGACATCTAAGTCTTCCTTGGCTTACTGTCTGTCTCAGGATAAAAACATAGTATTAATGTGCTGGAGTACAGAAAACTGGTGGAATTTAAACTCATTTAAAAAGGGGGACATTTGGACATGATGGGAAACGAGAAGCTTCAACACTTATTCACAATTAGGAATAGCCTAGACTAGGACTAGCCTAGAAATATTTTCACTTTCCAGGCCATAGACTATAAAGCAAAAGTGTAGAAATTAAGAAAAGAATTTGCAAGCCACAGTGAGACAGGTGGGAGTCTACCAGTCATTTTTAGGAATATCAAAGACTCCATCTAAAAACACTGAGCTGAATGGAAACTTTTCAAGATGCCATTTCCTCTGTGCTCTTAAACCCCCAAGTTATTGCAGCATCTAGCACTCCAGTTGAGAACACAGGACCTCTTTTCCAGACAGAATGCCTTCTGATTGCAGGAGCTGAGAAGAAAGGAGCCACAGTTCAGAGGATAATGGAAAAAGGTGTAACCATACATGGTTATTACAGTTATTCTTGGGCATATAGTGGGATAAATTAGAATGAAGGGTTGTTTGAGTGACTTTTTTGTAGTGTTTGTTAGAAAATGTGCTTCTGAAGAAGCTTGGTTAGAGTTTATATCCTTTTTAGCAGTATTAATGAGAATGCACACTAGTGACATTTCTTTAAGAGTTGAGAGAGCAGATAGAGCTAGACTTGCTTGCCAGTCTTGGTGCCCTTAGGAGAGATACTTCCCCAGCTAGTTGGAAAGATGTCTTTCTCATGGTAGCTTAGCCCCAGCCCTTGCTCATTTGCTGGATAGCCTCCCACCGTTCTTCAACTGGTCTTGAATTAAATTGATAGAGAGCAACTCCCTGATCATAACACAGACATTTCAGTGTGCTAATGTAGATGGAGACCTTTGACTTGAAAGAATAAAAAGAATGTTTCTCTTACAGTGATTGCCAGCCAGCATACGTATCTCCACGCGGTCGGAATGACGAGACGGCAAAGAAGCTCTGGAGCGTGAGCTGTGAGCTCCTTGGCATCCAGTGGGACTGAGCAGCACAAAGAGTGTACCTGGCTGGGCTCAGCCATGCTTCCCTGGGGAACAGCACTGCTGAGAGACCTCAAGAGTAGAATGCTGATACTTCAGCTGCCCTAAGGATGGCTCTGTGGGCACAACCTAATTTGAATTTCTGGGATATTACACTTAAGGATTGAGATTCGTAAGCAATCAATCCCTCTTCCTAGCTGGAGAATTAGAGCACTGATGCAGGAAGCAACCTGCTTGGTATCTCACACAGCAGCTCGAGGCTATGGTTCTCTGGCTTTAGAATAGAAAGGGAGGTTGCAGTCTTAGGTTTAGATTATGAAGTAACAAGGAATTACTTTAAATAAAGTTTGGTTGGTTTCTTTCCTAACAGCAATAGTAAAAAGGTAGGACTCTAAACTTAACATTTATGAGGTTACTTTCAGTTCCTACCCTTTGAACTGGCAGAGCAAAAATACTTTAGGATACTAGATTTTCTGGCAAGTAATGCAATATAAATGCTCTCAAGCACACAGAAACAGGTTCCCTGGCCTTTTTTGTGCCAAGCATTTGGTGTAGTTTTTACATGGAATCACTTTCTCTGCATGCTCTGTAAGAAGCTGGACCCTAGCCACTGAGGTATCTTGGTCCTAAATGCCCACTGATTGCAGTAAGTTAACTGAGGGTTGGCAAATCTGAGAACACAGATTTTGGTGCAGGTGACTAGGAGGTTAAAAGCTGGAGGAGTGCTGCAATTGTGCACACGCAAGTCATTAAAAAAATCAGCATCTTTCCTGTGAAGCATTGAACAAAGATGGTGTAAAAGTTGTCATAGTAAATCCCCCAGCTGCACTTTAAATGACTTTAGAATCTAGAAAATAGAGCAGAATGAGTAGAGATCTCAGCCATGTTAAAAAATATTAAACAACTTTGGCTGAGACTTTAGCTTTAAATGACCCCAAACTCCCTACAGCTAAATAGCTGAAGCAGGAGGCAGGGCTATCTTAGTGTTATGGTCAAGCTGGCTCCAGGACAGGAAAGTGAGACTTGCACAGAAATCCTTGGATTTGTCTGCCCAGCAGTTACAGGTTACCAAGGCTGCCAGCCTGCCCATGCAGGACCACACAGCTTGCACTTCTGCAAAGCAGCTGGCTCAGGCCACGGAGCAGTGAGACTGCTCCCTTGGAACTCTAGTGCTACTTGAGTGCAAGTTGCTAGAGTGTGATCTATAATCAGAGATTATTTCTGGAAGAGTTAAGCAGTCAGAAACCAAGTGCCACAGCTCATAGGATTATCTTCTGCTTCTGAAAAAAAGCTTGGAAGTTTTTGGACTTGCATATGAGCCTGCCACTGTGACCAACTGCCAGTTTTGGAAAACAAATGCTAATTTTAATTCTTCCTGTCTGGATGCTGTCTATGCAGATCAGTCCTGTGCTACCTCTGAGCAATACTAAATAAAGCCATTTTCCTTTTACAATAGGAGATCATGTCTTCTTTCAGAAATGTTGAATCAGTTTACTAAGTGTTGCTGTTATCTGCACCTGCCTCACTAATGTAGAGAACTCAGTCCAGGTAACATTTTAAAAAGTTTTTTTATGTTTCTCCCTGTCACTACTTTTTTTTTCCTCCCCCTTTTATGCTTCATCCCAATTCCATAGCTAAATCCACAACTATAATGTAGCAGTTGCATGATACCTAATACTGGAGGCTTGGCTTGCTTTCTTTGTGTCATTCTCTGATCTTGAAAGTGAGTTCAAGAGCAAGAGAAACCATTTTTTAAGAAAGCAGAAAAGTGTCTCTGGTGTGAAATATTTTTGCCCTTTCAGGTCAATGCTCTTCTTAAAGAAGCCTGATTTTAGATTTAACATAAGACATATTAAATAAATATTTCCATAGACACACACTGACTCTCTTTGACCTTGAGCAAGTAATTTATACCTCTCAGCTGATCTGTAAAAAATGAGGAAACTAAAGCTCATTTAGCTGTCTCAAAGGGAGGCTTGTAAGGGAGACTTAGATTAACTTGCAAAGCTCCCTAGAGAGGATTACTGAATACACGCATGAGGCTGAACTACCTAGGCTACCTAGCTGCTGAGGGGACTTCCAAAGATGTGACGTCCAGTTGATCTAACTATTGAGGACACTTGGTAACATACATTTGGCATGACAGAACAATTATCCCCCTTCTAATTACTCTACTACGCATAGCCAAAAGCAAAATGAAGATCTAGAAAGAGACCCCTAGCTCTGCTGAGATAAAAAAGAAACAGAAAATAAAATAACAGTCATAATACTTTATTTTTTTAATTGTAAACAAACCTTGGTCAGTAACAGAGAAATTCTTTTACACTGGCAGTATTCAATCCCTTTTTGCTGCTCAAAATTTCAAAGCCCCTCAATAATTGCACTATTTATGACACAAGGTAATTAATCACGGTCAAAATTCCAGTTCTGCTGGTACAAGAAAGATCCCTACGATTCCAGGTTAAGAACATCAAATTACAGCAAACACTATGTAAAGTGCATCAGGTACAGTGCAAAGAGGTCAGGAAGAAAGGCAGGTATGGAACTGACAGGTCTGCATGGCAAACTCCACTCTCAGTGCTCTCTGCAGCTGAAGGAACTCAAGCAGAACAGGAGGTCTTAGAGCAATGCAGATCTGGATACCCACAAACACTAAAATCTCCTCCCCATAATCAGAGATTTAAAAATGACTGAAGCTATAGGTAGTGTCACGTTTTAGGATTAGCCTGATGGCTGTAAGCTGATGGAAAGCTAGGTCAGTCTGGCCAAGGAAACAAAAGCTTTCATTAAAGTACTGCTCACTAATGAGATAATGCAAATCTGTGGTCAGGGGATTCTGAAAGCTACATGTGGTCATTTCTAATTGCTCTAGTGAGCAGAGCAGAGCACCTCCAAAAAGAGGGGTTTGTGTCAGCTCTTGAAACCCTGAAGAAGGTGGACCAAATCCTTCCAACACCATGGAAGTCTGTTCTTTCATTATAGTGAGCTTGGGGATAGTGCAAAACTCTTACTTGACAGTCAATTATTTTATGGACTAAAACTATTTACAATTACATTATGCTTCAGAAAACCTGTTATTTTTTTGATGTAAACAATTTTTAATGAGAAAGTGAATTAGTTTTCCTACTTCTTGTGCTGAAATACATGTAAACGGCAAACACGAACTCTTGTGGAATGCCACGTTTTGTTCTTTTCTTTTTTGAAGGTCCTACTATTGTCTACTACATTTCTGCCAATTTCTCATGTCCCAATACTAGTTGCAGAGAAGCAGCTACTTTTTTCAGCATCCCTGAACACAGACATTACACAAAGATTGCTGCTTCTTTTCATAAAACTGATTAACCTAGCACTTCCAGAGCAAAACCCATCCATACAGGGTATGTCCAGTTTGGTGTTCTGTTTACTTGACAGGGACAGATTATCCTGGTAATAAATAAATACATTCCTGTGTGACAGGGATACAGACCACCTGTTTAATTTCACCACAGCTTGCTCTATCTATATTCTTTGCTATACCTGATGAAAAACTGTGGAAGTTTACTGTCAACTATGCTGTTGCAATGCAGTCAAAGCTGCATTGCAACAATTTATTGGGTATTACCATAGTAAAGAAAGAGGCACGTGATTTTTCAACTACTTTAAAGGCTTATTTTCCCTTTGTTCTCCCCTTTCAGGATACACCCTTTATAACTTCATTCATCTAGTTGGCACTAGCCCAAGTGCCACACCCATGGCACACATCACACAGTGTGACTGGTAAATCTGCCACAAAGAATCAGTTCCTACCTTTTCACAAAAACTAAAAACTGGGTACATATACTAGTGGGGGCCATAAAAAAGAAGTAGCAATTGTTTGTATAGAGGCTTAAAAAAATCTCTGAGTTTTAGTCTTTGTAGTAGAAGAACTCTCCAATCTTGAAAATTTTACAGGAAACATCACAAAAATTTTATACTCTAGGCTACATCAAGTTGATAAAATTTTTCTGTCCTCTCTACATATGTTTTCTGGATTAAAAATAAAACACATATTATTAAGTTCAGTGCTTTTCAAAAAATATCAACCCCTCAAAAATTAAAAACCAACAAAAACCAAAAACTAAAGCCAGAAACAGAAGTGCTCTCTTCCATACATCTAAATCCTTGCTTGTTCAGTTTGAAACTGCCCCCCTCCCCCATCAAAAAGAGAGCCTATAAACACCCTGAGGTAGTGACTTTGTCAAAATACAGGACTGGCACTTGTAATTTAGTTCCCTTCCTTTACCAGAGGCACATTAGCAGCATCCATTTGCCACCATCAGTCAATAGAACTCCATTTCACCAAGAGAGTGCTAAACCAAACACCTTCGAGCTGTCTCAAAGCCTTCTCCTTCGGTATGATGGCGAATGTCAATTCCATATTACTTCCTAGCGCCCTGGGGAAAGCGATTTCTCACCTTGGGCTGGTGCACTGAGAGCCACTGGGCACAGATGGCCTTGACGACGTCGTCGCCGCTGCTCTCGGCCAGCTGCCGCACGTGCTGGACCAGCTGCACGGCCCGCGCCTTCTCCTGCCGCACCGACACCAGGTACGCGGAACGCAGCTTGTTGCACATCATGTATGCCTGGATCTGAGGCGTGAGAGGCAGGCAGAACTCGGTCAGAAAGCTGAAGCAAACTTAAGCAAGTTTAAGCAAGGACTCACACAGGAAATACCCTGTTCAGAAATGTCGTACGAGTTAATAGCATAATATTACCAAATAGAGCAGATCCCAGTGAAAAAGGTGGATAAAACAGGAGTATGTTATTAAGTTTGTGTCTTGTAGAAACTCCTTTACTGTATGACCATGAAATTAGTATCAGGAATCCCATCATGTGCATTAATTACGATATCCTCATAGCAAGTAGTCTGTCATTTTCTTCTACTGCTGGTTCTAGAACAATTCCCATCTTTCAGTGAAAAGCAGAATTAAAAGCCCGTTTTTCAATCTACATACAACAGTGAGTTTGTCAGTCAGAGCAAACAGAGGACCAACACAAATCTTTAGATTTTATTCCCAGCTATGCCACTCAGTATCTACAACAATCTCCAAATGCTGAGTCACAGCCACATCTATAAACACATCTACAGTTCACATATTTATGTGTAACTATCCAGTGGCTTGGCCAGCTGGTATGAAAGCCAACAAAGAAATTAAGTAGTTTAGGCTTCATTTCCTCTAAGAGAAAAAGTCTATCAGAAGTGGAGAAGTTTTATCATTTAACTCTTGATCAGCACAGAAATAGCATAATCCTGAAACAATAAGCTGAAGTGATCACCGTTAGCTGTCTGCCATTACTAGAAATTTATGTGCACCTATGAGAAAAGTTGACTAACAAAACCAACAAACTCACAAATGTGCCCCTCTGAAATACCTTTCCTCCCACTTTAACAAATGCCCAGCCCTGTCTCTGAGGACTCTCAAGGAATTAATAGGGATAGTCCCAATCGATATCTGCATGTCACAGCTTTACAGTCACAAACACCATGGCCTTGAGGAATTCACTGTGATTTCTACAATCTAGGAAGTAACCTTCAAAAATCTTATTTGCATGAGGATGAGGGAGGAGACAGTGAAAAAGAGCCTGCAAGCTGCAGACCAAGACTGTACTGTTTAGCTCTTGCTACTGTGCTTTTACTTACCTTGTTTTCATCACTGTCCATATCCTGAATCAGATTATCAAGGTCCTGTATCCAAAGAAGGGAAAAAGTGTTCACATTTAAAGTGATAATAGTCTGCAAAACTTTACCCTGTCAGGGATCAAACCCCTGTGGACAGGCAAGGCTGCTGAGATCACAGCAGGTGCTTACACTGTCCCAACTGCAAGGGTTGCAGATGTAGAAAATACAAAAAAATACAAATTCCCATTCTTCCCTTTACCCACAGCTTTTCCTGCCTGCCATGTCTGTGGGGGATCCCTAGAGAACCCTATGAGCCTGGCAGTCTCTCATGGACATGGCTTGTGTTGCATGAAATGAATGTGTAGGTTCCCTGCACCCCAGCAGGAGTTACCCCATGGCCTACCCTGACCCAAGAAGTGGACTGCATCCCCTAACCTAATTAATAGAATGGGTAGAGTGCATCTCCTTCCTTCACTGGGATGGAAAAAACACTGTGGTAGGCAAAGGGAATCACAAAATTGGTTCCTAGAGAGACAGGAGGTTTCTGCCTCCACACATCCTCCGTGTTAAGCCAGTGAAGCCTCACTGAAGGGAACATCTCCTGGTACAATCAGCAGCATTTGGCAGGATCTTATGAAGCACATGCTCTCTCCTCACCATGGGTATCCATTTGGGAAGTGCAGGGTAGGAGTGTTTTATAGCTAGTTATTGTTTCCCCTCTGAGTACCTTGTACAAGGCAAACCACGCACTCCCACCTTTAAACTATGCTCGTAGTACAGAGCCTGAAGGACTCACTAAAACAGCAGTACAGGCACCAGATTTCCCTGTAGCCTGTATTGTATATACCTTTTTTACTTCAAAAGGGACACAATGCAGGACAGAATTACCTCAGCAGGAATGTTTCTGAATTCATTTAGACAGTTTAGGATAATGTTATCCCCATCATTTTTTGCTGCTACTCCAGACTCATTGACACACTTCAGGAGCTGCCGGATCTCACTGTACTTCTGCTGCTTCACCAGCTGCTTGGCCACTTTGCTGTACACTTCTGTAGCCTCCAGTTGGAAGTCCTAGAGGTAGTTGGAACATAAGAGCAACATGTTGCATGTTCTCGGCAGGTTTTCTCAGAGGAACACAACTGAGACAATCTCTCCTAAAGACAAAATACCACACCATGCTCCAAAAAGTTAAAGCTGTTTTGGGGGCCTCTGGTTTTTCCACTCAGCACTGCTCAGGGCTGACTTAAAGGTTTTCTATAACCAGACTGGTAAAAATAAATCTTGCTTAAAAACAAGAATGCTGTTACCACCTCATTTTCAGGAGTGGCAAAAAATCAGTTTTATTTCTTCTGGCAAAAGATGTTTCCTAGATCCTGACCCACTTCTCCCTCACTTAGCATGTTCCCACTGTATTTCTCCAGCTACCCCACCAGCAGTCATCCTTTGGATACCCTAAACAGGAGGCAATTGACCATTGTACACCTCCCACATGAAGGAAGAGATGATAAAAGCTATGAACTGATCCTGCCATGAATAAGTAAAGAAAAAAAAAAAGGATGGAAATGGAAGTGGTGATGGACTCGCTGCTCTGTTTTTACTGGGGATAGTGGCTGCTGCTGCTGCTTACAAGTGCTGTTTTCCTAAGGCTCTCCATCTCTCTACGAACAGGAGTTCTGCCCTGTACATCCTGACCTGAAAGGAGCAGGGCCTGCCACATCCAGAAATATTCCTTCAGCATGCCCTCTCTGTCCAAAAGCAGCCCTGCTCTACCCTCTGGGACTATATGGATGAGAAACACTCAGATGATTTTGGAGGCTCATGAGCTATGCTGACTGACAAGCACTCAAATTCTACCTGCACATGAGGAAGGAGAGATCCCCAGGGAGAGTTTCCAGTTAATTAGTTTTGCTCTCTCAGATCAGGAGAATAGAACAGAGAGAGCCCTGGGCTTATTTATTCGCTGCTTTTGCATGACTATCATGACCTGCAGAGAGCTACCACGTGAGAGGTCTCTACACACATCTATGATTGTGGTTTGCCAGAGTTAAGACACTGAACAAGGTGCACAGCAAAGGAAAAGCTGTATTTAATTCCTTTGTAGGACCCAATTAGTTTGGAAATGTCCTACTGAAACAGCATCTTGATTTCTTTACCAAGCTTCCACAAATACATGCACATGTAAGACTTGAACTTGTGACTTTTCTCCTAGGAAGTTTTTCTTTTGGTGGATTAAAATACATTTTGTGGGAAAAAAAGGCTTTTGTTTAAAAAATTGCTGCTTTCAGGAGTTACTTTGTAATACTTTTGCTTCTTATATCAAGTTTTTCCATACCTGGAGAACTCTAAATGCAATCCCAAACCCCTCCTCAATGTTTTTGCCTTCCAATATGACCTGAAAAGAGAGGTATAGACAAGTCTGGGGATGCACATTCCTTTTTCATTATGTACAGTTATATAATATTAATGCAAATCCAGATTTTGCCCAGAGGCCAAAAGAAAACACCTTACTTCAACAGAAAACAGCACCATCCCAAGAAGTACAGCAAATTACAGGGTCTATTGTCACACTGCTTCCCTGAGGGACATTAGGCAATTTACAGATGGAGATGAGCCAAAGTTAAGAATGTTTAGAATAATTGCATTATTTGCCTTGCTTTCAAGCATAATGGGATGCACAAAAGGAATATCACTATTTGTGATCACTATCTGTATTTTTGATGCCTCAGAAAATTTGAACTTTGAGGAGATGAGCTCCAAGTTCTCACATGTCCTCTGCTACTTGGGGGAAAAACATTACTTTTTCATAAATGATGGGTTGCCTTCATGCATAGGTAACCTGCCCATAAAAAATACAAGAAACTTCTCCAACCATCAAATGCCTCAATCTGCATGACAAGTTAGTATTGATGAAAAACAGAGCTGTGTTTAAAATAGCCATTAGTACCTTGCAAGCAACATCCATTTTCATGTTATTGTTTCCAAAGAGTGTGGGCAAGGAGGAATCTGTCATTTGAGAGGTTCCTGAGCTCTCACACTGATGCAGGAACTTTGTTACTTCCATCTGCAGATCAACTGTATTGATGTGCCTAGATAGTGAAAAAATTCTGACTTTATTTTGTAATAGAGAAAGTGTCAATTATTATTGATGTGAACTTACTGATTTCTTCAATACTTTCCAAAAGAAGACATACTTATAAACTATTATTTTAGCTGCTTTCTGACTTTGTCTATTGTGCAAGTCTGCAGCCATATTACTTTTCAGATCTGTGCACTTAACATGCAACAAAAGCTGAAGTTGAGCAATTATTCATATTATTTCCAAGAAGTGAGCCAGAGAAACTGTATCCCCAAATAAATATCTGTTCTTGCTTTTTCACCTCATCACACACACTCCCCTCCAGGTTTAAGTTAAGAGTCTAGCCAAAAAAAAAAGAAAGAAAAAAGCCCCTAAGAAAAACAAGTATAAAACCCCAAGTACAAGAGAGATCTAGCTAAATTTCCACTTTGACTTTTGAATACAGGAATCCAGTTATCTCTGGCACCTATAGCTTGTACTTAGTGTAATGTTTTGAGTTAATGCCAGTAGACAGTGAAGCACTACAAAGCTGCTTGCTTTTTGGAGAGGAAAGGAAGAGAAAAAGAAGAAAAACCTTGTGGATTGATGTATAATTGTCTATGCACTGTAGGGTTCTTGTCTGTTTTTTAAATTAAAGGAAGGTAGTCTGATACACCTACATCTTTTTAGTAGAAACAATTGCCCATCTCCTGGTTTGGATTGTTGGGGGAAAAAGTGAGGGGAATCCTATACTTGTAACTACATAAAGCAGATTTGGATCAAGGACAACCAGTAAATGTTAGCTAAAGCCAACTTAAATGAAACCAATAAATAGCCCCAAAGTCTAAAGCCTGAATTTCCCCTCTTCTAAAACTTAGCTTCTTGTTTAAAGATACCTCGACACATCTGTAGCAGACATTTTCTTCCGAAAAGTGAATGCCATTTTTTTCCTTCCTGAACTTCTTGAGACCTCCTGCAGATAGACTTTGAGATGGTCCTTGATCTTCAGAAGCCATGTCTGTTTTCCTCCAAGTTCAGTGTACGACTTTGCTCCATGAGTGAAAAACCTAATGCAGGTCATGGCAGCACGGACGTGATCCTGGAAGAAATGTCCTGACCACTAAGATGGACCACAGACAGCCCCTTCAGTAATCATTGTCTGCACTAATGGGCTCACACAAAACAGAGCAGGCAATGCTCTGCTTCCTTTAATACAATGTGCCAGATCCATGACATGGATCAGGTCAGCTAGAGTAAGGCTCAGGCCTTTCTATGTTTTCTAGGACCGTAAAGAAGCAAAAATATACTTGTCCAGCATTCAGGTTTAGACCAAAGTAAATAACCAAAAGTCTGACAGTATTCAGCATTTCACTGTAAGAGATGGCACTGCCCCTCAACTTACCTTCATGAACTGTTGCAGTTCATATAGAATATGGTAATAGTTCTTTCTTTGCAAGTATTTGCAGGCTGCAATCAAGTAGACTCCCCAGCTTTCCAATCCTGGATCAATGGTTTCCAGCAGGTTCTCCAACATATGCAGTTTTCCACTTTCATAACTTGGAATGAAGATCCCTTCAATAAACACTTCTGATGGGGATTCCTACACAAACAGAAAGTAGCTTGAAGCAAAGCCACTGTAGCTTGTTTATTTTTCTTATGTAATATAGAGGCATATAAAGTGACAGAGATCATAAAATTAATAAACAATTTAGAGTGGAAGGGATTTCTGGAGGTTATTTTGTTCAAAACCCCACCCAAAGAATTACTTCCAAGCTAGGTCATGCGGCTCTGGACCTGTCCAGACAAGTTCTGAGCATGACAATGAAGAGTGGTTCAACAATCTCCCTGTGGCCCTGTTCCCTATTCCATGTCTAAATATATGCACCAGAAAAACCCCAAAAAAACCCTAAAACCTTTTTCTTTATACCCAGTTGGAATTTCCCTTTCTCCCAATTGTGTCCACTGTCTCTTCCCCTTTTATTTGGCACATAGGAGATAAGCATGGCTCTGTTTTCTCCATAATCACCCACTTGGTAGCTGAAAACAGCACACAGATCTCCTCTTGCCTTTTCTTCCAGCAGGAAAAACCCAGCTCTATCACTCTCCTCATAGATCAGGAGTTTCAGGCCCCTAGACACTTAGGTGGCCTTCAATTAGACTTGCTTCACTTTGACAGTGTCTGTTTTGTACTTGGGAACCCAGGACTGGGCACAGTTGTTCAGATAAAACCTCACAAGTTGTGACCTGAGAGGATATTTACTTCCCTTGGCCTTTTGACTGTGTTGCATGCTTCTTTCCACAGTAATGTTAATATGTGTCAACAAGGCTGGCACATATGTTTTAAAGGCTTGATACAATTTTTTTTTTTAATAATTCAGTATATGATACAGGCAAAGTCTGGACACATAAAATGTATCCAAACAATCAACTGCAAAATGCTTAGTCAGAAGCTTAGTGCCTTACAGCTTTAGGGGAACAAACCCTCCTCTCGTTTGCATGATTACTACCAGTTCCTTGTCCAAAACTTCCACATCGAATTGTCTGTCTAGAGTATTTTCCAAATCTGCTACTTAAGAAGTGAAATCATATCACCTACATCGTAAAAATACACAACTTTTCTTTAAAAGCAAATTAAAACTGATGTAAAGAATACGTTTAAAAAGCTCATTCAATATGCAGATGGCTCTAAGAGCTTAGAATGACTGATGGTACAATGAGAAAACAGAGCTGATAAGGCAACTTAATTTTCTATTAACAAAGCTCATAAGCAGATACAGATAATGGAAGTTGGTGTTTCAAGTTGTACATTCTCAGAAAGAGTTATTTCAAACAATAAAAAAAAAAATCAGTAATTCAAACCTAAGCACAGCAACTTAAAAAAGGAAATAAACAAAACGCCACACTCTCACAAGCTGGTGAGATATAATGGATTCACATCTCCTAAGAAGCACCCTTAATGTCTTAGTAAGAACCTGGAATAATTTCTAGGTTTCATTGTAGTTTAGCACCAATAGAACTGTTTATTCCAGGAATACTTAAGTCCTCCTATATTATGCAGTTTCCATAAGGGAGAGCTGGAAACCACATTTTGGGTTCCCTAGACTTCTGCCCTCTATATTTCCTTATATTCCTAATGGTTACAGAAGTGCAAACATAGGTGATCTGATTGAACAAATAACACTATGAGACAGAGGCACAGGGACAGAGAGTATTGTCTAGTGTTATCTGCATGTTGCAGTTCAAAATTTTCCTTCTCTCTTCTGAACACTATGACAACAGTCCCAGGTTTTCAACTTTGTAGAAAGAAGACAAAGTGCTGTTGATGCAGGCTCTCTATCATAAAGAACCACAACAGAACTTTCTCCTCTCTAGAAACCCCTGTTTCAACACAACAGGAAAAAGAGATTAAATACAACATGTAAAGATCAAAGTCAATTTTTCTGTCTCACTGAATTCTTGTCAGTGGATAGTTTGTATCACAACATTTCAGGAACTCAGCAAACTCCTGGGCAGAAAACCACTGCATGATGCTCATTGCTGTTTTTAAAATTTCAGCTTCGGTGATGAAAACTGGATTACTCACCTTATTTAACAAGTGAAGCAGTGCTTCTCTCATACAGTCATGCCTCATGTAAAAGCTTATTATTGCCAGATTAGTGCCATAACTATGTAAATAAAACAAGCACTCCTGATAGTAGCTGTTGTGTTGAATCTTCCCCTCACACATCATCTCCAGAGACAGACTTCTTGTTCTCACTGTTGCTTCAAGTTCCCTCAATGTGGCAAAGTAATCCTCATCCTGCCATTAACAGAGAACCAATGATACGTGATGAGCAAGAGAAAACCTTCTTTTCAGATAGCCTTTGTCACTTAGCCCTGAAACATTTGTTTACTGTTATTTTTTAAACAGATATTGCTTTAGAGGGGTGAGATTCCAGTAATGTTTTTATAAACACTAGACTGGAACCCTGCTATCAGCAGAGGTACTGAATGCTGCTGTAGCCAGCATAGCTGTTTCCAAGGACAGGTAGAAGGCTTACTTAAAAAAAATTCCAGCATCAACAGCTACTTCA
>VZTN01012942.1:1010-18867 GCA_013400515.1 Erpornis zantholeuca
GCACTGTTAATACCATTTCTTCTTTTGAAACTGTGCAGCAATTCATAGTGTATATTTTTGTGCATATCTGTCTGTGATATGGAAAATCAAATGAGATTCTGGAAACAACACTGTAGCAAGTAGATTTTCTTTTATCCCAGCAGCATAAACCAAACAATTTTTTCTGAGTTAAATGAGAAATCCACTGCTATTTTTCTTATTATTAACTTTCAGTATTTCATCAGAAACAGATATTTTCTGTTTGTTTTTACCATGGGAAGTACAGTAGCCACCTTTCCAGATACACTTTGACAAATACTACTCTGCTCTAATGTACTGGTAAGAGTTAAGTTATCTTGAAATATCATCACCTGCTACCATGTGGAGCTTGGCCCTTTATGATTTCCTGTGACAGAAAACTTTGTGAAAGTGTGAGCCTTCACAAATCTTGAACAGATCCAGCTGTCCTCCAAACAGTTTGTAGACATCTAATGAGCTCAAGAGATTAAATGACAGTGTCCCTGTTCTACAAGATTCGATCAGCTTTTGGTGGGTAAACTTTGTTTCAAGTATCTCCTGAGTAAAGAATGAATGAACAAAATGTAGGAATAATATCTTCTGAAAGGAAGGGAAGTCCAATAGCTAAAGCATTAATCGTGTACTAGAGATACAGGTTGTTTCTTCGTTTGTACAGGGACTTATGTGGGATCCTTGACAAGTTTTTTATTCTCCTTATCTACATCTTTACTATGTATCCCTCTGTCCACATCCTTTGTGTGTCCAAGAAACATTTTAACTCTGTGTATACCCCCTGTTTCCATATCTCCTGATCTTCACCATACAGCAGCTAAGGCTTGTTGTTCCACAGGGCTGTAATTGTGAACTCCTGGAGTATTAGGCTACCCTGGCTTGATGTATATTGTTATTGTACTGTCACAACCCCAAAATGACTGAGATTGGATGGGACATCTGGAAGCTCTCTTGTACACCTAGAGCCAGGACCATATGCAGGCACCTTTTGAGTAGCTCCAAGGAGACAGATTCCACACCCTCTCCAGGAAACCTGTGCCACTGCTCACACTAAAAAAAAATATTTCCTGATGCTCAGAGGCAGCCTCCTGTGCTTCAGCTTGTGCCTGCTGCCTCTGTCTTGAACTGTCACCCTTGTAACACTGTGAAAGAGTATTAGGTGTCTTGCTAGCATTGTGTTTTACATCTTAAAGGGAAAGAGAACTACAACAATACAGTTCTAAATTTATTTTTTGTCAGGTCTCAAGTAATTTTCTTAGAATAATGGCAGTAAAGAAAGATCACAAATGACTATCCTAACACCATGCTGACAAAATACCCTAAACATACCAATTCATTTTCTAATGAAGCTGGATCATGTTCATGTGTTCAAGTATATATTCTTTACTTCTGTCATTAAAAGCTAAGTGTTCCGTTTTTAATGCTACTGCCTATTGGTCAAGACTCTAGGAGTGAGCAGAATGTGTGAATGTGCTCTGCTTCCTACATTTCAATTTCAATATTTATTCTGAAATATTAGTTATTCTAATAATAGTATCCTGAGCTATTTTTGCAGTATTTCTGTGGATGACCTTTGTGCCTTGGTCTTAGAAATAAGGAGATGGTTGTCATTTCAATGTGATGAGCTGTGATTTCTGCTGAAGGTAGTTTCTTCAGCACTTCAAGTTTTTATTTTGGGGGGGGAACAAATAATTTGACTTCTCATATTTCTAATGTATTCAAAATGCATTTGAAAATATTTTTTTTAAAATGTTTTCTTCTCTCTAGAAAACACGAAGGATATCCTCGTGGTATATGAACAAGAAGCAGAAGAGTGGGCTCTGTATTTAAAATCTCTTTTTAAACTCATAGTTAATGAAGAAGGAATATTACTCTACGATCTAGAGAATACATCTTTCAAGCACCAGGAGCTACTCTGTTTACCATCATATAAATGTAAACTCCTGATACTCTCATGTGGACTTCTTAACTGCCTGAATCAAAAGAGA
The DNA here is from genome assembly GCA_013400515.1 of Erpornis zantholeuca. NCBI lineage: Eukaryota > Metazoa > Chordata > Aves > Passeriformes > Timaliidae > Erpornis > Erpornis zantholeuca. The sequence continues at coordinate 3,008 of VZTN01012942.1, forward strand.
AGTTATTTTCTGCAACAAGTTCTAAAACCTCCGGATACTGTGGTAATTCTCCTTTGTGGGGTGGAGAATTCAGAGATCCTTTATGAGATACTGACCTTAGATGGAGGCAGCAAAGAGATTTCTACTGATCAGAAACCTGAGGAATATATTTCTGTTGTTAAAGGAATTATTCAGCCAGGTAATACACTACTGCTTATTCGTAGTCCTTAGGTCACTTACCTCCTCTCAGCTCTTGCTATTTAGCCAAGATTCTGTCTACCAAGCAGAATATTGTGCTTCTCTCTTTGTTACATGCAAGGTCCCATTTTATTGGCATGGGAGCTTGTCCTTGAGAAAGACGTCTTGCAGTTCAGGATTTTTACTCAGAGCTTAACCTAGTTTTAGATGCACATAAACAACCAAGAATATTCTTTTGAACACTGGGGTAGAGAGACTCCAGCTGAATCAGAGTTACCTAGCTGGATGTCCCTGATGCCTTGTGCTTAGCAGGTAAGCTTAAATATACTATAGGGCTTTAAAACCTGCCAGAATATGTCTACACACAGTCTGCCTGCAGGGTTTCAAAAGAACATTTTAGACTCCTCCTCCCCAACCATCTTCTCTGCAGTATTGAATAACCTTTTCCTCAGTGTATCTCTCAGAATAAGCTTTGGGCTCATTACAGTTGTCTGTTTTGGTTTCGGAAGGTAATGTTTGCAATTCCTGATTGCATCCAATATGGAGCTTCTGACTGAAGCTTCTTGGCAGTTTTTTAATGGGATGAAAACAGTGGGTTTATATTCTCTGTGTGTGTATATATAGGAAGTAACTGTGGTTATAGAGACTACCAGTTGACATGTGCACAGGAAATTGCAAACTTTCCTGCAACAATAAACAGTTTCCTAGAAGACACAGGATGGTTCTTTGCTCAGGTCTGTGAATTCACAAAAATACTTAATACCCATGCCCTCAGGACTTAACTTACAGTGTAATGCCAGATGTTTAATAGATGTTCAAATGATCTTTTCTTTGACAGTGATCAGTATCAGCAATTTCAGAGATTAGTGGAAAGCCGAATTAATGAATAGTTGTTGAAAGCCTCAGTCTCAGTGAGTATATCTTTACCAGGGTGCACAGTCCGTGGGTGGAATCAGACAAGTTCGATGGACTGAGTTAGACCCAGGACTTTAAGGGGTGATGATGCCTGGTGCTTCAGGGCATAAGCCCTCCTCCACACTCATGGCTTAGAACTGCTCTGGCCCTGTTTTTTCTGTACTGGTGTGCCCTGGCCATCATCCAGGCCAGCTTAGATCAGTGCCTCATAGGAGACCTCTGCTCTGCTCTCTGTTGCACAGTGAAAGTGTTCCAGCTAAGAGATTTGCTTTCATGTGATTGTTGATTTAAGCTCTGAGGAACGAAGATGTGCATGGTTTGTCATTATTTGCCTTTACTTAAAGATAATGGTGTCTGTATTTATGATATTCTTTTGTAGAATCCTGTTAAGCTCTTAGCCTTTGTGATATCTGTAACAGGGATTTTGACAGATTGCACATCTGGGAAAAAAGATTTTTCCCTTGTATTTAAAATTATTTGCTATGGGGTTGTTGAGTATATACAAGGATTATTTTTCCTTTGGAGCATTTTTTCTTGCCTTCCTTCAGGACCAGGCACACAAGATTTCCCATTTCTCTTCATATGGATCATTGTCTGCAATCACTTTTGTTTTCAGTACTCATTGCTCATCCCTTATATTTTTGACCTTTTTAGAAATAGTGATGAAAACACTTTTGTGTGTATTCTTCATGGTTTTTGGTTCCTTTCCCCCCCCCTAAACTGTTCATTACTCTTAACTTGTTCTTCCAATCATTTGTACCTTCTTGTCAAAGAAGCAGAGAGCTTGTTTGTCTGTAATGAGGTTCAAACACAAAATCTGAACAGTTTGTCATGCCTGTTTGAACCTGTTCTTGGAAGAGTAAAGGGAGAAGTAAGACACTGAGACTGGCCTTTCTAACATATATTTCTAGGATTCTGACACACTTTATTATATTCATCTTCTGCATGAAGAGGAACACAAATATTTTTACTGTTGTCAAAAGATTCCTTTTGCAGGACTTGTTTGTAAAATATTTCACTGTTTGAAAATGCCACATTCAATTTCAGAGTTGGTTTTGGATTTTGCGGATTCTGTGCCTATCGCTATAAAAGAGATAACCCGCAGGGAAAAAGGAGAACACTCAGAAATTTTATTGTTCTATGTTAAAATCTAAGATGACCCAGTGAGACTCTAGAATTCTGACTTTTTGTTATCATTTTTCCCAATATTGTTGAAAGTAGAATCAAGAAATGTATTTTGCTTGCATCTGTCTTTTCCTTCCCCTGTGTCTTTCTACCGCCTGTCCTTGGTCTGCTGAACTGTGTATCCCTTTTTTAGATTATATTGATATATTTTCAATGTATTAATTCAGTATCGTGGGGTACGAAACATAGCTGGGGTTTTTCTGTTTAGTCCTGAAAGATTGGCACTTCAAATTCAGGCAAACATGTGTTTATGCAAGGGATTTGTAGATACAGATATATGTTTGCCTGTGTAGGTAGTTAACTGAGATCTTTAAATGTCCTCAATTTCTCCTGTAGTAGTCATGATTGATGATGCAAAAAGAGAACAAGTCTTATCTAATACAAATAATTTTCTGTGACACTGTTTCTAAAGTGCACTGACACTTTTATTAGGCTTTTTGATAGGACTTTTTGGTACAGCTCAGGAGTCATAAGTATCCATTCGTCTGCTTGCTGTTTTATTAGGTTTTATTTTTTAAAATTCGACAAAAGCAACTCTTGTCACTTCCACTTCCAGCCTTTTCCCTAAGCACTGGTAACCCTTTTTTGTTTTAATGCCAAAATATGAAGAGAATTTGCTTCTACAAAATTGAGAACAGCTCATGAAACCTACATGTATCCATTCATTATCTGCTATTGTATTAAAAAGCGAGAGGTGCATAAAGTAACACAACCCAACTAGAAAATGCATCCAGAGTCTTTGACAGCCCAGGAAAAATTCTCAGAAATTTGTAACTTTTACCTGATTCAGCAATATGCCATTAATTTCCAATTGTTTACCTAAAAGGTATTCCATGTATCTGCACACAGTTTTAATGACCAAGAAGACTAATATTAAGAAAACTACTTTTGCAACTGATGGTAGGGTGTAGATGTGGACAAATGTGGTACTAACATAGGGTGTTTTTCTCTAATAAATAAATGTGAGAAAAGCAGGCTGAGAATTAAAATAGGGCTTAACACATGCAAAACTTCAGACCTCTTCAGATATTGAGGGGCTAATTGCTGTTGTGCATGCCACAGAAAAGAGAAAGAAATAATTATATTTTTGTCATAACTTTTATGCTATCTGTTTCTTATTTCATTTCTAGTGCAGTGTCATCAATTTTATTGGAATATTATAACACTGAATACTGAAGTAATGCTTCACATTTTGAATCCAGTACTTTGCTTGTTCTCCTGTAAAGTCCTCTTCACGTTGGTACTCAAATACAGTAAATGATGCTAATGGATTTTCTTAGGCTGTGAGCAAGACTTGTGCTGATGAGCTAAACCCTTTAATTTAAGCAGGAACATTACCATTGGCTTCAGTGGTCAAGTGCTTCACCTAAATTTTGACAACTGACTTGGAGTCTACAAGAAAATTAAGCTAAAGTGCTGAAAAGAACCAATGTTGAAGAAGAAAGAAAGTGACTAGAATTTTTGGTCTTGTTTGTTTGTGAATATTAAATCCTCTCTTTGTGTGTGACCTAAAGTCTTGCTTGTGAAGATCTCTCCCCTGCACATGCAAGATTGAGTAAATAGAGGAATGTAGGTGGGTGGTTCTGGTCTTGTTCACTGCCGGGGAGTTTTCAGTAAATGAGACCACACAGTTGTGCCTCTGTTTACTCCTTCCCCAATTTATTTACATTCAGACAGTGCACACTACTCTTGGAGTTTTAAGGCAGTGATGTCATTTGCTTATTACAGAGCACCTCAAATGCCAATTAATTTTTTTTATTAAAATAATCTGTATGGCTGTATCATAAGCACAAGTGCAGAAGGGACATTTTGTTGTCTGATGTGTGCTGCAGTGTAGCTCTCGTTTCCATTTTGCCAATGAATCTTTGAACTGCTCTGCAGGGACTGCAAAAATTACCTGAATAATACATCTTCCTGAGGTGCTGTGCTCCTCCATTCCACACAGAGGGGATGCCAGTGCAGTGATGAGGGTTGGTAATGACTGTCAACAAAAAACTCATTTGTGTCTCTAACTTCTTTCATCTGACATGAGAGTCTGGCTATTTCAAACTAGAAGAGAAACTGAAGTGGCTGTCTGGAGCTGGCAACCACAGATAGGATGTTGAGACTGTCGTCCCCTGCCACTTAAACTGTTTGACTTCTTTGCTATTTCTTCTCTTTATTTCTGCAAAATCCAGGGAAGACTTTACTTGTTAGGGTTAATTCTTAGCAGGTCGTGTTCTAATCTATGTAGCTAGTCATGGTAACCTGTACCCTTGGGTTCTGAAGTATGTGTCATGTATGTGATGGCTTTTTCCTCTCATTTTTTCACACTAATTGGATTAAAACTTGTTACTCCTAGGAAAGTGAGTGCACTGACATCTTAAAGTTTTTAGCACATTTTTTAGAATATTTTTAGCAGATTTTAGGAGTATTTAGGACAAACTCATAAAAAGTTTAGTTAATACTGAAAGTCAGATGACTAGAACACATACATTATTGCAACAGCATGTACTAACTTAAAGTACTGTGATTTTATTTGTGTTTCTTTAGTTAATACTTTTTTTTATTTTTAAAATTAGTCAATGGATTTATCATTTTTAGTCTGCTCTTCCAAGGTTTGAAATGGACATCATCCAAATTTGTGTATTGTTTATGGCCAGTCATCAGTAAGTATTTAATTGCAGTTGTGAGGCTGTTTTTAAAATGAAAAATAATTTAAGATTTCCAGCAAGTATTTTTGCAGGTAATGTAAAATGGCTGTGTGAATCTGTAGTCTTATATGTCCTTCATGTAATGTATTATTGAGTCTGACTGGATCTTCCACTGTGGTTACCAGTCACTGAAAATTACTGAAAAGTTATCATTGGAAGGCATCTAGAGAAGACCTCTGTAAAGGTACCCCTTGTATATTTTTTTTCACACAACTGTTGTTATAACAAAATTTCTATTTGTAATTTCACCATGATGTATTTCTGTTAAATTCGTGCCATCTTTCTGAAAATGGGATAAAATAAGGTTGTTTTGCAGTCCAGACTAAAGAAATCATCACTTATCCCTGAAAAAATGAATTATAACACCTATTTAAGTTCGTACTAGAAAAACAGAATCAGATTTTGCTCTTGGTAGGGTCTCTGTGTACTTACTTAAAAGGCTGTGAGTCCAGAACCTGGTCCTGAAAATGTTAATATGATATGTTATTGGGAGCACAGGCTGAGAGAGTTAGGCCTCTAGAGGAAACAGCTGAGAAGGGACCTCATCAATGTCTGTCACTGTCTGAAGGGAGGGTGTCAAGGGGATGGAGCCAAGCTCAGTAATGCCAAGCAATAGGACTAGAGGCAACGAGCAGAAACTGAAGTTCCACCTAAATGTGAGGAAAAATTTCTTTACTGCACAGGTGACTGAACACTGGTGTGGTAACAACGAGGCCCTAAGCTAGGGCCTTCTCCACAAAGACTCAAATCACAGATTTGAAAATTCAGAAAATCAGAAGGCTGTTTATTTTTACATTTCATTTCATGCATTTAAATAAAGACGCAGAAAGCAAAGCAAAAAGCAAGAAGCTTTTCTCTCTCTCTAGCAAGCAGCAGCTTCCAGAGATATTGTCCTCTGTGTCTGTCAGCTGACCAGCACAGTGTCCACAATCATGAAAACAAACTCCAAAATAGAAAATCTCCTTGGCCAAGGAGAATAGCAATTTCAAAACATCTGGCCTATTTACATTCTTTGTCAAAGATTTCTCCTGAGAACTTTGCAAATGTTCCCTTTAGAAATGGAGAAGTGTTACAGCCCAATACGCTTTAAGAAGAAAACTGATTTTTCCAGCTTGTTGCTGTGATTTTTCCAAGATCCACTAAAAGTCGGCCCACACACTGGAACAGATTGCCAGAGAGGTAGTGGCGTCTCCCTCACTGAAGATATTCAAGAGCTGACTGAATGCAATGCCGTGCCATGTGTTTCAGGATGCAAAGTGCTTGACCAGGGAGGTTTGAACCAGATGAGCCACAGTGGTCTCTTCCAAGCAGACCCATTCAGGGATTCTGTGTTGGCTGCTGTTTAACATCTTTGTTGGTGGCATTGAGTGCACCCTTAGCAAATTTGCTGCTGTCACCAAACTGTGTGGTACAGTTGACATACTGGAGGGAAGGGATACTGTTTGGAGGGACCTTGACAGGCTCGAGAGGTGAGCCCACTCAAACCTCATGAAGGCCAGCAAGGGCAAGTGCAAGGTCCTGCACATGTTGGAGCACAGATACAGGCTGGGTGGATAATGGATTGAATGCAGCCCTGAGGACTTGGTTGACAAGAAGATCAACATGTGTGTTCACACCGCAGAAAGCCAGCCGCATCCTGGGCTGCATCCAAAGCAGCGTGGGCGAGGGAGGGGATTCTGCCCCTCTACTCCGCTCTGGTGAGACCCTACCTGGAGTGCTGCATCCTACTCTGGGAACTCCCAGTGTATGAACAACATGGAACTGCTGGAGCAAGTCCAGAGAAGGCCATGATGATGATCAGAGTGCTGGAGCACCTCTCCTGCAGACAGGCTGAAAGAGCTGGGGCTGGTCAGCCCGGAGTAGAGAAGGTTCTGGGGACAGGGCAAGGGGGAATGGCTTTCAACTGGAAGTGGGTATGTTTAGGTTNGGTGAGCCCACTCAAACCTCATGAAGGCCAGCAAGGGCAAGTGCAAGGTCCTGCACATGTTGGAGCACAGATACAGGCTGGGTGGATAATGGATTGAATGCAGCCCTGAGGACTTGGTTGACAAGAAGATCAACATGTGTGTTCACACCGCAGAAAGCCAGCCGCATCCTGGGCTGCATCCAAAGCAGCGTGGGCGAGGGAGGGGATTCTGCCCCTCTACTCCGCTCTGGTGAGACCCTACCTGGAGTGCTGCATCCTACTCTGGGAACTCCCAGTGTATGAACAACATGGAACTGCTGGAGCAAGTCCAGAGAAGGCCATGATGATGATCAGAGTGCTGGAGCACCTCTCCTGCAGACAGGCTGAAAGAGCTGGGGCTGGTCAGCCCGGAGTAGAGAAGGTTCTGGGGACAGGGCAAGGGGGAATGGCTTTCAACTGGAAGTGGGTATGTTTAGGTTTGATATGAGGAAGAAATTCCATACAACCTGGATGGTGAGGCAATGGAGTGAATTGCTTGGAGCAGCTATGGATGCCCCATCCTGGAAGTGTTCAAGGCCAGGTTGAATGGGGTTTGAGCAATCTGGTCTAGTGAAAAGTGTCTCTGCCCATGGGTAAGGGCTTGGAGCTAGATGTTCTTTAGTGTCCTTTCCAACCCAAACCACTCTCTGATTCCATGATACTCTCTGTAACCAAGTCTATTGTATTACCAAACAGAGCACTGAATAGAGTTCAGAGTTGTCTTCCAAACTGCAATGTCTGTATCCATTTCAGTTTCTCACTTTACTGCACATGATTCTGTTCTCTTTCCTTATGCCCAACTCCTCTCCCATTGTTTGCGGTATTGACTTTCAGGGAAACTTCTTCCTCAAGTACACATTTCTTACCAGCTGTGGTAAATTGAAAAAAAATCAGTCAAAGGGACACTTACTGAAAAGGGATAAATACAGTTCCATCTAAAGATCTCTCTAGGCTTGTTCCTCAGCAGTAGCCCTTGGATTTGTTCTGTGATTTTATTTTTCTGTCTGAAAAACAATAGCTTTAAAATAGCTTTATGTTACATTTAAAATACGTGTAGATTTTCAACTAAAAAGAAGTGGAAATCAGCATGATGATATTACCTTCTTTCTTATTTCTTATTTTTTTCCTAGATAAACCACAAGATGAAAATCCTGGTGACTCTGTGTCTTATATCTATGAAGCAGTTCTTGCAGAGGGTGAGTTGAATTCCCTTTGCATTTCACAGAATAAAGCCAGTACTCTTCTGAAAATTAAATTTGTTCTCTTACATCTTGTTAGACATGCAAGACAATAAACCAACCCTACCATAGCATACAGTTGTGTAGAGGAACATGCCTTGTTCTCAAACATCCACCCACACATCTATACTCACACATTCTTGTGGGGAGTGTGAAAAGGGGAGAAGATACAACAGGGTTGGATTTTTTACCCTGATTTTGGTGTAGAGAAAAAGGAAGACATAGAAAGCTTTCCATTCCTTTTCCCAGCATGAGGAGTTTTGCTAGTAAGAAAGAGCTGATTTTGAATTTCATGGAGATCACTCCTACTCACATCACATTTGCAGCATCATTCTCTGGCAGACAGTGGCTGGGAGAATATCTCCATCACAGCTTCAGCCCCTGTTGACATTTGCCATTATGTTCTTACTTAGAGAACTTGATTGCTGGGTGACACTGTTGCAAAGTAATTACCTTAATAGCACCAGCATGCTTACCAATGGAAAGGGACGAGTAAGTTATTCTAGAATTCCTGGCATAGCAGTGATGTGCTGCTGGACTCTAAGGTTAGTGGCTCTCTTTCCTATTCCACCCCCATCCATATTCTGAAAAGGGTCTCTTTGTGAGTCTCTCAGCATCTTGGATGTAATGGTGTGATCTCAGGCAGAAAGGTGCTGTAAAGCTGCACTGCTTTATCCCTACAGGCCTATTGTCAAGGTTTCTACGGATGTTTCTTTTGGTCCTGTGTTGAGTGTACCATTTGAGGTTGAATGTGCCACTGTGGTGTCAGTGCATTGAAGAAGTTTGTTGGTATAGAGAAGGCTTTCTGGCCCATCATCCAGGGGCTGAATAAGCTGACACCACTGTTTCTCTCATTCCTGAGTGTTATGTCCAAAAAGTGAGACAGTAAAATAGGGAATGGTTAGAGGAAACAGAGTCCCAAGAAAAGAAAGGACTGAGGAAATGGTCCTCCAAGCTTCTTATGGCTGGTTGAAGAGCAGCTTTCAATCCAAGTTTACTGTCAGATGAATGGTTGGGGATTTTCCAGCTAAGAAAGTCTTGGATTAAAAGCAAAAATTTCACTTGAAATCTTTGCAGAAGTTTCCTGAACAGCCGTTCTCAGTCAGCTTTTGGCAGTCATCCTGATAGCACTTATTGTCCTTGGCCTTTTCTGGTTAATGATACCTACTTACTGCTGTGAGGACCAAAGGGGTTCTCCATTGTTGTGATGAGTGAATGGGCCAGTTAGAAATGAGGGATTCCCAGTAATTGTATCCTGTATGTAAGGTTATGGCTGACTCACAAATGAGTCTAAGGAAATGTGTAGTCAACATTCCTTCTGTAGTGATGCAACAGGGAACAGTTATCTAAAACCACTGCAGAGCTTTGGAGGGAAAAGTAGCCCAAGAAGTGAATATCAGATCAGAATATCTGAGATTCAGTGTGTCAGTCTTTACAAAGCCAAGAAAGATAAGATGGCAGCTGCAGATTAGCCAGTATTTGTGTCCTCCAGAAAGTAGGTGAATCTTTAGGTAAGAAGACAGGGTTTGACTCTGGATGAATTGTGGAAAAGTGTTTCCACGGACTGTCTCTTCCCTCTGCTTCTTCCTAACAAGAAGTAGGTGTATGCAGTGCTAAATTGTATGAAAGACACAGAACAGAAGCGTCAGGAGAAATTATAAACCAAGAAAGGGTTTTTGCTAGAACCCTATAAATTCCCAAAAGCATAAATCTTTAGGTGAGGTCTGAAGTGGAGAGTGGTGTGCTGAAAGCTGAAGTTTGTTTTGTATATACAAGCATTGTACAAAAGAAAGGATAAGCTGCAAGAAGATGGAATTTTAGCTTGAACTGGAATGAAGGTTGAACGAAACAGAAGTATAAATCTAAATGAGAAATCTAAAGCAACAGGGGTGGAAAGAACAGCGAGTGGACGACAGGACATATTAAAAATAAGATCACTAAAAAAATACCCCTATATTCATTAAAGCAAAGATAGATGGGGAATGAGCAGGCGCTAACGATCAATAAGAAGTGATTGACTAAAGTGAATTGTGCAAGGCCTTGAGGGAAAAGGTCAGACAGTACATTGGAAAATGGAAAAACAGTATGATCACTGAAATCCTTTGGGGAAATATGAGCTACAAGCAGATGTGAAAACAATTGATTTGCTGCTGAGTGAGAGAAAAGATCCAGTTGTGGAATGCTAATGACCATAATATGAATATATGAGGACTCAGTCCTGTAGGTGATAACAGAATAAATCAGCTCTTCAGCCACTCAGGAATGTTGTTATGTGTTTACTTTATTTTGGGCTTCTGTGGAAGAAGAGAGGACTTTTTATAATTACTAGGGAGCTGTATTTTGCAAAATTCCCTTGTGGTTCCTCAGGAGATTTTCTGTTCCCCAAAGAATCACTATTTATAATTTTTACTAAGGTAGAAAAGTGAAGCAGTTGTACTAGGATCTGGGTATACAGCCTTGTCACCACACAGCTAAATGCAAATGCATTATTATGAAACTGCAAAACAGAGCTAAACTCAGATTTAGGTACCCCTTGGGTGATGCTCAGCTTCAGAAAAGGCTCTTCCTCTTCTGTGAAACAGCTTTGTCTTTTTTAACATTTGCCACTAAAGTTTGTATCCTAGCACTAATTAACTTAAGCAATTAGGGGTGGGCAAGTGCAGCATGAAAGGTGATTTTAAATGGTGATAGCTGTCTGCCTATTAGGTTTAACAGCAGACACATTTTGGTCCTGCTCAGAGGTATCATCTAACTAAGATGTATGTGCATACATGTACATCTGTATCCTTTACCAAACTAAACTGGAGAAAAGCCAGCATTTTTTATCAAAATAAAGGACATCCCTTCTGCAGATAAAGAGCTCTAAGAGTACCTCTGCTATGCTATTCTTTTCTTATAATGCTATCTAAAGTCCTGTTTTAATAAAATGTGTCTATTCTGTTGGATTAAAGGACATTATCTTAGAAGATGAAGACCTCAGATTACCTTCTGATTCAAAACTCTAGCAAAAGGAAAATAATCAGGAGTTAGAAAACAGGCATGGTTTTCAGATGTGTCTAAAAATATCACTCATGATTGTGTTCCCAAGAAAGTAGTGCTCCTTTTAGCCCACTTTAAGGGTCAATAGATTTTAGCTATTTCAAACTAAAGGTGGGAGTAAATTGAAAAACAGCCTGTCCCCAGTGAGTCAGTCCTGCTGACAACTCACTTTTTTCCCCTTATTTAATACCAAATGTGTCTGGCGTGAGGCTTTCTGCTGTCAGCAGCTGTGGCAGCATGGCACAGGGAGACATGTGGTCTCTTGGACAGACAAATCCCATGTAATTTAGAGCTGTACAGATCAAGAACAGCATCATAAATTTAATCCAGACATTAATAAGAGCCCTGTGCAGGTATTGAAGCTGTGCTGTCATCCTCAGACTAAGACACTCTCTTTGGTAAATGACTTGCTGAAGTCCAAGCTAGCTTCTGTTACCAGATTGATTTAAGGGCTGCTATAACATGGAGTATATTGTCTTGTGTCAGTACATTTTGATATTATTAACGAGTAAGGTGAAGGCTGAGAATGCCAGCTACCAGTATCTGCCCCCCCAGCCTCTCCCAATGCAGTTGTTAAAGGACTTTAACATAATTGAAAACCTGATGACCTTCCATCCATGTCCTTTCTTGATGACTCTAAAGAATAGTCTTCATAAAGAGAATAGCTTCAAACATGGCCAAGAGGGGAAAATTTGGGTTACTCATTCCTTGAGCAATTCCCTCTTTCCTTGAGGGAGATACCTGTAAAAACTTAAACACCTATTCAGCTTGAGTGTTGTGGCTCTGTGACATGTATGATTCATGAAGTATGAATGTGGCTCACTGAAGTATGTCATGATTCTCAGATGCTCCTCTCTGTGTTCTTTTATATGTCTATATCTCTAAATATAGCAGTGTGCCACTTCTGTGTCCAAGCACAGTGTGCAGTTTGAGCCAGCCCAGTTGTAAGAGGCTTGAATTGTAGTTTAGAGATAAAGGAGCCACTAGGCAGCTGCAGCTGCCCCATTTGCAGTAATAAGGAATTTGCAGGAGCATTTTATCAGGCTAAAAAGTTTTGGAGGTCTTCTTACAACCTGGATGCCTCTGCTATCAGTCCTTTTGTCTTCAGTGGTACTTTGAGCCAGTAGCAGGAGGATAGCCTGTCTCAGTTGCAGCAGCACATCTCAGATTTTGGGCAATGTTTAGTGCTGTGTAATCCTTCACTGAAATCCTTCACTGAAACAGAGGTGAGAGGTGTGTGTGCTGATTGCCCAGAGGAATGGAACAAAAACACCGAAGTGTTCTTACTGTGGTAGAACTCCAGTAACTGAAGTGGATGGAAGAACTCTTTAATAAAACATAGGCTTCAATAACTGAGAACTTCTGGTGCACACAGAGGGGCAGACTTCAGTTTGCTTCTCCCTGGAGAAGTATGCAGAATGCAGAAACTGGAAATAGCAGGCTTGGGCTCTGTCAACAGCTCTGCTCCATCAGCACCCAAATGACCTCAGGCAGGTAGTTGTTATTTCCAAACTAATCGGTATGCCTAATAGAAACTTTCTGGGACAGTCTTGCTGTGTGTCTGAAACTCACCAGAGTAGCCACGTTCCTAGTGCTGCTGGTGAAGCTGAAAGTCATGGATTTCATTGCAGAAAAAATAATAACATGAATTGATATGCAGTAAAAGATAAAAGTAGTCCCAAAGAGCATCTAAATATATCCATTCTAGCTAAAGCACTGAAAAAGCCAAATCTTTCTTCCAGATCACATACCAGTGAGGAACTAGTTAATTGTTATAACTCTAGATTTCTTCTGAATACAGAATTACAATCATATGAAAGTATATATAAAAAGAAATGCCTACATTTTCATGCAAGTTATTTCTCAAAGACTATTGATAAACTCATGGTAAGTAGCATTTGCAGTTTGGGGGATTCTTTGAAGGCAGGATCTTTTGTTTTTACTATCAGATCCAAAAATGCCTCACATAATAAGATTTTCTTATTCTCTTTAGATCATTCACAATGACTCCATTAGGCTACAGTTGTATCAGAGTGATAAATTGTTGTGTACAAAAATATACCTGATAATAAAAGAACAGGTGGGCATGTACCTCCACAGTAAATCAATCTTTGCCTACATGTATATAGAAACTCAGAAAAAAAATAGATGTGGGGGGTTTCAGGGATTGCTGTTATAGGAGAGAAATAGATGTTAATGAAAATTTCAGCACTGTTGGTTGCTAAGATGACATAAACACCAACTTAAATATAATATTCAGAAAAGAAAAAACAGTTCTTCATGGCTTTTAAAGGAACTGTCAGTTTGATGCTTATTTGCAAGAAAAGTTGTACACCATAAATAAAGAAGTAGAAATATTTTGGAGACATGGGCAAAATAGGCCAGCTTACAGAAAGCTGCTGTTTTTGACAGAAGAGCTCAACCATGCAGGAGAAACTGGGGCTGAGAATGCTTTTGAGAAAAACAAAGATAACTCTCAGAATATTTGCAAAAGATAGTTGGTTCAATATAGAGAGAAGCATTATTTAAAACTTGTTCACTAATTAATATGTTTATCTTGGTTTGGAATTTATTCATCATAGAAAACAAATGAAAAAAATTAAAACTGAAGTCTGATGTTTCTGTGTTTTGTCATGTATTAATACTTTTCTGTGATATTTGGAAATTTTTTCATTACTAAGCCTTCTCTCACGATTAGTAAAAGAAAACTTCAGCAGAGCAGAAAAGGGGATTTGCTTTGAAATAATATCTTAGAAAGTGCTTATGGTAAGAATGAGTAAATCCCATGTTCATGGAAGGAAGACAACCCCTTGAAGGAAGCCCAGTGTGCTGGATGTTTTCTGTCTCCCTGTTTGTCACAGCCGTTCTCAGGTAATTTATAGAGCAATTTGTGCAGTTAGAGGCTCCCTTTCAATCCCGCTCTGCTGCACTCTCTGCTCAGCTCATACAGCATTTACAGATACCCACACTTTACTTTAATGGAATTATCTTTCATAAATGTCTATAATAAGCTTTTGGTGGATTGCATGAAGAACACGATGTGCATGTGTCTTTTTTTCCTGATTTTTTTTCCACATTACAGAAGATTACTTTGTTTTTTTTCTGTATGGTTCTTCTTTAATCCATATTTCTACTGGACACTCACATACACATTTGACTTCAGGTTTCTGAATTGCAAGGAAGTCACTTATACATGGGAACCTTTTCAGTGATACCTCACTGAACCCAGTGGCACCACCTCTGCCTTTACCTCATGCTGTGCTGGAGAGTGGGCCTACCATATTACGTGGGATGCCTCCTGCACTTAAATGATCTGCTGTAATCCTCTTCATTTTAATCTTTGGCACTGGAACACCCTGACTTTTCTTTCATGTGGCAAGGTGGCCACATGTGCTAAATTACCCTCCCATTCCTTGTCATCTGCTTAACTTGATTTGCCCATATTTCTCATCCTCTTGTGTGATGTGTTATCTAGGGCTAATAGAAGGCCCCTTTTGTACCACAGTTTCAGTTCTTCAGCTGGCATTGCTTTAGCAAAACTTGAAGAAGAACTGAAATTTGTAAAGCTAGCAGGCATTTTGCTTTTGTAAAACCAGCTTAATTTTGACTGAGAGATTCATTTCATGGGTAGCCTTAGAAAACACATAAATCTTTCATAAGTTTGTTTTCTGCTATTTTTAATGCCCTGAATCTGTCACAGACATTGTTGACTCAAAACGTGTAGCAAGTACCAAGTAATCAAAGACAGAGAATGCTTCTAATTCTCATGTAGGCTGCAGTAAGGATATCTAGAGAATTTGAAAGGNTTTCTGATAAGATCTACAAAGCTTATGGAGGGAGGATTCTGGGGTGAGGGGGAAGTTGGATATGGCAGGAGAGTTGCTTAGAAGCCATGGTGAAGCATTAGTGGTTGAATACTCAGGAGACTGAGACGCTTTATTAAAATTTCTCAGTTTATGTAAAGGAATAAAATTTCAAAGTCATGTCATGAATTTAGTTCAAAATGTTAAATTGAAAGCAATAATGTGTTCCAAAGGGTCTTATGTAAAATATACCAAGTTGATGTATTGAAGTTACATGAATTAGGAGAGAACATTGAAGTGAAGTCGAAAACATCAGCGCTGTCCCCAATTAAGTTACAGTAAGTGTGTGTTATATTTTACCATTTAAAATGAACATAAATTTAAGATCAGTCTTTTCAGTGTGACTGTCAGCAGTAGGTATTTGTCAAAAGTAAGCCAACAAAAGTAACCTGATGGAAATTAAGTATTACCCTCTCTAATAGATGATGATTCCCAGTAGTACTGCCCTGATTACTCAAGGGAAGAATATAATAGGTTTTCCCTTTCTTTTTACCTTCTGCCTCAATTTCTTTTTACCTTCTGGTTGTCTATGCATCATTAGATATAGTTAATAACTTCTTATACTTTGATCCTACAAGAAAGGGTCTGGTTTTATTCATTAATTATTTTAATTGTTGCTGTTACATTTTAAAAACCTCATGAATAGGTCACCATTATATAAAATGTTAAAAGAGCACATTCACCAAACAACAAGTACCCTTTAATAAATCCTCTCTCTTACATATTCCATAATAATAATAATGATGTTCCTTTTATGTTTGTTTTGAGATAATCTTCACCTTCAGTTGTAAATTCTGAATTTTTT
>VZTN01012942.1:18893-31767 GCA_013400515.1 Erpornis zantholeuca
TGAATTTTTTTGAAAGCGTCATGAATTGGTGGAGCTCCTTAGCCATTGCTTTCAGGTTAAAACCAAGAATGTAAAAAGGACAAATAATGAAGATGTCCAAAATTTAAGTGTTCAAAAGACTGGAACATCTGTCAATCCCTCTTGCCCATGTAAAACAAATACAGCCTATTTGCTCCATTTGTGTTACTGCAGTCTCATTACTGTAGTATTAATACTTTTATGAGCTACTTTGTTTCAGTTAATGCCAACAAACCAAGGCTTGCTTCATCTCTGGTGTATTGCTTGTTCAGCATTGCAAACATTTGATGTGGTTCGTTTCATGTTCCACATTTTAGCACAGATTGTGTGCAACTGCTCATAGGAATTTGAGTGCTGGAGGTGGTGGCTCCAGTGTTTGGTGTCTGTTTTGTGATAATATAGATCCCTGTGGTTCTTGGACCGTTGTACAGGGTTCATTGATTGTCAGGTAGAGCTGACATTTACTTAAAGAGGTCTTGCTGGATGGTTTTCAGCTAATAAATTGATAGCCACTTTCAGAGTCAGCAGGGGAATCCCTAATCCTCTTAAATATCCAAGTCTTTGATGTAAGAGCCACATTTCTTAATTGTCTATTATTGGGGTAGCTGTGCTATCACAGTAGTGACTGGGTTGAAGTTCTGATACTGTATTAAGATGTCACTAGGCATAATAAAAATATTAAAATGCAATAATTAACAGGGAGGAAAATGTTATCCTAATTGAAACCAACTTGTTAGCAATAGCATTAATGTTCTCAGTAGATGAATTATTGACATTAAAAGGTGAAAGTGACTGCTATCATCTTTGATAAGTAGAGTGCAGACTGTAGAAATAAAGTTATCATGAACTTTACATAGATTAGAATGCATCTACATGATCCTTGAAGAACAATCACTGACAGATGGCTGACATCTGAGAATCCAGTGCCTTCCAGATTTGTTACTCATTCCTTTCATTTTGTCAATCTGATAACGAAATGTTTCTTGTCTCTGTGAGACTCCTTTGCCTAAAGTGGTGGAAAAAAAATTCAGAAGCAGCATGTACCTCATATGAGTTACCTTCTGAAGAGAATTCTATGTATGTAAGTGTAAGATTTATGAGCAACTTAAAATGTGAATACATTCTCAAAATATTTGCTGTGGGCATATATAATCACAGAATCATAGAAAGGTTTGAGTTGGACAGGACCTTAAAGACCATCTAGTTCCAGTCCCCTGGCTGTAAGCATGAACACCTTGAATTAGACCAGGTTGCTCAGAGCCCCATCCAACCTGGCCTTAAACACTACCAGGGATGAGGCATCCACAGCTGCTCTAGGCAACCTGTGCTGGTATCCAATCACCATCATTGTAAGGCATTTCTTCTTAATATATCTAATCTAAACCCACCTTCTTTGAGTTTGAAGCCATTCCCCCTTGTCCTATCTCTACATGTCCTTGTAGAAAGTCCCTCTCCATGTTTCTTGTAGGCCCTGTTTAGGTACTGTAAGGCTGCTGTAAAATATCATAATTGTTTTCCTCAGCAAGAGTCCAGGCCTTCCTTTTCCTGAAGGGCAGTGCTAAATAAAGCCTAGTCTTCACAGTGGTAATCAGAGAAATTATTGTGCTTATATTCTGAGCTGAGTTAGTTAAACAGCATTGAACTATGTGTGGGTTCTCATTCAGAATCAGAATAGCCTTTGTTCAGTGTAGCCTATTTAATTTTTAAAGTAAATTAAAGAAAATTGAATTAATGCTACTTAAGTAAAGTACATCTGCACGTAGGTTTATTGAAATTTTAGCAATCTACACTGAATTCACAGCTTACATTCAGAATTATTTTGCCTTAAAGGCATGAGAATATAATCAGGAGTAGGCTGGGCAGATTTTGCTAGCTAGTGGTGGTCAAACCAGCCTAACTTAAATGTTCAAGGAAAGGTCAGCTTCCTTAATGAACCATGGACAAGTGATACTTTTTTTTTTTTTTTTTTAGTGTGTGTGTGTGTGTCCATTTTCTGAGATCTCTCCTAACAATCAAAGCATATGCCTGGATAAAAAGATTCTACATCAGACATAGAATACCATGGCATAATTTTATTTAGCAGGCACATTTATTATAGTGGTACTTTATTAAATCTATGGCTTAAATAAGGCAAGATTGGTAAGGAAACAAAACATTCTGTATCAGATGAACTGGCGCATATGGGGGAAGTAAAGGCAAGCAAGGAGTGATAAAACTAATTGTAAATTGCCCATACTGACACTGACTGGAAAGGTTTCTGTACCACTTAGGAGCATTGCATGGTTTGTGTACCTCAGTCTTTTCCCAAAAAAAATGGCTGTGGTGCTTCTTTGAGCAAAGCCAAATTGCTGCTGTTCTGTATTCTGCCCATCACTAATTTACTTTAATATTCTATATCCATTTAAGAGGAAAAGATGTGCATCAAAAGTTCTTTGTATCCTTGAATGTAATTGACTGTGAGTCTTTCATAATTTACTGTAATACAAGATAGTGTGGATGTCTCTCAGGACATTGTCTCACCACCCAGTCAAGATTTTTTAACTGTGTACTGCATGAAATGATATCAATAACCTAACTGCAGTACACTGAGTAATCCTTCATGATGAAGAGCTGCTGCAGTCCTTTGAGATGGGTGGCGGGAGTGTTTCACACAGGGTAATAGAGTGTCTGGAAAGGAGGAGTAATGATACAGCTGAGACATAGCAGGTAAAGGATAAAACCCAGGCTTTGCTAAAACACAGGCTTAGTCAGAGCTCTGCAGATGCAGTTCTCAGTTCTATTTCATGATTAAAATTCTGTGATGTGGTGAAGGATTCACTATATTCACTAGAGGCTCTTGGGCCTTTTCTGGTACGGCAAAACAGAAAAGAAGCTGAGTGCAAGCTGCCTGTATTACTGGCATAGCATTTCCAAACGCAGATTATCCTATTAAAAAAATGTATGCCTTCCATCCATAATTTAGTCCATTAAGGCAGGAAAATACTATGGAATCTGTGTCAAAGAAATATGTGCCTACTGTCATAGTACCATATTACAGTTACCACTGCCCTCGTGTAAACCCTTCCTGTAGACAGGTGGGTTGATGTTGTAAACATCTAGCATGCGCTTGTTTACATATAGGGAAAGGAAAAGTGGTAAAAATCCCAGTGTATGAGAGTTCTGAGATGGCAAAACTGGCTGATCTCCCTGACTTTGCTGTTCACAACAATTGCAGTCTAAAGGCTATGTCCCTTTTTGTTTTAGGAAGATAAAGCATGTGTGCAGAGCCTGTTCATGTAAATCAAGGCTGCAGGATCAAAACTTCAGAGGCAAGCTCTTTATCAAAGGAGGACACCTCATCACATTTATATTAAAGGAATTTTGCCAGGCTTTCATGTGTTGTCGTTAATGTGACTCCAAATGCCATATGAGTAATACATTGGAAACCACATCATTGCCATGTTTTGTTGATTAACAATGTTCTCATTTCACATTATTTATTTCAGATGACCAGACTATCTCTGATATTAACTTGTCAGATGTCAGGGGAGCATCAGAAAAAACAGACCTCATTTTTAAAACAGAGGTACTTTCTGAAAGATTAGAAATTAATGAGCAGTCAATATTGGTGCTTCCGAGAAGAGTATCATGTGAGGTAAGACTTCTAAAATCTTTGGGATAGCAGTCATTGTTCTTTTCCTCTTCCTGCTGCAATCTCATTCATACTATATCTGTATTTGTTTCCAAAATTGTCAAGGGACCAACCAAAATGAGAGTGCATCAAGACTGCAGTGGAATTTATTTTGCCTTTGTGTTGCATCTACACTGCAGTCAAAAGACTTGCAAGTAAAGTAGTTTGGAGACAGCTCTATTAGAGTTATTTAGCAGTTTGAGTTGAAGTATTACTGTCATGTGGGCCTTACACTTTAGAGGGAGCAAGTAATCAGGCACTTCTTGAGAGATATGGAGTTTGTCTTGGCAAGAATCCTGGATGGGTGTATGCATATGTGCCCCTACCACGAGTTACACAGGCTTGTGTGAGCATGGACATAGACTGAGTTTAAATTAAATTGGAAATATTTATATGCACGTATCTGCATGCATGTGCATTGAGCATAAATGTTCATGTGTGTTTTTCTCATGTGTGAGAAATATGTGACAGCATAAACAGAGGAAGTAGGAAATCCAGCACTGCATTCCTTTGTATAAGTGAGTGGCCATGGTCAAGTATGGAGGTTGCAGTGTACCTGGAATGTCACAGATTTTGTTTACTGTCTGTCTTTTAAAGATGACTAACACACAATATTTCATTATTGACATCAGTACAGTTCTAAAGGAGTGATTTTCCCCCTGATTCAGGAGGTAGTGGAGGGCTATTGTCTCACATCACCTGCTGCTTCTGTCTACTGTCACCTTACTGTAAGAGGTTAAGTGAGTCTGAAGTATTTTAGGTTATGCTTAGTAGGATGGATGTCATTCTTCCAGGCTATGAAGTAGAGGGGCCTTAGAAAATGTAACAATTCACCTACCTATGCATTTAAAATACTGTTTTAAAATATTCTTATGTAAGCTGAATTTAAAATCCTACATTACTGGTATCATTTATGTAAGTAAAATACTAAAGGAAGCAGTGAGATACCATCATATTTTGGTAGTACGATTTTTTTGCATGAAGCTGTTGGTAAAACTGTGTTCTTTCAATACACTTTCAATTTAATGTTATACTTCCAATAAAATTTTCTGAAGGACTAATGGGAACACATTTTAATTTTGTAGAATCCTGGTGAAATATTCATTCTGTTGAAAGATGAAATAGATGAAGAAACTCTAGAAGTTGAATTCATAGCAGATAATCGACGAATTAGGACACAGACAGCCTCTTGGAACAAGAAGGTCAAATACGTGAAAGCCCTAGGTAAGAAAAATATATTTTACCTTTAAGAAAAACTGAAAAGTTTCAACTCCCTTCACATTTTCTGGTAAGTAGTTGCCCTTTTTGCTATTTTGTGGGTCTTTCCTGTACATGAGTTCTGCACACATAACTTACTAATGCAGAGAAGCAAAGCCTGGTGATTTATGGGAACCTAGGTCCTATTAGATTGGTTTTCTGTAGTTAAATGGCAGGTGGCAGTCTTAAAATGTCATTGATTAGTTACAGATTAACATTCTTCAAAATTACTTCCATAAAATGCAAACCTAATATTCTTTTCTTGTTACTCTGTTACTAAATGTTTCATTTTATTTTTAGCACAGTAAATCTGATTATACTCCTCTCCATAATTCTTACTAATGCAGGAAATAATTTCTCTGTTCACATTCACACCATTTCTCTCTATCACTCCTCTTTGCTAGTTCCTAATGATTTTTTCTATTGCTCCACCCATAACTAGTTGATAACAGTTTCAACTATTTAACAACTGTTTCTCTTAGATCTGTGCAGATATAAGGGCCACACCTATCCCCACTCTTCATGTGAGTTAAGAATTAAAACATTTCTCACCTATGTATTCAGAGTATATTTTGCTATTGGGCTGCATGCTGTGAATTCTCAGAGGAACTTGCATAATATTTTATTCTAAAATGGTTGCAATATAACCTTAGATAGGAGAAAATACATACACATATGCTACAGTTTTCCACTGGGGTTTCTTGGAGCTGTGTTTTGGTTATTCTGTGACCTGATGATTTATGTGACTTGGCACTGGTGAGACTTTCACCAGTCGAGTGCTGTGTCCAGGTCTGGGCCCCACACTTTAAGGAAGGCGCTGTGGTGCTGGATAGTGTCCAGAGAAGTGCCATGGAGCTGGGGAAGGGTCTGGAGGATAACTCAGGTGAGGAGTGGCTGAGGGAGCTGCCATTGTTCAGCCTGGAGAAAAGGCTTGTCACTCTCTACAACCTGCTTGAATGGAGGCTGTGCCAGGTGGGGTTTGGTCTCTTCTCCCAGGCAACCAGTGACAGGTCAAGAGGACATGGCCTTAAGCCGTACCAGAAGAGGTTCAGGTTGGATATCAGGAGGAATTTCTTCACAGAAAGGTTCGTTAAACACTGAAAGAGGATGCCCCAGGGAGGTGGAGAAGTCACATCCCTGGAGGGGTTCAAGAACTGACTGAATGTGGCACATATGCCGTGGTCTTGTTGAGAGGTTGGTGGTCAGTCAAAAGTTGAACTCAGTGATCTTGGAGATCTTTTCCAACCTAACTGATTCTGTGATTTTCATCCTGAACACTGAGACATTGTCCTGAGACAATGGCCACATAGGGCCTGAGAGTTCTTTATCACTGTGATGGTGCAGAGTGTTTGTTTTTAGGAACCTGACTGGAAAGTACATAACAGACAGGGAACTTCATCTGTAACTGGATTTCAGAGAACAAAAGCTGCAATCCTCATGCACAGATCTTAAAAGATTCTTCGAATTTTTTTTTTTGTGAGAACACTGTTGATCACAAGAAGGTTTCTGCAGTGGGTGAAGAAATAAAATGTGAAAAGTAAATGAAATATGAATAAATTGGTAGAGAGCTGTAACCCAAGTTTAATTCTGTTTCCTTATATCATTTGTGTTTAATGTTTCTTTCTGTTCCAAAACCTTGAAAAGCAGAAATTTGGAATCCTTTTTTAGGTCTGATCTGATGTTACAGGAAAAATGTTGTGTTTTGTTGTTTGATTTAACGTGATGTACTATTAGTCTAGTTTCTCCAGCCCTATTACTCTTGTCCATTTTCAGAATTGCCCCTTTTTTCACTGTTTTGTGGGCAGAGTTAACATTTTAAGAACACTGTGCTCGTATGGTCCAGCAGCCTGCCTGGCACAACAAATACTAATGGATTGGGAAATGTGCTCATAAAGTAGGCTTGTGCTGCATGCACAGCGCGAGGCACACTTATGTAACAGGCTACCAGTGCCTCTCTCCTTGGCTTTTACAAGGTAAACAACTGGAATGGATTAAGCATACTGCAATTTCTGCAGCCTAGTCCAAATACAATTTTGAGAAGCTTGACTTAAGAAATTAAGCAATTAAGAAAAAAAATTCATAAGATGAATAACAATTGCACTGTTTGTGATAAATGAACTTTTTCTTGACATGTAGGCGTAAGGGAGATGATTATAGGTCGTCAGTCTATCAAAGAGCAGTTGGAAATTTTCACCATTCTGTTTTCATCTCCTTTCTAATGTGAAGCAATACAATAGCTTTGCTTTATACCGATGTAAAGATATGTATTTTCTTTTGTCAGCTTTGTGATGTTAGACTGAAAGACCTGAATAAAAAAACTGACTACGCTGAATCATCTGTGAAATGCAAATCGAGTCAGTTCATCAACTCTATGTTTTTTCTGTGATATTCTCTGTTCCTTTACTCATTCCCCAAGATCTCTGGTCTGAGACTGTAAAATATTTTCAGCTGCTGTTCTGATTTGTGTTTTATAAGATTTTCCTGCTGGCCCTGTATATGTAAATGTCTACTGTGGGGGAATCATTAAGATGACAGCACAGATTGAGTACTATACTGCACTAGAGGAAATTGAACCCATTTTAAAGAAAGTGGCTGACCCAATAGCTTTCATTTGTCAGGTAAGTTGACTTCTCAAATTTTAATTAAAGAAAAATATAATGTAAGTGCCTAAATGAACTAAGAGATATTATGCAATCTTCTGATTGCACAGTAGTTTGTAATGGCTCAGTAGTAGACTCAGGATTAAGAGGCCTGTCTCTGAAATGTCTAGTTGTAAGCAAGTCAGGCAAGAGAAAACAAATTTTGCACTTTCTTGTTTTGTTAAGAGAGTGAAGTAAACATCCTTTGTGATATATATGCCCAATAAGCAACATGCTGCATTCCAGAGGTTGAAAATAAGAACGAGTATTAGTGAAGTCCCTCTCCATTTAAAGTGTTATATTTTTTGTATATTCTGAAACCAATAGAAGCGAGTAGTCTTAAACCACATGGTATTTGGAGGGTTATTATTCATTCACCATCAAGCCAGATTTTTCTGGCATTGCTTGTATGGGAGGCAGTAGGTTACTGTTCATGTAGAGTCCATACAGCTGCTGAATTACCATTCATGTGATTTGCTGGTTGCCATGCAGATTCTTTGCATATATTTAGAAAAAATCAGGTTTTTAGCTGTGTTTCAGATCAGCACAGCAGACTGCAGTGCTCTGCAGCCTGTTCTTTGCCAGTGGCACATAAGAAATGACAGGAAAAGAAAGCATATATTAAGAAAGGATGGAATCTTAAGTATCATTTGTTGAATGGTGGGTAGCCCAAGCAGACCTTTCATGATCTCTATATTGTAATTGCAAAGCCAGAACAAAAATAATAATCTGTGTTTCCAGTGCAGACAATCTCATTTTCCTGTGACAAATATACCTTATCTGCCACCTAAGGCATTACACTCATAACAAAAGCATTAATAAAATGTGATGTATTGCATTATTAGTGTTCTATTAAGGATGAGGCTAGATTCCTTCCAAGTACAAGTTACTTCTTGTAACTTTGTAGGAAAACAGGCTGTTGGACAAGAAAAATAATGCAACTCAAATGTGTTCTTAAATTCTTTATGGTATCCATCATTTTTAGCCTGTATTTTGAAGTATATCAGAATAAGCTTCTAACAGGTTTCATTTAAAATTGTATGCATAAGAAATGTGCCATAATGATTTAAAAAATTATCATCAACATGGTAACCTAGATCCCTACAACACACAAGGTATTTCCACTGGAGAGTTATTTGTGTTATTCAGGAGTTTGGCCCTTCCTTTAACCAACATGACTAATATTTAGTGAAGCACATGCAATTCAAATAATATTTAAATGCAGAAATAATTCTGTGCAGAGCAGTAGTGCACACTGGGAAATGCAGCTGTAGTGTTATGACTATGAAGAACGTTTAACAACTCCTCACCTTTACTCATCTGAATAATAAGCAAGGGTTTAAATGAGGTGATATTGCTATATGCTGTTATTTTTTTTTGTTTTGGTAACTGAAAATCTAATGTCGAGAAAATGTTTTTAACTGGACAAGCTTTACAGTCCACACAATATCATGACTACTCTGTGGCGAAGTATACTGATGGTAATTCTTTTGTAAGTATACCTATGTGTTGGAAGATTTGTCTCACTTAATGGTACCTGCTGGGCCACAGGAGGAGGTACACTAACTAGCTAACATTTTTCTGCAAACTTTTTTAATGAGCTCCTGATTTAATGTCAACAAGCTGCATCATAAAGATGCCATTTACAGAACATAATTTAACTTGATTTTTAAAATGTGCTCACAAAAGGAAAAACAAAACAGACTTGATACTAATTAGAATTCCCATCAAGTAGCAGGAGTAGTAGTAACTTCTATTTAACCAGGATAATTAAAACCTTTGAGACTATCAACTTATTTGCAAAAGTATCCCGCGGCAACAGTCGTTTATCTATGCAAAGTAACAATCAAACACAATGGAAAACAAAACTGATATAAAATAGAAAAGCTTACAGCAATTATTGATCAAAGCAATATCACTCTGTGGTTCAAAGGGAAGTTCAAGATTTTCACGAGTACTTGCAATCTGAGAAGTATCTCCTTATTAAAATTCTGTGATGAAAGCAAATGGCTGCATTAGTTCATACCAAAGACAGAGTGCTTTGGTAAAATGCTTACATTGTATTCTGTGTTGTCTTGCCAGCCTTTCCAGCTCCTTTGAGATGCTCCACTTTGTCCCCCAGTAGAGCCAAAGAGATAGACAAAACCCAACAAACAGGGTTACAGCAATCCATTCCTTTTGGTGATGGTCAGGTGAATTCATGTATCTTAGTGAGAGACTATCAAAATATGGTACCACTATATTTATGAATCTGTTTGTAGAGAGCAATTAAAGATTAACATTAGCTAAGGCTTAGATTAAACATAATCTAAGATTT
The DNA here is from genome assembly GCA_013400515.1 of Erpornis zantholeuca. Lineage (NCBI taxonomy): Eukaryota > Metazoa > Chordata > Aves > Passeriformes > Timaliidae > Erpornis > Erpornis zantholeuca. The sequence goes on from VZTN01012942.1 coordinate 28,795, forward strand.
TACAAATCCTGGTTTTGGATAAAATTTTTGCTACATCTGATAGATTGCAATTTTCTGTTTCAAATTTCTCTGAATTTAAAAAGCATTTACCAACATCAGCAAAACATTTTAAACAAATATTTAAAATGTAATTGAGTAAATAAATAAAATTAAATAAGTTTCTTTGCATGCATTTTGAAAGAAAAACACTGAAATGTTAAAGTAGGAAGAGTTGGGATGAAAATAACTGAATCATAATGCTGAATGGATTTGCTATGAGAATATAGGAGTTGGCTAAAGGTCATGATTTTTGGTTCTCTAACCTTTGCATAATTCTGCATTCAAGTAACTCTCTTAGGGAGTCAATGTTCTTACAGTAACCTAATGTACAGACTGATTTTAAGGTTTTTATAATTCATAATTAAACTTTTTCATATTTCATGTTTTACTTTACATCAACTAATCATTTCAGCATTCTGCTTGATTTATATGCTGTATTGATTTTTTTTCTCAGAGTTCCTACCAAATCGAATTATTGGTTCAATTATTTAGTGTTGGGGTTTCCTGGCATAGATTTATTAGGTTTCAAAAGAAAAAAAAAATTGAAACTAAGGTCCTTATTACTGAAGTTGATAAGTTTATGTTAGTTTGAGTGACTTAGAATATCTAGAGAGACTGAGGAAGTCTTTATGACAAATTTTGGTTGAATAATACTCATATGCTTCTGAGATGCTTGGCATTTTAAAGAATGTTTTATCATAGTCATCAAACAGGATTCCAGTTACAGAGAATATTAGGAAAAGAGAACGAAAATAAACTTCAGCCTTCTCTATGAAAACTTGTAAAATAGCTATCTGACTTATGTGGTGATATTGTGTATGCATCTCCACCTGATCCCCAGAGATACTTCCTTTGAAACTGTATTTCGTATTACAATCTTCTCAGCCACATCAACAGCTGTTATTTTAAAATGTTTCTTTCTTTTCCTCTAGGTATGAAAGCTGTCCATATTCTGGCTAAAATTGTCAAAAATGCCTGAGTGGTTTTTAAACCTAACCCATTCTCTTTGGCAGAAGCAGTCCTGATATGGAAGTGCATATAAAGTAGTGTCTGATATGTAAGAACTACTGAAGAAGTTCATCTTTATGTAAATGTAAACTTGTTAGTACTGCCAAAGCCAGTGTAGAATATGTTAATTCACTGGCTGTGGATGCTGCATTTCAGTGGTACACATTTTTAGGGCTTGGTTAGCAGTTTTTAAAGAATGTAAGTAATCTTGTTCACAAAAGTAGCAAAATATGTACTTGGTAGTCTCCTTTTTCAAGGATGTTTTTGGAAGCCCAGATGTGATGGTCAGCACTTGGGGCTTTTCTGTTTGCAGTTGTCTTGTTGCTCTGAAAAGGTGCGAGGGAATAGAGATAGTGCCCACAGCTGGGGAGATGGTATTGGGACAAGCTAGTGCTTGGTGAAGGACTTTGATTCCTGGTGCAGAGAATAGTTGTCTGTGCTTCAAAGAGTATGGGAAGAATTGCCTGCAAACTCACTAGCTTAATTCTGAGGGGCTGCAAGGACATAGGGGGAAACTAGCACTACCACCTATTTTCTCCAGTAAAGCTTTGTTTGGATAAAATGTTTCTCAAACTCCTGAGTGGCTCAGAGGTCTCTTGCAGGCTGCTTAACATTAAGTACAACTTTAAATACTGTTCTGTTTCTGTTGGCCTTGGTGAAGCTTCAGCATGAACTTCAGGTTTGTAATGTTGGTGAGATTTCTTGGGAAGATTTCATGGGCCCATAGAGATCTGTATAGGATGCATTAAAATACATAAGCACAGCATACTTCAAATCAGTGTGTGCCCTGGGGCAGGAATGGGCAGTAAAGTAAAAGTGTCTAAATGAAATTCTTTCTTGGGAAGGTAACCTTTATGATATTGATGCCTTAGGTTTTAGCTTTTATATTTTTCAAATCCTGTACTGCTTAGTGTGTAACTCTGAAGTTTAATGTGGGCTGTTAATTACTGTTCCCTCATGCTGCTTAGACATAACAAACCTCTCTAGGTTTGCACTTCAAGGACACCTTGATTGTCCCAGGCCCCAAAATATGTAAACTAAAAGCCTTTGAGAGCAGGGGCAAACTTGGGGTAATTACATCATTAACTGAAGTTATAATTGGAGAATTAATCCTGACATGCAAATGGACCAAACTTATAAAAGTGTGAAGAACCCGTGACCCAGAATCAATCTTGGGTGGAGCCTCTCACACTCCCAAGGTGTAACTCTGAAGGCCCTTCAAATGAATACCTACTTTTATTCTCTTAATCTTGTCTAGCCTCTGTTTTCAGGTAGCCACTTCAAGGCATCAGTATGGAGCTGGGTAGTGTAGAGTGGCCCTATTCCTGGTTCTGTTTTGCTGTTGTTTTAGCTGTTATCTTCACATAAGTGTTGGAACAGGCTCTCCCATACGTCAGATAAAAGGCACAGCTGCCTTTTTTTTTCTTAATTAACTAATCCTTTTTTTCTTTTTGTATCTTTGTTGAAGAGTAACAGAACAAAGCTCCTCATTCTGGTTTAGTTCACAACATAGCTGGTTAAATCATTGCTTAAGCCTTCAGATTTTACATCCCAGGAGTAAGAGGAAAAACAAAATGATGAGGTGGAAAACTTGAAGCAAATTGTACTGATAACTTTGTATAAGAAGTGTATTGTTCTTGACTTGTAAATCATAGAAATGGATAAGCTGGTCACTGGAGGGAAGGCCTGTTGAAGTGATGCCTTAAATGGCTGTCGCCCTGGATTTCAGCCTTCTGATTGTTTTGAAAATTGTTCTGATTGTTTTGAGAAGTTACTCTGGAGTTCTCATGAAATTCTTCTGTAAACAAGTTGTGTTTTTGTAACTGTCTCTCTTGTTTTCATTCCATTCCTGATAAAAGAAGTTTTTGATGGACTTCTGTCTGAACCAATGGAGTTGGATAGGAGAAGATCTCACTATCCAATCCA
>VZTN01012942.1:33516-56131 GCA_013400515.1 Erpornis zantholeuca
ACTGCAGCACTGACTGGATTAGAGCTGTAGTACTTGGTGTAAAATATCCTTACTCTTCAAATCTCTGTAGTCAGGCTGCTCTTGTCAGGCCGGGCAGAGAAACATTTAATTATGGCTACTTTGAAAGTTGTTAGGCATAGATCTTGACCTTCTGTCCAGAAAGAGGCACTCAAAAATCTTCTGTCAGTCAGTGAGGATTTTCCTTGTCGAAAGTCTATGTGTTTAGTAGGAAGCTGATCTGTGTGGTTGATATCAGTTTATTGTTCTGTCAGCAATGTTTCGGCTGATGAAACAGAAGCTGTTTCCTACCTAGACAAGTCCACAATCTTAATGGAAACGTTTTGGGTGACAGAGAGCTACTATAATCTTTAAACTCACACTGAATTACTGCTGTAGTATAACATAAATCTTCCTGTTCTTACACTTGGTCGAGAAGTTTTTAAGTCATGGCTGGACTTCATATGTTATAATATGTGTTTATGTGCAGTTGGGTCATTGTCATGATTCTTTTGTGTTAAAATATCTCTTCTTTAGTTCTCTAAAATTGTGCTGCTCTTACTAAGAGAGCCATTATACTGTTTTGAATAATTTGATTCACCAGCGTGCTGAGGATAAAGTTAAAAATACATATGCAACAAATGCACTAACATTTTTTCTGGTTTTTTCTTTCTTTTAAGCAGGCATTGAAATTTTCTTCTGTAGAGAAGGTAGACAGTGTTCTGACTTCATTATTGAAAAGCAAAATATCTACTTATGAATTCAGGCCATTCCAAAGTGAAGAAGAGCACCATCAACAAACTAGTGAGTCACTTACTCTATGTATGGATTTTTATTACTGATGCTATGGTTATTACTTTTAAGTGTTAATAAGACAGTCTTTAAGTATTGAAAGCCTCTAGTGAAATGGAAGAATCCACAATAAAAACAACATAAACAGGAAAAAATGGGAGAAAGAATTCTGTAAATCATTACTTAGTGACTCAGTACTTTATTTTTCTCTGGCTTCTTGATCATCTTTGGATTAACTGCAAATTGACAGCTTTACAGCTGAGCAAATTTTTACTTACAGAGAAAATGGGTAATAAGAGTCATGTGGACATGCCTGTACATGATATGGTCTTTTACTAATTGCTCTTCTGCAATGCAGTTTAAACTTCACTTTTTCCAAGTCTGGAAAAAATCAGAAAGACTTCTCTGTCTGAAGAGAAGGATGGCTTTTGATCATAGAGCAGCACTAAACTTGTCCAGTCACTTTTAGTACCTATGCACTTAATAGTTTTCATTACATATGGCAAAAGGATAGTATTATTATTTTTAATTTTTAGAAGAAGGCATCCCAGTCAGTTAGAATTGGGTTTCTCTATAAAGTAGACACATTATATGCACAGTTCAGTCACACATCAACAGAAGCTACTGTTAGTACCAAATGGAGGGCCCTGGTTAGGGATTAACTTACTAGGGATTTAGGTTGGTTTGCAATATACCAATAGTGCAGTTATTTAGCTTGTGTTTTGAAAGCATCATTATGATGTTATTCCAAATGTGTTAAATCTCAGCTTTTCTAAGAAACTTTTGGGGAAAAACAATACTCCAGAAAATGTGTTTCCCTTCTAAAATACTTGAGAAAGATATGTTCAAGATGCTGCTTGACTTCTGCTTTGTGCAGCAGGACTGTGGTTTTGAGAGCAAAAAAAGCTCTCTACAATCAATACAACATACCACTTCTCATAACCAAATACAAACTAGTTTTGAAGGTAGCTCTACTGGGATTGCCATCATGTTTCCTTTCCTTTTCTTTGTTGATGCAATTCACTCCTCTGTATTAAATAAACATGGTTCAACTTGTAATGTAAAAATGAGCTTGCATGTCAAAGTCAGTGGAAGCAAATAAACGAGGCACCTGTCCTTGGCATTTTTCTGTGCAAGACTGCAGGATGGGGGTGGATAAGACACATTCAAGGGTCTTTCCCAATGTGAAATGTTAGATGATGAGCAAAAGATTTTTCACTTCTCTGGTAACTATTTAATCTTCTGATGTTTTTGAATATTGAGAACAATGCTAACCAACCTACTATGGCCCCAAAAAAGGCCTGTGTGATTCAAGAGCAAGTTGATTGCTTGAGCCAAGCAGTGACCTTAAAATGAACTGGTTTGATGTATGGCCTAAAAAGAAGGTGCAAAGTTAGATGCCCAGGTTCTTCATGGAAGAAAAATGTGTTTGCACAGCTAGAAGCACTCAGAATGTGAGAGGCTTAGACTCTGATTCCTCTTCTGCCTGAAAGTTATATAAACCTGGGCCTTTGACTCCCATAGGAGCATCCCAAACAGGCTCTAGACATGTCCAGTAGCAAATGAGAGGAGGTCAAGCTTTCAGCATGAGGCATAGATAAGAGAAACCTTTCTCTGTATTGTTCTACATGGATGCTTTATTTGAGCAATCTCGCTGGCACATCAGGGTACATCTGATAAATTGCCGCACTTGAAATATCTCATTATGACCTCAAAATGATCCAAGAATGAAGACCTTATGATTAATTTATTGGATAACTAATGAATTGCATGGTTTGACTTCTCACAAATTGTGAAGCTGTGTGATTAAAAACTTGGGAGTGTAAAAGTAAATATAAAGGGCATGTGATGTAATTAAATTAAAATGCAATGTGATGCTTTCCTATACAGACAGAGGTTTAGATCAAAGTATCATGAGACACATGTTTGCTTATATAATTTTTTAGGAGCCACTCCCATCCCCAAAATGGCTGTTCAGCACTTTTTTAGTATGATAATGCAGTACTTGTGAGCAGTCAGTCTCTAGGCTGGTAAAGTCAAGATAGGCCACAAAAGTGCAAAAGGTTAACTGTGATACAGATGAGAAAGCTAAATGCAGACAGAATAGAAATGGAAAACATTGTGTTTAACAAACAGCATTAACTGAGAGACAGAGCCAAAGCTTGTCTGGGAGTTTTAGCAGTGGTGTCATCCCTTGTAGAGGAATGTAACTAAAGGTGGAAGTACTGTGTCAAATATTGTACATTCTATGCTGAATTGATTTCAGGGTATACGTATGTAAATTATTCCTTTATATTCTGGTAGTAGAATCCAGTCAAAGCATATTAACAAATCCAAACTCCTATTTCAAAATATTTCTTGAGAAATATTTTTATTGTTGGAAAGCCCTGGATCTGCTCATGAATCCTCAGATTTGGGAATACTTGTTGCATTGATTCCTATAAATAACAATTTACTTGAGGAAAACCTGTGTTATTTTCCACTATTAATAATTTTCATTTTTTACAACTTAGCTATTACTATTTCTCTGATTAAACTCAACTACTCATGCTTGTGGAAAGTCCTGAACTTGATTTGTCGAAAACAGTGCTTTTTGTCACCTAAAACTGATAGCAACATTGCAAATCCTATCTTGAGTTTTTAAATTTTCTTTGGAGTTGAAACGTCTTTCCCAAAAGAAGAAATTGAGTTTGGGTTTTCAGCTTCCAGCAAAGCAATGGGGGGGAAAAAAAGTATTGATATTGGCGCTGTAGAAGTCATCTTTAGGTGACTATTTAAATTGCTAAAAAAAGCCCAACATGTCCTGTTTCAATAATTTGGGAAATAAAAGAAGGATGTCTTACAAGATGTGCAGAAATATCACTGTAGGCTGCTTTGTTTCCTTACTGCAATTTTATGAAAATTCCCACAGGCTAAGACAATGATACGATACAGTCATATTAGATTTTATGCTGTTTTATAGCTGAGGTTTTCCAGAATTCTCTGCAGAGAAGAGAAGGGATTATGACAGGAAAAAGCATACAAAAAAACCCCAGCAATTCTCTCTACACCTTGTGTACGTCAAATAGAACTTTAATTAAAAGCAAGCACTGGCCTCAGTGTTACTTGGAAGTTGAAGAAGGCACCTTAAAGCACTTAATGTGCCACTTGAGGACTTTCTCTTTAACCTTTCCTTCCAGCTTGTGATCATCAGCTAACTAGTTCTTAGTGTGGGTTCCAAAAAGCCACAGTTTTTCTCTGTTAACATTTTACATTAAAGGACTGACACTGAGTAGAAGCTGTTCACTTCCAGTTACTCTAATAACTACTACTTCTGCTCAATTCTGTATAGTTAGCTGAAATGTACCAGTTGTTCCAGTTTCACAGCTGACAGAATTTCCAGCAATTTTCACCAATTCAGTGTGACAAAGTTGCAAGTTCAAAAGTGGTATTTTGTGCTTGAAGCATGTGGGTTTTCAAATAATTACAGTGCCTTCCTACTGTGTATAACACAAAACTTTGTTTAAAGCAGTTAAACGTGATATGATGGAATTTTCTTTACAGCAGAACTTCTGTCTTAAGAGCTCACTCAGTTTTGAGAATTGGCAATTAAGGAACAGTTACAGTTTAAAAAACAAACAAACCACAGATAGATCTTGCAGTGGGCTTTTCTTGTCTGTTATTTTGACAGTGGTACCTGTAGTCATCATTGATTTCTGCTGTAGAACCTTGTGGAAAGAGAAATTATTCACCTTTTCTTAGTGACTCAGGAGGGGTTCAAATAGCTAGTTGTGTCTCTTTTCAGAATGAGGACAAGAAAGAAAGACCAGGAGGCTTCAATCACCTTTTTTGAGGTCATTTACTATATTTCTTAATTATGTATGTTCTTGGAGGAGAAATTTCTGAGAGGCCAAGTCCAAGGAGGTATTTTTCCCCTCACTGCGTGAGAGGGAAAGCTATTAGCTTATATTATTAGCTAATTATTGTTAGCTATTATTAGCAGAGAGTGACTGCTGGTACCACAGTTGCATACAGAAATGCTCATTGAAATGTTGCTGAGGTTGCTGAAACAACAGCAGCCATCTCCACTGTCAGTACAGCATTTTCAAAGACAGCAGTTGTACCAAGGTGGCCTCAAGAAGTTCAGTGCTTTGGGGGCTCTATCAGCAAGGCTGGGAAAGTTTGGCCCTTGAAGATTGCATCCTACTTTGTGTGAGTGCAGGGTGCTGCCAGCTGAGTGCCTGAAAATTAGGGTATTGAAAAATGTCTTAAGTTAGCAGAGCTCAGTCCATCTGAGGGTCCTCAAAATGACTTTTTGCCTTGTGTTGCAACTTGATGCCACCAGGCTTCAGGTTCATGAGCAGAAGAGAATAAAACTGTCCATGTGAACCACTTATTTCCTTTTTGAGTATTATGTAAAAGATCTCACGACACCACCAGTGTTGCTTTTAAAGTTTTCATGCATGACAACAACCTTTTCTTTTCTGCTTACTACAAGGAGCAATATAAAAAAAAAAGTTTTAGTAAATCCATTTATTAATTAAATTTATATTTTTTTTACCATCCTCCATGACTGGCTGAGGTATTTCATTTGTTGATGATGCAGTTTCCTGTAGTGTTCAATGTATGTAAATGTAGGAGTCCTGCCTGAATAACAAACTCAGCTAGGGAGGAGTTGAGTGGTGACCAGAAAAAACAGCTCAAGTGCAAAGAGCTGAAGGGATTTTGGAATATCTGTTTTGTGTTACTTTAAGAATGCAGGAATGCATTCTAGGCAGATATATGCCTGCCTATTGCAGGCTTGTGAATATCACTTACTCTTCTTCTCTTTCTGTTGGTGAAGAAATTGTAGTGTCCAGTCCATTGGTAATGTAGACTTGATTGCCCTATCAGATTTGTGACCAATTTTTTGGGGTTCCATTAGTATGAGTGCAAATTCATTTGGAGCATATTATTAATACTGTGTTAAGCTCTTTTTACTGACTATATTTGACCTTGTGGTGTCTCCTAACAGGGCACAAACTATTGAGTAAAGTTCAGGAAATTTACTCTTCTTTAAAATCACTGCTTAATGCTTATTGCATTCATGCATTTGTGGACATCTAAAAAAATAAATAGCAAAACCCACAAATACTAAGAAAAGCAGTTTGATGGTTTGTGGAAGTTTTTTTAAATATTAGCTCAGGTTTAAACACTTTTTTAAAGAGAATCCTATTTTTTCCTACATTTAGAAAAGTCTAGACAAAAATAAGAAGTCAAATGCATATACTCTGGGCTAAAATCCATAGTTCTTCAAATGACAGAATCAAACCCAGTTTGTGGAATTTTAATTACAATGTCGAGCAATATTGAGTAAAGAAGTTGTGTAGCATCTACTTGTCTCAAAAACCTCAGCTGCTTGCGGTTTTAAGATTGCCTACTGTAGGATTTTAAAGCACACTGCAAATACAAGGGAATGTAAACTACAACACATACCCTTGTTGATGGAAGCTCAACCTGCCAAGGCTTCTAAAACAAGTGGCTTGATTTACACAGGTCCTGTGTATTTACGGTTTCTTGATTAGATTTTTCTTTGCCTGCTGGAAATAAAAGTCAGGCAACACACAATTTGTTTAAAAATCAGTTTAGGGTTGTTAATATGACATGTGACTAAAATGTAGCCCACTCAAATACCTTATGTCAAAATAAAATCGGAGTGGGATAGTGGTGGAATGTTCTTTGTACAAAATGCAGTCAAGAATTGTCCTAACATTGTTTTTCTCAGTTAGTACTTAGCCATGCCTGTTCCAAAAACTGCTCTTGTCCCTTATATCTAATGATGGGGTATGATTTTACTCTCTCCCATATTATCATTCTGCAGGAGCAAAAAGAGTGGGCAGGGGGACACACAACTTCATCCCTGCTGGGCCAAATTTCACTATGTAGAAGAATGTAAAAATTAGAAACTTTGTTAAAGGCTGGCAGCTACCAGATTTCCAAAAGGACTCACAACTTCTTCCAGCACACTATGGGCTGAAAATGTGCTGGCTCACCTGTAGGACAGCTGATGATAGGGATATAAGATGGAACTCAAGAAAGCTAGAGGAAACTTTTTTAATTCCCAAGCTGTAGTCCCGGATGGGAGACACATAAAAGCAGACTGTCTGGAGTTGAAGGAATCAGGAAGTTACTGCAAAAAAGGGCAGGCTGAACACAAAGAAATTATTGGGGCTATCTGGTATTCATTAAGAGCTCTAAGGAAATTTTAAAGTAGAATAGCTGGGTTTCTAACAATGTCATTTTCAGTTTTGTAGTACCAGGAGGTGTGACTCTGATGCCAAAATCCAGTTTTTCAGGTGACATTGTGACCTAGAAGCAGGTTAATGTGCTATTTCTATGGAAAAACTAATAGAAATGTTAAAAAAATAAGTTTTCTGTAATGTGAAGTCTGACTTCATGAGTTTCTTGTAGTTTATTGTAAGAGCCACCAAATCTGGTTAAGTCAGTAACTGATTGGGTATGGATGAATAACTGACCAAAACAAGGAGGCAGGCAATTGGGAAAAATCTTTTTTTGCTAGTGATACAAAGTATTCAGAGTAGTGAGGAAAAGGGCTAATGGGGGGGCGGGAAATGAGAGATTTAATAATTGTGCAGTAAAATGTCAGATGATATTCATTACAGGTAAAACCAAAGTGATGCAAATGAAAAAAAGCAGTCCTACGTTATCATCCAAAATGAGAGGATTTGAGCAGGCTATTAGTGCTGAGGAATAAGACCACGCAGTTCCATGATAACATCAACTTGTTGCTAGGCAGCAGATCAAAAAGCTAATGAAATACTAGGAATTATTAGAAAAGGAATAGAGAACAAAACAGGACAGAATTATGGCAGTGCATAAATTACATGGGTCACCCAAAAGTTGAGTATCATGTGCAGCTCTTCTCCTGTCATCTCAAAATAATTACATTAGAGCTGGGAAAGGTTGAGGAGAGAGCAGTGTGTGTGGTGGAGTTCGTTCTCTATAGGGCCCAATTAACGAGACTGGAGCTCTTCATAAAGAAATTCTGGGAATGAGTAAATCACTAGAAGTGCATAGAGGGCGGACAGGGATGGAGAATAAGATGAATTAGGGACTGTCACTTGAACCTAGCAGGAGCCAGGCTCAAAGCAGACTAGGGGAAGCATTCCTTCATACACTGGGTAGGAAAGACCCTCAGAGTGCAAGAGGTTGATGGTGCCTGGGGCAGGCTGGATGCATGCTTGGAGAAGAGATAAATTGCATGCCAATTTGTAGACAAATTGATAGTCAGCAAACCACAAGTGATCAGAAAGTGGAGTATGAATGCAGAGAGAAGTATTGTTTATGCTCAAAGTCTTTTTCTTTGTTGTTGTTGTTGTTTGTTGTTGTTGTATGTAACTTGTGGACACTTGAAGAGTTAAAATACAGGAAGATGCTGAAATGATAAACTGAATGTCCCAGTTCTCCAACATAAAAATAGTTTGTGATAGAAACTAATATCATATTATTTCAGAGAAATCCTAAAAAGTGTTATCTAATACACTCATCTTTAAATTATCTGATTTTTCATTACAGGGATAAGCAGATTTTTCAAAGTCTCTGGTAGTCGTGAATTTTCAGAAATTATTTTTAATATCAAAACATAGCATCATAACCCTATAAAAATGTCCCACTCAAAAATATTCCACCTAAGCAAAAGTGTGTCTTTGCTGTAGAATTTGTGCCCTTTGTAAGAAAGCTTACTTCTCAATAGAACTAAAGTGCTTTAAAATCTGTCAGGATAAAAATGTGATTTCTCAGTTACACCAAAGGCTCCTTTATTGATATATGTATAGGGATTGTAAAACTGTTAATTGGAAAAATAATTCTTTGGGTGTTAGTTCAATATTGGCAGCTTGATAACTGTGATTCAATAGCACTAATATTCAAAGGACTTTTATAGAAGAAGGTGTTCTATAAAGGCAAAAATTTTGTTTATTAAGACTTTGTTTCCATTATACAGATAGCCATTTGGAAGAATTTCCTACCCTACTTCACTGTGCAGCCAGATTTGGCTTGAAGAACCTTGCAACATTTCTACTCAGGCGTCCTGAGGCCACACAGGCTTGCAAAATAACCAATAAATATGGAGATGATCCGGAAAGTATCGCGAAGAAGCATGGGCACAAGGAGCTAAGAAAATTAATCAAAGAATTGTCAGTAAGTCCCTATGCTTTCCATATGTCATCTACAGCCAGGGAGCTATGATGTTGTACTACTGAGATCCCATAGTATCACTTCTTGTAAAGACTAATATGTTGTAGTCCTTTTGTCTGAAAATGTTGTTGTGCTCCAGTCTCAGAAAGAGGGGTCAAAATGGGGTAGAGCCACTTTCTTTGTGCACTGTTGTGGTGGAAATCAAAGGCTTTCTGCTGCTTGAATTTTAGGCATATAATGGAAAGGAGAGCAGAGAGCCAAAAGTACCTTTCATGGCCTGGTTAATTTGGTGCTCTCAGCTCCCTAACAATAGTTATGCTGTAAGTAGTCTAGAGCAGCTGTCTAGAGTAGGAGATAAAGACTTCTTTAAAGGTCACTTCAAAAGGAACTGTGAACTCTCTTAGCATTGCCATTCTTCACCATTCAAAACAGAGTTGTTTCCCTGCCTTGGCTGTTCATGTCACTGTGAAGGAAGGGTAAATTTTATCACCCTTAGATGGAGTAAGTCTTTCTTCACCTGGGTATGCAGGAGGGGGTTTGGGGCAATAGTTGCCTTTCCACATGAAAGGTAGTAGCAAAATAAGGGTCTCTGCATAGTTCTATCATGCAAATTATTGCAAATAAAACCTAGCAAAATTGCAGTAAAAAAGCAATGTACTCTAGTGACATCGGAGAGCTTTAACCTGTTTCAACTCTTTTTGTGCTAACTGTAATATGTGCAGATATGATAATTCTACAGGTTTTTATACTGCAATTAAGATCAAATTTAACTGAAGAAAATATGATTCTCTTTACAATCCAGCATAAATCTGTCCACAAAACTGTGCTGTCTTCCTGGATCACCATGTTAGTAATATCACATTTAACAATTTCTAACTGCTGTAGTTGTCTCACAGTCATCCTTACACTGGTCAGAAATCTGCCAGTAGCAGTCTGATGTGTAAGGTCAGGCTTTTCAGTTCTTGGAGTTTAGGGGTTGGCTGGAGGAGAATGGAACTGTATTCCCTAACCTCCCTTCCTGTGTGTCTGGCTAGGTTCTGTCTTTGAATGGTCAGAAACTCCCAGTAAAGCTGTGTCTGAAGGATTGGTAGAAACAGGCAGAATATGAATAAGGTGATACCTAACTCTTGGTGAAATACCTTAGATTTTTTTTTCTAAGATGGTCTTATGAGCTGAAGGGTTGAAACATGGATGAAAAACCATTTTGGAAACATTGTTTCTGATGATAATTTTTCATGTTTAATAATAATGCTTAATTCCATAGGATATTTATTTTTTACACTAGTGTTGTAGAAACAAAACTTCTGATGTGTCTTTGTTGTGCACTCCACGTGGAACTGGAAGCTTCAGAAAATGCATAATTTTGTTTTTGTCCTAATGCACTCATGCTCTGTGGTTTGGGGCTTCTGCAAGGGGAGGCAAGCATGCATGGTACAGGCAGGCTCAGCTGATACACAGAGAGTACATTGCATTTCTTTTCATATAGAAATAGTCTTTTCATATTTTAATAGACTTGGTCTGTGATGGAAGGCAGTGCTGTGAGGGTGATATACTTCACTCTAAAAAGCAAAGTCTGTGCATACCTCTGGTTAGCTTTTCTTTATTAGTAGGATTATTAATTATCCTAATGAAGTCTAAGTATCAATTTGTCAGTCTAAAACGTATTTAAAATGGCAACTGAGCTCTACAATATAATTTTTCATTTAAACACTTCTCTCATGGTATATACCTGCTATTGTTTGCATGTAAGCAGTTAATAATTATTCTGTGCTTTTCCAAGTGTAAATACTTATACTAGTACTGAAGTAAAAACTACTCTAAGGCCACTGTAAATGTGTGTAGTCTAGATAGGACGTGCAGTTGTACTGCCTGTTTGCACTTGATTCAAACAGTGTGGCTTAGTAATGCAACACAAGTAAAAATCTGAGCATGCTTCAAGTCTGCCAAATGTGTAATATGATATTATAGAAATGTTAGCTCCCACCACTGGAAGAAAAATGGCTTATTTGTGTCCCCTGTAATAGTGCACTTAAGCACAAAAACACTTACTGTACCTCTGTAATTGATGGGAATGTGGAAAAGAAATATTTGCATGGCTCTGAGCCAAGAAGAATTTAGTTTAACCATGTTCCTGGAACTTCCCGTTACAGCTGAAGTATTGAAATTGCTTATTTATTACAATAGAAGTACTTTTGCATTTGGCATACCTCTCAGTGTTTTAAAGGTGTTACTTGTGTTTGGCTGTTCCTTTAAGAAGTAGCCTCAAAATACAATAATTCATTGCCTCTATCCTAAAGGGAAATAGGCTTCCAGAAGAATGCATTAAAACATACATTCAATTTGCTAAAAAACCTGCAAAGTGTCTTTCATTTGCTGGAGCAAGACCAAAAATACCCAAAAGTGTCATTTTGGGCTGGAGAATTCTTAGGGGAGTAAGAATTCCCTGAGATGATTAGAGAGAGAGAGAATCAAAAGATGAAGTGGCAACAACTCAGGTCCTATTTCTACCTTCAAGCCCCGGGGGCTGTGTAGGGCAGTAGAGCCCTTTTTGGTGTCTGCTGGGCGGGTCAGTGCTCTGGTCTTTTAGTTGCTGCTGCTTTGCTGGTGAGGTCCTCCAGCTTCCCTGTCCGGCAGGCTTAGTGGAAAGGTGCTCAAGGCCCTGCTGTCAGAGGTGGCTGGCTTGCAAGCTGGGTCATCTGAGTGACACAAGTTCCCTATCCTTGCTTAAACCCAAAACCTCTTTGCTGAAGCTGGACACTGGCAGTGTCAGTGGTGGGGAGTGTTAGAGCCGCAGAAGACAGACCTGGAGTGCCTGGGGGGAATGCTGGGAGCTGATCTCCTGATGTGTGAAAGCAAAGCTCAAGGGAATGATCCTGCATCGTGAGGCATGCTCCTCGGCTATGTGAATGTGGAGGGAAGAGATTTTTCTGCTTTTAGTACCAGTGTTAAGTGCAGGGTCATTAAATGCTAAAACATCACACCCATTAGGATCCTGTATATATCTGTGCTTCTACCAGTGATAGAAGTGTCTGCCTTCTCCGCCAGAAATCCTGCATTTCAAATGCTCCTTGAAAATGTCTTATCTGGTGAGGGAACACTACAATACTTGAATGACTTGTATTAAAGGTACTAAATTGGTGAAACTGTGCCTAAAAGAGTCTTCAGTGGGGTTTGTAATGAAACTCAGTTTCAAATGTGCCAGCAGTTTCTTAAGCAAATTGTATTCTTTTGCATTTTAGCACAAAGCCACCTCAATGGGCATTCCTTTCTAGTTTCTGCATGTTTCATTATAGCTTAGATGAAGTAATTCCTTCTTCTGCAGCATAGAAGAGGGGCATCACTTAACATTCTGCAATAACATCCTGAATGGTTAGTCTTTTGATTTTTATTCCTCTATGTCTTCAAGTATTTGAATGTTTTCTCCAATCACTTTAAGGCTGAATTGCTTGACTCAAGTGTGTCAATTTAAAACTAGTGAGAGACATTGGGTAGGAATACTGGCAGGAGTCCTTGTCTCAGTGTATCTGAGCCTTTTGCGGCTCCGTTGATCCAGCTGATGGCTCACATGCCAGTAAGAAATGCTTTTCATTAGCCTCAGGTCAAAACATTTCTGCAGTCAGCTGTTCCAGTACCCATGACAGTGGTACCTTGTTAAGTGACAATAGTTTTCTGGGATATCAGGACTCTATTTCAGGTGTTTGCCTTCTGCATATGCTTTGTCTCTGAAAGCTGCTTGGACATGAGCTTGTTCTTCTGGCCACCAACTGTGGCTTCCTGAGTCTACGTAAAAATTCCACCTCCAGGTTATAGAGAAATCACTTAAATTATGTTCTTATCCAGCACACAAAGGAAGATTTTAAAAAATAATGCTTAGAAATCTTCTCTCATTTAGGTGAGTGATGATGGGAGTATGTTCAATTTGTGACCTGACCATTAAAAATTGGAGGTCACACTGGTAGCCAGTTTAGGCATTTGTGCTTTGGCATGGATGTCATTCTTTGTTCCAGCACTTTGGGTTTCTAATTTCTCCCTTCTTTTAATAAGAGCTGTGTAGCTGAATGTGTCATAGTCAGGAAGATTACTGTGTACCACTGTAGTATACATCACAGGTTCTAAAAAAACCACAATTCAGAAAGTGTTTTATTGGTTGATTAATACAGATACCTTCTGATGGCTGTCTTTGGCCTTTAAAACAGATTCCTAGGGGTGGCATAAATGTTATTTAAATATAAAAATTGAAATGTCATTTCATGTTGTCACCACACAGTTGAGACAGCACAAATTAATTTTTATTTTTAAAATACCTTCTGACATTTTAGAATTGGTTGCCAGAAGTGTAAGGCAGAACATGCAGGTTAACTGAACTTTTTTTAACCTGACTTGTAGCCAGGCCTGTAACAGTCTGCAGCAGAACAGGAGACTGATAGAAGAATCTTCTTCCTCTGCCTCTAGCAAAACTCTTTCTGGATTTCTTATTTAATGTAATTTTCTGTCTTCCTGCTTGAGGCATCCCTTAGGCAGCTGTTAAAAATATAATAGGTATTTAATTCTGTACATATTGGTGGAAATTCCTTTAGAATGGCATAGACTGAGATTGCCCTGCCTGGCTGTTCAGAACAAGCTTGTTTTCTTTCCAGGAGAGAGAGTTACAGCAATTCTTTCTAACGCTTTTGAGGTACATCCTGCAAAGTTTAGATCCTCAGTCACTGCTCTTAGAAATTCCCTCAAGTAGCGGAAAGAAACACAATCTTACAGCTGTTCATAATTTTCACTCAGAGCCTGTTTTATGGAAGATATATGTTTTAGATAGCAGGGGAGGGAGGAAAGAAATTTTTCTTCCTGAAATGCTAAGCTATATTTTATAAAACATGGCAAACTTAAAGGATGGGCAGAATTGTACGTTAAGAAGTAATTCATCATTGTACACCTCTCCCCTTTCATCTCTTACTTCAAAGTGCATGGTTGAACCAGAATACAGAATCTCTTGAAGTATCTTTAACTTAATGAAATAGAAAACAGTCTGCAAAAACAGGGTATTAGTGACAGGAAATCTTTAGACTGCAGGAATCCCTTCGACGAGGATTCTCATAATTTTCTAGGGACTTAAAGAAGTTCATCAGGAATCAGCATTTTCTGAACACAGAAGTATTATTCTTCCATTTATGTTTAGCTTTGTGTTTCTGTGAAAGTCTATATAATGTGGCAGAGCTCCTCAGCAAGAAACATATTTTTACATCTGGTTGCAGTATCTTCCCGAGCTATTAATTTTCTGCTGGAAAAGGATCACATGTAGAAAGATGAAGAATCTTAAATGAATCTGATTGCTGTCAATATTTCTTTAATTACTTTAAATGCCATTGCAGTATTGCACTGGCCCATAGCTCATTACTTTCAAATATCTGGTGGAGTATGTGACAAAGAAGTGGATTAGTCTGGTTTCTGAAATTCCTTCTAATCCAACAGTGAGTCCTTGGTGAAGCCTGCTGGGATTTAATTCTTGCCACAAGATTTTAGTGCTCAGAAATGTCAATTACTTGCATTCTTTGGTACACTGGAAGTTACCTAGCTGAAATGAGTAAGTGACTGACTGTATTCTTTGATATTCTTTAGTGACTGGATATTCACAAATCAAATTCTTAAAGAGAGGCTTCCTATTATCAGGTCTTGGTATTTTATATTTAAGATTTGGTTTGGGGAATTTATTTTATTAGGTGACAAGATTTCCCTCTTTTCTTTTTCATGTGTTCTCAGAGGGATGTGCTTCCTTTAATAATAACTTGCTAGCATATACTGCCTTTTGAGGTCAGGCAATTTATGCTTTAGTGAAGAGATAAGGTAAAGACTGACTACATAAAATTTTAGCTTCAAGGAGGAAAGGCTAGTCTTTTCATTTTTTAAAACACCAGCCATTACATTAACACATTTTTTAAGTTTCTGTATTGACTTTTATTCAGGCTAGAACCTTGCACCTTAACTGTGATTACATCTCCTGTCAATAAGTATGCAATGGAGTGCAACCTTCTTGCAGAAAGAATGATAAGTGGAACAGCAGATTTAGAAACCTTACTTTTGTATAAGATGCCCATTGAAATTTGTGTGTAATTTAGAATGAATGAGAATTTTTTTCAAAAGAATTGTCTGTTATTTTGTCTCATCTTTTGATATTCTGTAACTATAGCAGTGGCACAGTGGAAGTCAGTTATTTGCAATTCACTATTTCTAAAAGCTTTTACCATTTTTAATGGAAACTTGAATACTAAGGCAATTTCATGCAAAATGCTTGTGAATTTGAAGTAGGGAGGGAAAATGCAAAAGGATTCTGTGATGTACCTCTGTTCTTAAATGTATTTAAGATTGTAAAAGCTGAAATACAGATTTTCACAGTCTTTCTGACTATTGACAGGATGACGTCAGCAAGGATAGTTGGCTAAGCGACCATTTCAGAAGGCAGGATGGGGAGTGTCCCATTTTTCAGAAGTACTGTATAGACTGAAAAGAACCATTCTTATCATTTACCTGTTTTATTAAGTTCTGAATTTGTTTGAAAATTTGAAAAACATTTGGCTAAGCTGTTTGTGTTAATGGAAAATGCAAATGCAATACTTTATAGGACAGAGAGAAAATAAGTGACCATGTTATGTTGTTGTAGAAATCAATGGCATGTCTATGTCAAATCCAGACTCCACATGTGTGGATAAGTGTGGAAATTACACATTGAGGTAGATAAAGACTCTGCATTAGCTCGAGGATATGTTAGAAGGTGTATGGTAATGATATGTAGAATAATGACTGTTTATAAAGAAAATGAGCTGCTTCTGATTAACCTCTGTCATGGAAAGAGAACAAATTGGACATGAAATACCATTTAAGGTATGTGTTTAAGGTGTCATTTTTCTGTTCAGCTTGTTAAGAAACTGCTGAAGCTAGAAGCATAGGAAGCTTGCAAAAGGCTAGAGATTTTTGTGGATGTTGAGAACTTCTAGTCACTATGGTAGTGTGTTTTCATCATGGGGACACGAGTCCTCTACCCAAGTTACAAACCAGTTGCATGAAGTTAAGCAAGAAATTTTCCCAAGGAGAGAACACCCCACAGTTTTCTGTCTTAACAAATGGTCCTTGCACCTTTCAGTCAACCTTCCTGCACTGGTGATATCAATAACTGTATTGTTAGGGGTGGAGGTCTTCTTCCTTAAATACAGACATCTCAGAAGCCCTTAAAATGCAAAGAAAAAAGTTAAATTATATAAAATTGTCTGCTAGCTGGTTTACTGCAGAAGGAAGGATTGCTGAGGCACTCCAATGAAAAGTCTAGAACCAAGTTTTAGGTCTTGCCTCTGTCAGTTGAAGCAATTTGAGGACATATACGTAGCTGTCAAGAAGCAGTTTTACCTTTACATAGCATGTGCTGCCAGCCCTATTATCTGCCATATGCCCTTTGGGTGCCTCCAAGTGATCTGTGAGGAATCAAACGTTGTATCCTACAAGTTGTTGAGCACAAAGAAAGTAAGTGTATCAACAGTGCCTTTCTCCAGCCCCTCAGAAGGTAAAAAACCCAGAATTTAAAAGAATACAAATTAAAAAAGACCACCACAGAGAGAAAAAAAAACAGTAATAAGGGGGTTTTGGCTTCATGGGGAAAATGAAGGAAAAATAGGAGAGGTAAGGAGCTGTTAAAATTATTGTGGTAAATACAATCTGTGAGCCAAAACCACCTACATTTTGAGTGACATTGTGAGGCCTGAGGGAAGCATTTTGATCTCAGAGTCCTAAGAAAAACTAGGTGCAGAAGCAAGAATTAATGAGTAAAGTTAGGTAAGAGGCTTGCTGAGTCCTTAGCAATCTGAAGTTTCAGTGCTCTACACAGATCTAATAGTCACTTACCAGGCTTTGCTACAGCTGTAATTTATTGCTTAATTAGTAAAATTGTCTTTGGGCTCTACATCAATAGAATGACCATTAGGGAAAGGCATTTCTCAAAGCTACCAAGCACATTATATGGAAACTACTTAAGAAAATGCATTTCTGCCCTGCATAGTGTTAGTTCTGTTTAACACACCCCTCCAAGGTCTCAATTTATAATTCTGTCCGAGGACCCTGCACAGAAGGCACACTCTTTATTTTTGCCTTCAATTCTTCCTGCCCTCATGTGTTTTACAATAAATGATTTAGTACTTCATTGCCAGAACTATAGGGTGTCTAGTAATAATAGTTTTCATTTCTTCTGTTTGATGAGAGGTTAAAAATGTTTTCTGAGTTTCCACACTCTTCCAAACTCAACATGCAGCAGTTGACATACAGATGCCTGCTTTTGTGGGATAAAAGCCAATGTAACTGCTAGTAGATCGCTTTATAATACGTGTTAAGTAACCATCACAATCACTGCAGTCGAAATTTATGCTGTGTATGTAGCAGATGTGGGCAGACCTCCTCAACCCCATGAGCCACATGCCAGAATCTTCATCTTCACACCTCGGAGGTTTGGGAGCTGTTCTTGGGCAGTTGTTAAAGGCTCCATACAGCTCTTACTGTGAATATGAAGAATGTAACTGGATCTTAGCATGTCACCCTCTGATGATGCCAACCTTCAGAGCCATGTTGGCTTGATTTTACTTGCTCCTGAGATTTCAGGTTATTTTGCTGCCCTTGTGTATAGCCTTGGGATGTGACCTGGGAGCCATCCTTAGAATATTAGAGAACTGCTTAGGACCTGCCACTTGTGGCTTTCTGAATTCCAACTGAGTTCATCTGCTGTTAATAAATACAACTTTCTAAGAAGTTACTCCAAGAATAAGAGTAGGCAGAGATGGTTCCTGCCATATGGAAGACTCTAGCAAGTTCCCCTTGGGCTACTGAGGAAAACAAAACTCAGCATTTGTACCACCATGGAAGTAATAGAGGATGTGTGATTCCTAATTGGATCATTCAGTCAAACCTTCAAAGATCTTTTTTAATGAGATGTATTTTTTAAAAATGCTGCCAGTTGATAGCATGTACTGTCTTACATAAATAGGTCAAAGGATTGAACAAAAGTTTCCATGGAGACTTTAAATGACTGCAAGGTCCTTTCCAAATTAAAGTCTTGTGTTGCAAGGAAACGAGGTCTAAAGGTGACAAACTCTAGTACTGGTATACAGCTGTGCAGTCAATTCTGGCCACTGTGTCCTAGGGACACTTGTCATCACTGACAACACAATCAGGGTAGTTTTAACTGTAAAAACTAGTGAATTTTATAGAATTCTTTCTTCTCTTCATAATGGTTAAACAAGACAGACCCAGGTGCAAGCCTGAGCTAATCATGCACATACAGAACAAGACGAAAACTCTTTTTCTGGAAAATGCAGAACACATAATTTCAGAATTTTGACAGCAGTCATGATTAGTGAGAACTGTTCACGTGATTTTTCTTCTAGATTATTAATTAAAGAGTAGGGTATTTCTTTTTAACTTTTTCTTTTGTGTATATCATACGCACCCATGTAATGCAGAGAGATTATATTTCTTACTAGTTTTTTAGTAAATGAAATTACAAAGAAGCAAGTTTGCATATACAGTACATTGTAACAGCATTGTGTTCATTATAATTCAGTTAACATTGAAACGTTAATTGAATACTGCTTATTTGTTTAGATAGTAGCTGTAGATTAACCCACAGATTTTTCTAATTGGAGAAAGTTTTGTGTTAGATTGGTACACAAATTGTTGTAGTGATCTTATGAGTGTTACTGATTCTATTGGTACTACACCAAGCACATAACATGATAGTATGTAGGATAGAAATGTGGTTTAGAATGGTCCCTGAGTGAGTTGGAGAGTAAATATTTCCATGGTTATTGATGACATCAATTTTTGATCTCAACATTGAGAGGAAATACATATGAACATCCCTATATCTAAATCGGTGTCAATGGTGTGATTTAACAAAATTATTCTAGTCTTTGGCTCTAACATTTGCAATTCTTTTTTTAGCAGAGCACTTTGTAATTTTAAAGATGTTCTTCATTTTATCCTTTGAGTGTTGCTTTAGATGTAATATTCACATATCAATATAGCTTGTATGTAAAAGTACATGGTGATCTCTCCTAGAGCTCAGATACATGAAAATGTATGCATTAAAATGTGATATTATGAATAAGAACTAGAATTATCTCACATTACAAAAGTCTGCCAGTATTTGTCATCCTGTACATCAATGGATAATTGCTGAACTGTGTACTAAATTTTTATCCCAGGTCCTGCCTCTTCTAAGCATNCATTTATTCATAAGAAAAGGACCTAAAGAAACTGGCATTTGCAAGCCTCTGAGTCTGGATCTGGCTCTCTGTTACTCCCATTGTAGCTAATCTCTGAAACAGGGTAGAGCAATGAGGATCTAACATACCTACCTCAATAAAAACTCAGATTCCAATTCTGTTTTTTAATCTATTTCTAAGTAGAATCACATTTTTTGATATGCTGCTGGTTAGGGGTGAGATGCAGTTTCATCGTAGGTTTTTCCCATTAACACTAGCATAGTGTTTATTTTAACATCNGTTTATTTTGTAAATACACAAATTAGACAGGTTAGACACCCTCTGTTCCTGTCACCTTGAATGGTCTGCAAAAATGGCTGGAAATCTAAGTTCAGAAATCCCAACAAAATTGTTGCCCCTGACCCATTAAGATTATGTCTGTGTACAGAAGAAGAATAGAGACAAATTATTTGAAATCAATTTTAAGAGACAAATTTAAGACATATTATGCCACATTTTTGCTGTCTATAGGTACTGAGAGGAGTGAATGTCAGAGCAGTGCATATGAGGCCATTTATTCATAAGAAAAGGACCTAAAGAAACTGGCATTTGCAAGCCTCTGAGTCTGGATCTGGCTCTCTGTTACTCCCATTGTAGCTAATCTCTGAAACAGGNTCTGTTACTCCCATTGTAGCTAATCGCTGAAACAGGGTAGAGCAATGAGGATCTAACATACCTACCTCAATAAAAACTCAGATTCCAATTCTGTTTTTTAATCTATTTCTAAGTAGAATCACATTTTTTGATATGCTGCTGGTTAGGGGTGAGATGCAGTTTCATCGTAGGTTTTTCCCATTAACACTAGCATAGTGTTTATTTTAACATCATCCATAAGAACTTTGTTTTACCCAAAAAAACCTAATACCAGCAATACCCAAAATAATAATAGTGGTGTGCAGCTTTTGAATAGTGTTTGCAGAAACACAAAATTCTGTGTCTCTTTTGTGATGGTGGGTCCTCTTTCCCTTTTTCAGTCTACACATGATAATTAGACATTATTGTTAATTGAGCTTGCTTAGTCTGAGACTGAAGAGGCCCAAATGTTTTTCTGGAGAAGTCTTTATGATCTNNNNTGGAGAAGTCTTTATGATCTGGGAGAAGCCTTTAATAGATATAATTCTGGGTAACATGATATTTTCTTGAGAATCCAATTATGTGAAAAATCTAAATTTTTCTGCAGAGTAACTCCTGGAGACACGTTTTTGTCACTTCTATTCTGCCTTATTACAACTGCTTTAACTTCATGCACTGGAAGCTGGTAAAAAAATTGTTAATGTGGCAGGCATCTTTCAGCTAGCTCTGTTGCAGCTTTGTCTTGCACTATACTTTACACTCTGGCTCTAGCTGACTTAATCAGTCTTAAAGTACTCAGCAAATGGAGTATTAGGACCTCTGAACCATCACTGGTTCAGTGGATGCCACTAGGCCTTTAAAATGGAGAAAGTCTTATTCAGGAAAGTCCTTCAGAAAAAACTTCTTTTCCTAACCCTTTCATACAGAAAGGGCTGGAGTAAGTAAAAAAACTTGTAATGATAATAAAGGAATGATTAGGTGACAGTCCTAAGATTATTTGCAAATTACAGGACAGTGTTGAGCAGAAGGCAAAACACAGACATGACACTAATCCATGGGCTGTGCCGGAGCCACGGGAGGAGGAGGAATTCTTGCAGAAATCTAATATTTACTGATTTCTTTGCTGTCAACCAATTCTGCTTCACAGAAGTTATGTGTGTAAAACTTAGTTTGGTAATTGACCTTTTATTTTTGTCTTCCCCACACCAAGATTTCTGATTGTTTATCTGCTAATGCAATAGAGAAGGATTTGTGAGCATCTACACAATTATTTATAATTTTGGCAAGTGACACAGTGCTATAATTTGCCTGTGAACTTATGTTCTGTGGGCTGAGCAAGTAGAGGAATATGTCCCAGGAAACTTGGTAGATAAAGAATCAAAGCCCCAGTTGAATACAAAGTTATTGAAGTAACTGAGTATTTTTTTTTCTTAGACCTTGTTACTATTTTCATAGCAAGCTATTGTTTTGATTTTTTAAAATGTCTATTCAGTTTAGCAGTTTATTTGCAACTACTGCATTTTGCTATGACTTTTTTCCATAGTTCCAAGTCCTCAACAGGTGATTCAGGTGCTTTCACTGTCATTTCTTCTTTGTCACTTCTTGTCTCAGTCGAAATTATGTTCATTTTTCTCTTGGTCAGGGTAGCACAACACTTATTAAAAGAAGGATGAACACCTTTGGGGCTGTTAGATTTTATTTTCTACACAGAAGTAATAAGAGGGTGTTTCTAGGATTTTGAAAAAAATAAAGGGAATAGAAATCTGGAAACTTTGTTATGTGTATACATTGATTTTTTTATGTATGTGAGTTTTTTGATTAGTGCTACCTAAATTATATATGCTAATAAAATGATGGTGTTTGTATAAGATGTTGTATTAATTATGTACGACACGTGGATATGTTAAGAAGGTGTGAAGCTATTTTAGTCTACAGTGAATTTTGTCTGGCTTAGTAGTGCTGACTGGCAGAATTGGAACATGACAGAGACATTGTTCAGCCTTACATATTCTTATTCCACACAGAGAAATGTTTTATACCTTTACATCAGCAGAGTCTCTTTTAGTTTGAGATATGGGTCCTGACTTGTCTCTCTCTTCCCCTTTGTAACTCCACTTAATGCCCTCAGTGGGGTTTACAGTACATCCAAATGATAATACCCTTGGAAAGTACCCCTGGAATAGCTTCTAGGTCTGGAAACAAGGCAGCAAATCTGCCCTTTTTGAAATGATGGGTTACCCTGTCCAATACTGCTTGTGTTGCACAAAAAAAGAGGAAAAGAAGAAATAGCTGGAGCAGAGGTTGGAGCATAGCTTCACCTGACATTTTCAGTGATAGCAAGCCACAGTGATCTGCTCCAAGAATTACTGTATTTCTGTTTGCCACACCTCAAGGAATATCAAGGTAGCTAGGGATTTGATGTTCTGATCACAGACACACAGTTTTTTGAACACAGGAAACTTGACGTAGGCAGTTACCTAATTGGAGGGTAATGCCGGTTAGAGCATTATTTCTGAAGAGAAGAAATCTGTTTCTAAGACACACACCGTGTCTGTCTGTGGAGAGAAAAGCAGATAATACTCTGGGAAGACAATGCAGGTAGCCTAGAAAAGCGGGGGGAGGGAAGTAAAAAGAGGGATTCTGATGTTAATAATGGTGGACAGAGAGGGAAAAGAGCATTCTGTTCTGGTTTTGTATGCTAGTGTGGGTGTTGTCAAAAAGTTTGCAACTGAATGCATTCTCCAAGTGAATAAATGTGTTCTTCAAGAAAACAGCTGGAAAAATTAGCC
>VZTN01012943.1:588-11719 GCA_013400515.1 Erpornis zantholeuca
AAAGAAAAATACTCCAACATCAAAATTTTAAAAACCCTCCTAAATATTTTTTCTTTTTATATACTTAATTTGGCTTTTAAATATCTCTATCACCACTAAAAGCCTAAATCAACTTGTTGGGTTTCTGGAGCAAGAAACCCATTTACTGTTCATCACTGAAATGAAACACCAAGTCAACAATCTTCAATATGCTGGAATACTAAATTTGCAGGTAAACTGTATTCTACTCAACACAAATTAATTTCACTTAAACATTTGCAGGGCTAATGTGCCATAATAAATTCTACTATTGATCAACAGTAAAGTGCTGAATTATACTAAATACCTGAATCTCACTCTCCTTTATTGAATTCTTTTATATATTCTTATCAAGTCAAAAGAGCCCTTTCTGTTGTAAAAGTTAAGCTATTATGCAAATACTATAAAAATAGGTAAGTTTAATTAGGAACTATATATACACACAACAAACTGCTTTTTCCTAAGTACAGCTGACATAATAAGAGATAGGAAAAACATGCATTTATAAAGAGATTTAAAATTAGGAAGGGGAGACACTGCTATAGAATTTCTATTACTCTGCCATACGGCCATTTACTATGTTATAATGATACTGGTGATGCCTATATTTCTGGACTGATAAGCATCACACCACCAATGTGCTTTAGTTTCTTTTGTAGCTAAAGAAGTTGATTTGTAAATTTAAACTATGGCATACACTCTAATGAGAAATAGATGAAATGTATAATTAAGTTTCTGGTTCAACTTTGAACAAGCTTTACATCTAGTCACATAACCAACACAAGCAAGACGTTAGTGCGAAAGGGAAGCCGTCAATTGTACATGATGAGTACTCTTTCTCCAATTGCATGATGTGAGAGAACAATTATCAGATTAAAAGTTCAAGTGGATTAACATGAGAACAAGAGAGATTTTTTTCTCCCAAACTTAGCACTGACTTCCAGAGGATTAACAGGAAAGCAACATCAATTACAGCTAGAATAAAAAAGTTAAACCCCAGTTCAGAAAGGTGATATGTAGGTCCAAAATTTGTAATGCTATGAAGGCAGCATTCTCAAAAAGAGCTCCAAACAAACTGCAAATCAAAATGGGCATTTAAGTTGAAAATGGCCAACTGCTGCATAGAATTGTTCACCACAGTCACATTTAAGTCAGTGCATAGAGAAGATAAAAAGCACTTATGGTAGTTGCAAATGTTAACAAGTCCATACAACTTGCACAGTTTAGCAATGAGTCCATAGAAAAAGAAGAGAGTAAGAGTAGAAACGCTCAAGCAAAACCAAAAAAAGATGACCTTCCAACCGTATAAAATCCACAGAACAGTTATAGTAAAAAGACATCAGAGGAAAATACTCAACTCAGTCCCAAACACCCAACAGGCAAACAAGACCAGAAAAGACAAGCCTTTGGCAGACAATTTAAAAAGTCTAAATATGGCATTACATTTCTAAAGAATCCACAAAATATATTATATGGCATATTCATATTAAATACTGGTAACCAACTCTGCAGATCTGATGCTAACAACACTAGCCAATGAGAGCAAAATCGAGCAAGCTAAGGGAACGCTGGTGTATCACAACAGTGCTCAAGGAAAATATCACCATGTCGTGCTTCAGAAACATACTCCAGGACACCACGTTATCATCTATGGAGCAAAACAAAGGTCTCTAGTTTCTCAGGGATATGCCCTGCATATGATATGTTATGATTCACTATTACACGAGCAGCAAGACACTGCAAAGTAGTATGATTTATGGGCTGGATTAAATTTTTTGCTATTTCCTTCTCATCCAGCAAATCACTAGCTGTTTGTTTACGTGAGTTTGTGGCATCAAAATGTGAACCTGACTTGATAAGAAGATTCATGATGTCCGGATGGTTGTTCAGTGCAGCAATGTGTAATGGACTGTTGTTATCAGAGTCTCTGACATTTACATCAGCACCACATTCCACCAGGATAGCGGTAACTTGTAGAGAGGGGAATTTACAAACAGGGTAGCGACCGACACATGTAGTATTATTGTCAACAGCAAGGTGAAGTGGACTGAAGTTATTCTTTCCTCTAGGCTGAAGCTTAAGAAACTTGTAAATAGTTTGTTTCTTGAAATGTTCCTGTTCTGAGCTGCAAGGTACTTTCTCCAACAAGCAAATTAAATGCAAAATGATGGAAAGGGCTTTGTTCAGCTGTATTGGATCAGGAAGACATTGGGTTTGTTTCATGGCCCGTTCTATTTCAAGAACACTTTTGCACAGTATACCCATCAGATCATCAAAAGTGACAGTAGTGCCTAGCAGACCTTTTGCCCTATCCTGAAGCATGAAGGAGAAAAGTTCAGCAAATGATAGCAAACTGCTGGCTGTCATAGGGCTCAGTGGATCAAGATTGCTCTGCTGCATGTCCAAAGCATACTTCCATAAGTTGATGCAACGCTTGAAGTTTCCAGAGTCTGCATACACAGCACCTCTGTATCTAATATAGTAGGACGTGTCTGGGTGAGAAGGGCCAAGAATACGTTCTCTAATTAATAATGCTTGCATTCTCATTTCATCTGGGTCTGCAATAAGATTTTCTAGCTCTTCTGAACTGTTTACCTCTTTAGCATAATCATAAGCCATAATGAGTGTTTGTGGCACAGGTTTGCTGAGGATATTAGTCCTATCACTGTATCTCATTTCCATAGCTCTCTTCCAGTATTTCAAAGCACCAAGCAGATCTCTCTTTTTGTCCACAAATGTTGCTCCTAGAAGTTCCAGGGCATTTATGCGCTCAGCCTTACTAGTCTGTACATGCTGGGTCAGAAAGTCCACTATATTTGTGTGGCCTGTCACACTGGCTGACAGAAGGGGAGTCATTCCATAACCATCCTTTTCCATTTTAGCACAATACTTGAGAAGCATCTTCATGATCTCCAAACTTCCAGATTCTGCACAGTCATGTAATGCTGTATTTCCTGCAAGAGAACAAACACAAATTATACCAAATTATAGTCCAAATCTCACTATGCTAATAGTTAAAAAAAGTTTAAAAAATCAAATATTAATAGTTTCAAGATAGCTTTTTCCCCATTTATGTAATATGAAAGCAAGGCTTCCAGGCAGTTATAAAAATCAAAATGTTTCATATTATTAACTGAAAAAATTAAACAGATTTAAAAAAACCAAATCCAAGCCAGAATTAAAATGAATTTTTCACTACTTAAAAGCACAGGAGCAGGCAATTCCATTGTATCAAAAGTCAAGCAAATGGGACAGAAGATCAATTTGGCTGGACAGAGAAGTCCTCATAGAGCTCAAGAGGAAAAAAAAAAAAAATGTATGCTTTCTGGAAACAAGGTCAGGCTTCACAGGAATTTACAGAGCTGTGGCTCATATATGCAGGGGCCAAGATGAAAAAAGGCCAAGCTCAATTAGACTTGAAACTAACCAGTATTGTGTCAGACAAAAAAAAGAGTTTTTTAAAGTACACTGGTAGCAAGAGGAGGTCTGAAAAAAATAACAGATTGATGCTTATGGAAGATGGTCATCTGATTATTAAGGATGAAGAAGTGTGGAGACATTCAATACTTTCTTTTGCCTTAGTCTTTAATAATGCAGATAAATTGTCTTCTTCCCAGTCCCTAGACTTAAAGGATGACTTCAGGAATAGTGACTTCCCATTTGTTTAGACACTTCTCAGGGACTAGCTGTAGCAGCTGAATATTCTCATGTCCACAGGACCTGATGGGGTTTACCCCAGAGTACTGAAGAAGCTGTTAGAGGGTACGGCAGTATCCCTTTCCATCAGCTACCAAATGTCTTCGGAGTCTGAGGAGGTCCCCACTGACTAGAAGCTAATCAAAGTTGTTTCATTTTAGAAGAAGGGCAAGAGAGATGACCCAGGAACCCACAGACCTGCTAGTCTCACCTCAACCTGTGGAAAAATTACAGAGATTATACTGAATGTTACTGTAAGGCATTAAAGGACAATGCAATCACAGGGCACCATCACCTTGGGTTCAAAAAGGAAAAGTCTTGTTCCAACTAGTTTAATATCCTTCTAGAATAAGGTTACCCATCCAGCAGATGAGGGGAAGACAACAGATGTAGGATTTTTGCCTTTTAGTGAGTTTTGCCTTTTTTGCCTTTTATACTGTCCCCCACAACATCCTTCTGGACAAGCTGTCCAACTGTGGGATGAGTAGGGTCATGGTGCACTGGGTGTAGAACTGTCCAAAGGACAGAGCTCAAAGAACTGCAGCAAATGGGGCTACAGGTGGCCTGAGACTGGTCACCAGAAGTGTTCCTCAGGGCTCAATTCTAGGGCCAGTGCTGTTCAATATAATTGTCAATGACCTGGATGCAGGAGTTGAATGCACCATTAGAGAGCTTGATGATGATTCCAAACTGGGAAGTGCTGTTGACTCTTTCATGGGATAAAAGTCAACAGCATAAGGATCTCAATAAATTGGTGCATTGAAGAATCATCAAGGGCATGAAATTTAACAAGAACAGACACTGGACACTGTCTCTGGCATTGAGTAGCACCTGACACAAACACAAATGGGGAGAGGAGTGGCTGGAGAGCAGCCCTGCAGAAAGGGACCCGGGGGTGCTGGTTGGCTGCAGGCTCTGTGTGAGTCACCAGTGTGCCAGGACAAACCCCACCCAGAGATGCATCAAACGCAGCACAGCCCAGCCAGCCGGCCCATGGAGGTGATTATCCTGCTGTTCTCCGCACTGGCACCGCCTCCCCTGGAGTGCTGTGAGCAGGTCTGGGCCCCACAGCTTAAGAAGGATGTGAAAGTCTTTGGATGCACCCAGAAGAAGGTAACCAAGCTGTGACAGGGCTAGAAGGAATGTCCTCTGAGGACCTGCTAAGGAATTTGGATTTGTCAAGTTTGAAGAAATGTATACTGAAGGGTGATCTTGTTGCTCTTGACAGTTTCCTGAGAAGTGGAGGGGGAGGTGCCCCAGTATACAGAGACAGGACATATGGGAATGGCTCAAAACTGTGCTAGGAGACATTTGGACTTGACATGACGAAACTTTTCTTTGCTGAGAGGTGTTCAAACACTAAAGAGGCTTCCTCCAGACATGTTTGATTCCCCAAGCCTGACAGTGTCTCAGATGCCTTTGGTCCATGGCCTTACTAATCTGATTCAGTCTTTAGTTAGCTAAAAATTGGTCAAGCAGTTGGACTAGATGATCATTGTTCGTATTCCAGTCCCTTCCAACTGGAATAATCTCTTATATAAGGGATTTTGTATCTGCTTTCAAGTATGAAACTTGAAGAAACTTAAGCTGGCTACCTCCATGTTACTTCACTTCTCCCACTTCCCTTGTTAAATTTCCCTTCCTCTCAATCTCCAGCAATTATTAAAAAAATAGTGGGATCTGTATGAAAATCAAACCCAAAAATATTGGGAGCTACCCAATATTTGCTTTGTTTTCACCTACTCTTTCACCTACAGTTCTCCCCCTCTTCACCTGCCATGTCTTTTGATTTTCATGTTTTGAAGCAATGACTTTACACAATGGAAAACACAATCCATCACAACAGACCCCTTCATCTCAGCTGGGATCTTTGAGAACTGCTGGTATATTTTAAAGGGACAGGATATTTTGTCAAGGGAATGTATACACCCAGACAAACTACTCTTAATACTTTCTTAGGCCTTTATGCTTAACTCCCACTTTAAACCCTTTGCTCTTTTTGTTAGGATTCCCAATGACAAGAAGAAAAAAAATACCCTCAACACACAACATACAGACATCTATGTTATAAGCAACTTATGATTTACATTCAGATTATTTTTCATTAGCATGACATTGCATAGTCTTTTATATTTAATGGCATTCTGGTTCCAATACCATGTGGGGAAATTTCTAGTAAGCACTAGTGCCACCTGTTTGAAAATATTCACAGAAAATTAGAAAGCAAGTATTGGACACCACAGCTAATTATCTAACTATTAGGCTGCAACTAGATGAAGGTTTTACTTAACTTCAGATACATGCTCTTCACTGGAGGAGAAGAGAAAAATGGAGACAAACTCTCGAAACATAACAAAGTCTCTTATGTGGTTGACTGTATTGACACAGTTTACATCAGTCTTTTTCTTTATATCGTACATATTACAGACTCAGGCATAGAAGCTTCTCAGCTTCACAAAAAATTAATTAACAGAAACTTCATGTTAATATCTACCCCCCCAACCTGATTAAGATTTCCTATATTGTTAGCCCTGCAAATCCAGTTAACTGCTCATCAGATCATCAGTTTCTGTTACAGTGCTAGCAAGTTACCCCATTCACAAAGGACACCTCCTTTTGTAATGATTCTCTGCCCATTCCTAGTAATACAATTGGCTTTTAAAAGTTACGACAGTGTCAGGAAACTTCCTTATTTCTATTTTCGGTAGGCTTCTGTTTTAAAAGCCAAAAAGACAAGAGATACACAGTGTGCTTTGCTGTTGTATTTCTAGTCTCTAACTACTGTGGGTTAGGAAAGAAAGCACTAGAAATCTTCAGGCCATGTGAGGGATAGCAGTATATTTGTACAGTCTATGGATCTAAACAGATCCTATTTATCTTCATATACTTTCATTTTTTCCAGACTCTAGACTGAACACTCTTTATACAAAAGTACTTAATTAATGAAATTTTAAAAGCGTGCCTGACATCTGTTTTAAAAGCCTAACAGTGTACAGAAATAAATTAAAACTAAAGGTGAAGTCTATTTACAAATACATTCTTTCTGCCAAAAATGTATTGTTTACACTGGCTTAAATATGTAAAATTCCAAAGCAAAATGGGGAATTCATACATATTTAAGTTTATAAGAAGCAGTATTTCATACTTATTAAATACACTTCAGAAATAGTAAATATATCCCATTTACAAATCAATTACAAGAACTTAATGTAGGTCTACACAAATAATTTTGACACCTTTTACACGTAGCTTTTATATATGTGGCTTCATAGCACACTTATCTCCTTTCTAACAAAGCATAGTAACAGTAAATAATGTTGAAGAAAAAAAAAAACAGGAAAGGAAAATTCACAAGTATCTGGTCAAACCATAATTACTCTCCTCTAAATTCAATATCCTCTTTCACCAGCAGATCCAGACACCTTAGGTCCACAACGTAAATCTCTGTTCTATGTTTTATATCAGCACATTATCTCATAGCAGCTTGTTTTCATTTTCTGTTGCCAAGCCACCAAGCCACCGAGACAGAAAATGTTTGTCAAGTGCTTTACAAGTTCTGGTATGCAGAAGAAGGATGTAGAGACTCAAAGATAGTTTAGATAAATATTTTTTAATGGGCACTGGGCATTTTGCTGTGGTTTCATCACTAGGATCTAAGATATCCACTCCTCACTCCTTCTCTCCTTATCTTCCAGTTGTCAAAACTTCACATATAAATTGATCTCCTGCTTCTTCCTCAAACTGTTTTGTGAACTATCTGAAAAAGAACTCACAGCACATTTTAAAGCCTCTTTGTTGCTCTCAATTCCAGCAACTAGAAAAATATTAATAACAGAATAAGAACAAACTTAGTTATCCAGAACAATCTGAGTCTCAATCCACACCCAGCAGATGTCAAAATTTAGCTGACGCATAAATCAAATCATACAAATTCAAATAATCAAATTCATACAAAAGATGAGTAAAAAGTTATTTTCAAAAGCTTATTACTAAGGTTTTTGTAATTCTAGCAGCAGAGTTATGAACATATTTTGTCCCCTGAACCCTATTTTAAGTACAAAATTCAAACATTTTCAGAAAAAAACCCATAGAAAATATTAGATTGCTTTATTTATTGACAGTGAACTTAGTGGCCAGTGATTTTACAAGCATTTACTGACAAGTAAGCTGAGAAAGACGTCCCAACAGAAAGTAGCTCCTGAAGCCACCTGTTAGATCAGGATTCATAAAGCTAAATCTAGCTCATATAAAGGGAAGTGATTTTCCACCTTTCCAACACCTCAGGCAATTTTTAACATTAATAGCATTAAGTCAGTTATAGGTCTGGCCATACTACAATCTCTTCTGAGATCAAGAAAATTTTCAATTCCAGGAGAAAAGATTTAAGCAAATTTAAGTGGACTGAAAGTTGGTGAATTTGGCATATATAGCTTATCAACTATAATTCCCTCTGTCTTTATGTGATATCACAGACTAGAAATTGTCAATACACCAACTAAAAAAGGACAAGATCTGAACATTCGTAAGACAGGAAAATGTCAAATCCAGACCAACATACAAACTTACCAACACACATACATTTTAACTCTTGCTATGCTGCTGAAAGTCTAGTTAAAATGAAACTACAGCAGTCAGTCCAGAACTAAAGAATGGCTGGTCCCTCAGACCATCTTCCATCCTGCACTTAAAGATAAAGGCAAAACCAGATGCACACAGGTGTTGACTGAGCCAGCAGTTTACACAGCTGTTTCAGGGTGTACTTAACTCCGTACACCACCCTTCACAGAAGAGCTCTGCAGCTGGCAGAGCAATTGGAAGGTTTCTACCTTTGAAATATTTCTACCTTTAAAATATTATAAAAATTGTAACAAGAAAGCATATTAAAGAAAAATAAGCCAAAAGGTATCAGTAACAACAGAGTTCTTACTATTGTTTCAAAAATACTAATATGTATTTTGCTAGCTTTGACAACCGGAACAGTGCCAGCCATTCATGTTACATACTGCAGATCCATCACCACGTAATGCTGCATTTGACACTGTTTTATCAATCATTAGGCATACACGCTATGACTGAAAAAATCCACAAAATAAGCTTGGCCATTGTCCAGGTAAAGTCAATCCAGCAGTCTGTATGCCATTAATTTGCAATGCAGCTATGTAGAACATGTGGAAATATGCTTAAGACTCCAAGGAATTTCACTGCTCTTTCCAACTGGATGCTCTAAATTTAAAACAATTCAATATTTGTATTGATATTACAATTACTGATTTCAGTTTAAACAGCTGCTACTGACAGCCTATCTGATGTAGTGTCATTTTTCAGTTATTTATATTGCAGTAGTCCTTAGAATTACAATAATGGTTTATATTATGCCATGTATAATAATACAAGGCCATTGCCACTAATTTTTAGGGGCTGCACCTCACTGAAGTTTGATTGGATGGTACAGGTACAGCAGTGGGAAGAATACATCAAAGTGCCTAGGGGTAGACAGATAGTTGAGAGTTGCCAGCTTAAAAGAAACCCCAAACATAAACCCAAACCTTAAGAAATAACACTGCTAGTCATCTAC
Organism: Erpornis zantholeuca; assembly: GCA_013400515.1. Taxonomy (NCBI): domain Eukaryota; kingdom Metazoa; phylum Chordata; class Aves; order Passeriformes; family Timaliidae; genus Erpornis; species Erpornis zantholeuca. The sequence goes on from VZTN01012943.1 coordinate 9,878, forward strand.
ATCTAACAAGCATCAAGTGTTAAATTTGAGGAAGAATTTGAAAGAAAACATGGCAGTGGCCTTAATGTGTAAATCAAAGGTCTTGCCACATAATGACCAGGAATTGAACAGTTCAAATAAATACAGCAAATCAACTACTATTCTGTGAATTAACTCACCCATTTCAAGACACTACATTATCTATAGTGTCACTATAGTCTATTGCCTATAGTGATAAATAGTGGCTGAACAAAATTCAACAGTTAATTCAACGCTTGTAACGTTTTCTCTTGTTTAGCAACAAACTAAAAATCAACATTATGTCTATTGCTATATTGAAAAGGAAAAAGGCCAAAAATCAGTAAAAGTAATTTGAAGGTCATTCTCTTTGACAAGCAATTTTCCAAGACACATATGATGGTGTTGTTCAAATTAAAGTATTTCTTTAAAGGTGGGAAAGAGTATTTCAAAGTAGGTTTCATTTAAGTTTTTAAATGAGTTTTTAATTGCAAAATGACCAGCAGGAATTTAATCACATATCAAAGATAGCTAGTGTTACCATAAATGAAAGGCTCCTCCTTGCACAGACAAAAAATTGGACTGCAGACATTCTGATAGTCTCAATACTTCTCTGCTAAATATAGAGTGTCACTATATTGTATTGTTAATACTGCTTACAAACTGCTTCTATCTGTGTAAAACTTTACTATTCACATTACCTAATAACTTCCTCTTATTATAAACAGCAAAAAGAAACAGAATAACCCCAACTCCAGTCCTTCCAAATCTTGTGGATACAAAATCAGGAAAAAGGTATGGGTAGTTGGCACCATATTTTCACATTTTACTCTTTATTTAACAGCATTCCTTTAAAAGTAGTTATGAACATTACAGAAATACTTCATGTATCACAGAATTAATTTTCTATCTACCCAGTGTTTCCAAAAGCTTACTGGAATGGGGGTGGGTATTCAAATTCATAAGGAGGACAGACCTTTCTATGTCAGAAGCAAGTAATTCCCAAAATAGACTGATAGCTTGTGACAAGGGAGTGTAAGAAAATTAAGCCGTGACACAGAAAGTGATTTGACTTGATCTGCAACCAACTAAGTGCATCCACTTCGTAATACTTCATGTGTTCATCTAAAATGCTTTATCAAATTTCCATGTTGTAAACCATACGTTAAAACTTAACACCAATCTGATTTTATACCCAAGATCATTAAACATAAAAGAAAAAGAAAGTATTTCATTTAAATGACTGACCAATGTGTGAAATCAACCACTTGTATCTGCAGCCTTACAGATGAATCGATAACTTTTATGAAGTAAAATTTTTCATGTAACATTCATTTCTTTTTCTATCACAGGTCTTGAAGTAATTCAGTCTTCCAAGAGTCTTTACTGATTTAAAAGTATTGCCAGATAGATACAAACACGGACAGTACACAAGAAAACTGTTATACATCCTCACACGTAGTATGCATAGTGAATAAAAACTAAATGTCTTTCCTTCAAGGAACTAAATAAAAAATGCAAAGAACTGCTAATCTCAACTATTTATTTTAATCTCATTTCCATATGCTGTAAGGGAGAAATTGCTGTCTTGCTCACTGAAGTACTTCATGAGAACTTGTATTATAAGGATTACCAATCATTAAATAAATAACAACATGCTGTTAATTATTTAATTTCAACAAAAACTTTTTAGTTAGAATTAAACTGTATCTTCATCTTCCTTATTTATCTTACAGACACTCCTCCTGAGCTTCAATTTCCACACATGGTCACACACAAAATATCTACAAGTTTCAGTGCCCTGTACCACGTAATACCTACCAAAAAAAGGAAAAAAAGCAACCC
>VZTN01012945.1:0-23181 GCA_013400515.1 Erpornis zantholeuca
GAGCTTCTCAATCTCCAACATGCATGCTGTGCAAAATTTCTCTCAGTCAAATTGTGCTTTAAAATTCAGCATTTAATTCCTCGTTTTTACATAAAAGTACTAAATTCATAATATTACAGCCTCAGTTCCCTATTTCCGATGCTGTACATTTTTCACCGGTTCAAGTTCAGAACATAACCAAGCCAAATGGGCATGCCAAATTGAGTGGGGAGGTACACTGCATCTCAAATATCATCATGTATTGTTATTTCTTACCCCATCCTAGGGCACATAAGCTGGAAAGGAAAGGAGTTTATGTGTCTAGATTTGACAAATAAATAGAAATAAATTCTGCAGGGAAAATCTTGACATAGTGGAATCCCAGACAGCCTTCAAAACCAGGTAACCTCATTTGCGAGATCTTTTTGAGTAACTCGTGTTGTAAGCAGTGACTACACATAAAACAACATGTAACAAATAAGGACAAAATAAGGATAAATAAGGACATCAGCATAATTTGACTTAAATTAGCTTTTAAGATGTGGAAGGAAATCTATAGAGGACTCTATAATGAAACCCAATCCACAAAAAGTGATTTTATAATTAAAGCATACTTTCTGCTTAGGATAAGGAAAGGCAACAAAAAGTTGAGGCCAAGTTAACAATACAATATGTTTAAATCCTTTAACGAGTTATTTATATCAGCCAATATGTATTCCTGTGATGACTTTGTGAACAAAGGAAATTAAGATTTTCCTTCTTCAAGTAGAATGCTAAGGAATATCAGGTATGTTTGTGTTTTGCAGAGGCAAATTAGTTTTTATTCAGCTGTTACAACCCTGTTTATATCTTGGCAGTGAAAGGTAATGGTCAAATGTGGTGCATCAGCAAAGAGCAGAATGTGGATATGTTGGTCAAATGAAGAACACTTCAGCCTCAAGGGCCTTGAGGGAAAGCCATATGAGGAGCATCTCTGGTCACTAGGTTTATTCAGCCTAGAGAAGAGGAAACTGAGGGGAGATCTCATCACAGTCTACAACTTCCTCACAAGGGGAAGAGGAGAGGTAAACACTGATCTTCTCTGTGTCACCAGGGACAGGATCCAAGGGAATGGTCTGAAATTGTATCAGGGGAGGTTTAGGCTGGATATTAGGAAAAGATTTTTCACCCAGAGAGTGGCTGAGCACTGGAACAGGCTCCCCATGAAGTTGTCATCGCACCAAGCCTGACAAGAGTTCCAGAAGCATTTGGACAATGCTCTCAGGCACAGGGTGTGATTCTTGGGGTGTCCTGTGTATGGCCAGGAGCTGGACTCAATGATCCCTGTGTGTCCCTTCTGTTCTGCATATTCAATGATTTTGTGATTCTATTACATCTATCATGGCATAACTACTTATCAAAACATATGTGAAAGTGTTGTGTGGTTCTCTTCTGTGTAAGACAGGAAAGTACTTTCATGTAAGTCTGCTTTCCTGATATTGCTGTCAGAAGACTTTTGAAACTTTTGGGTTTTTTTTGTTGGTCGACTTGTTATTGTAGTCTGGGTTTTGTTGTCTATGTATGTGAGTGTGTGTGTGCATGTGGCTGTTTTTCTGACGCACAAATTCATGTCACTTTTTCACGGATTAAAACCATGTGCTACACAGCAATTCACATAAAATTTTCTTGATGTTTAGGGTTTTATATTTTTAAGTAGAAGGTTTCTTACCAACATAATTTAAGAAATACACATTAAGAAAAATTCCCGGTTACTCATAAACATGGTATCCAATTCTGAAATTGTCTACACTCATCCAGACTAGTGAAGCATGACAGTAACCCATCACTTGCAGAGGTACTTATTTCCCACTAGATACCAGCTACGTTCTAGAGAAAATTATTTGTGTAATTGTCGTTGTGATAGTGGAATTAGTTTCCATAAATATACAAAATACAGAACCACAGAAAGATTTAAATCAGATTTACAGAAACTTTGTACTTTATACAATTACCATCTCATGATGTGGAAAATAAAATGAAAAACCCCACAAACTCTGTCTCCTTCTCACCTTACTGATGTTTTATATTTCTTTCTGTGTTCTTACGAATTTATAGAGGTAATGTTTGAAATTTCATGGCTGGTACAAGACTGCCATCTACAGGCTGTACAAAAAAAAGTGTTTTAAAAAGCTAGAAATGGACTCACTTGAAATACAGCTTTCAAAGCAAATTCTGACTTTTTTTTTTTTCCCCCGAGTGTTTTGCTAATCTCTCTTACAGTCTCTAAGAAAGATTTTTTGTACTTGATATTTACACTGGAATCATTGCTTTTAGGATTTTACTACACACGAATCCAATAGAAAAAATTATGATATTAATCACTGATTACCACAATATATTAAAAATTAAACGAAGTATTTAAAATTATAAGGGTAATAAAGTGATATGATGTTTCTTTTAGACATATATGTTTAATCAAACAGCACAGGTCTTTAGACATATATACCATAAGTATTTTGCTCATAAAATAAGTATTTACACACAATATCTGTATTTGACAATTATTTTTATACAATGAATACCCTTTGGGTTTGTCCATCATAAATCCAAAAGAATCATTGACGCTTTCTATTTTTTTTTTTTTAAATCACCACCACAAAACTCCCTCAGCTTGTATTTATTTTATTATAAATGATTTGAACCTTACTCATTCATTAAAAAAAAAAACACACACAAAAAAAAAACAAAAACAAAAAAAACCCACTAAAACAAAAAAAAAATCCCAAACAAGCTGTCAGAGACTGAAATGTCGTAATTTATGGCTTAAAACCTCTCCATGAAGGACTTTTGCCTGTTATAGCAAAACTGTATAACAGAAGCCGAAGACCACCACACCCTGAATGGGGCCCTGACAGAGGCTCTGCACTGCTCCTTGATGGAGATAAGATAAAGTGACTCAGGTCTGGGCTGGGGGAAAAGAGTACATTCACAGGAGGATCCAGCTTAGTGCCTGCAGGGTGGAGACCACAGCCCTGGGGCTATCAGCTGCCAGGCTCACACAGTCCCACGTACCAAAGCGAGGTGCAAGAGGGGTTTTGGATGCATGTTGAAAAAGCCTCTGGTCGAAGACCAGATGAAGGGGAGCAACGAGTTGTCCTTGGGACCCTCGGAAGGGTGATATGTTTCTGCCTAATCCCTGTCACTTCCTCTCTGTCTCACACACATTTCTTTTTATCTTTCTTTTTCTTTCTCTCTGCCTCCTTTAATATTAAGTAAAATGTATAAAGATTCTTGGCACCAATATCTAACCTCGCTTGGTTTTAATCAAGTTTTGGGGTATATTTTGAACACTTCTGTGTTCAAATACTTAGTTTTCTTTGCTCTCTTCTGTGTTTAAACCTGTTTATAACACCAACCAAAACCAGAGAATGCATAACCTGAATAAACTTGGCCATTTCACTGGACCTTTGATTATATTTGCTTGCAAAACTCCTCCTGGAAGAAGTGAGAGCTTTGCACAAAAAATAGTGGCAAGTCTGTGCACAGCAATCAGCTACAAACTTGTAATAGGAAACATTATTCTGTCCTAATAATAGCTACATTTAAGCTGAGTAATAATAAGTCAATCAACAATGGATTGTTTTGTGTTCTTATTTTTAATTACTAGAAAGAAAAGAAAGATGTTTTGAGATGAATATTAATTTTTATGGTTGCTGTAATACATACGTTATGGAATGTATGAGGTGTATTGGTAGAACTGAGTCTCTTCACCCTGAAGAAAAGAAGGCTAAGACAGACTCTAATTGCTTTCTTTCATTATCTGTGGTGAATTTTTAAAGAAAACGCAGCTAGACTCTTGGCTGTATTATACAGCGAAAGAAGAGGCATTTGGCACAACTTACAGGAAAGGATGTTCACGACAGAGAAAAAAGGGAGGAAAAAAGCCAATGAGGGTTGTGAAGCACTGGAAAAGGTGCATCAAAGGCGTTGCAGAGGTACTAGGGTGTGACTGGACCTTTTGCAATCTGAGCTAACCTCAAAGCTGACCCTGATTTGAAAGCAATGGCAGATTTCCAGATGTACATGGAATTTAGCAGCTTTAACTTTTCATAGACTAGGATTTTTGTGAAGATTTTCCATCGAATTTTCCCACTAAATTTATGTTGATTTCTGTGAGGTTTGGGTCAGGCAGTTACAGAGCAGATGCTAATGTAGTTTGAACCTCACACCTGCGAATATCAAGAATAAAGGAAAAGCGCAAACTCAGTGCTAAACAGAAATCCATTTCTGCCTTGTGGAGTTAATTAGCAATTAATTTAAACTAGCTGTAAACACATATTTGCTGTTAATGATTCTGAACAGTGTTCTTTAGAGATCAGGTGCGAAGATATAAGTTTAAAAAAAACCCTCAAACCTAAGAAAAGCGCCAACACCATTATTTTAGAGTCTTCTTAACTCATACTTTGAATCTTTTAACAATAATATATTAGACACACAAGAAAACAAGTAAAGAAAAGTAGGACCTAAAGTTATCTAAGTTCACTAAATGGCTTGTGACATCAATTTATATTGCAATTTAGTAGTAAGCACTGTGGGTAAACTGACAAGTTTAATTGATTATACCAAGTAAAAATACAAGAAATGTATTGGCTGCTAAGACATGCTTGCATAGGAATGTTCTTGTCTTCAAAATGGAATTACAACAAGAAAGCAGTTAAAACAAGACTAGAGCTTCCAAAATAGAATGGGGTTTGTTATATGTATGCAATGTACAAGGTGAATTAAAGACAAAAGAGAGGGAGAAGACAAAAAAAAGTCAATACCGTTTTCACCCTCAGAAAAGACAGAAGCCACTGTGTTAAAGGTAGCAAAAATATTTGAGGACTCTTTTGTGTTTTGTTTAAATGCCACTCGACAGAAAAGGAGATTACCCAGTGAATCTCTTTTACTGCACAATAAGTTTATTTTTAAAAAAATCAATGCTTTAGCAAGGCTTGACCAAGAAGTGTTGTGAGTAGGGAGGTGGGAGGCACAGAGGAATGTAACTGTGAACTCATTGTTATTTCACAGGCCAGAAAGAGAATCTTGCAGAATGTCCAGTCTCTAAGTTTCTAGCCACCATTCCACACCATTCCCAAAGGTGTGGAAAAACACGAAGTCTCCTCAAATAACACCTCTGTAACCAATTTAATAACAAAATTAGAAAATTACTTGACTGAAACTGCTATTTGTTTATAATAGTTATTACACATAACACATTTTTTTAAAAGAAACCAGTTATGTTTTTTTTATTTTTTATATGAAATGCATAAATTTTGGTTACAGAAATATTTTCACAAGAAAAGGTGAAATTGCTCTTTCTATCTTACTACCAAATTTGTAGTTCAGGCTGTCTGTAAACTAATGCTAACCAACATGAATTAAGTAGGCAGTATATGCTGGATTTACATTGTTCAGATACAATCTTCTAAAATTAGGTGGATGCTGAATAATCTGAGAGAATTTATAGACCTTTCCAACTGCAACATTCTTAGAACATTATCTTGAATTATATTAAGCAGTAGTGAGTACATGTTTCAAGTGCTTCAATTTGTTCAAATATATAAATGTAGAATTAAGGACCTGGAGGAATCTCTTAAAAATGGATGCTGCAGATAGGGCCTCATGCTATCTAGATTTCAGCTCCTGTATATTGCTAAAGTCAATGTAGCAATCTCAGAATTTCACATAATAGTTGTTGTTGGAAGGAATGTCTGGGAATCATCTAATCCAACCATCTTGCTCAGAGCGGAGTCATTTAGAACCAGTCACTCAGGACAATGTCCAGTCAGATTTCAAATATCTCCAAGGACTGGGACTTCTGTTTGACCACGTTCAGAGCTTAAAAAAAAAAAAAAANAGAGAGAGAAAAAAAAAGGTTTTGTTTCAATTAAGTGAATTTTCTTCTACTACAAATTGGCCCATTGCCACTTGTCCTCTCAGTGGGCACAACTGGAGCATCAAGTGCATTTTCTTTGCTACATCCCATCACGTATTTATATAGCTTATATGCTCCCTGAGCTTTAGTCAAGATCTCATTATTAAAATTCTTAGAGAGATGCCTCTGCCTGAATTAAGGCACAAATGATGGCAATGCATAGTTTTATTTAACAGTAGCTCATCACCACCCCTTGGACCCTCAACAAGACTTGGTTGTTGCAATTTCAGTGTCTGCTGATCAAAGTGATGGTCACTTGTCTTGATATATCAGGTGTGAGGGAAACCCATAAAACAGAAAAATTCCACAAGTTATATACACTCAGGTTCAAGTGAAAACACTCCCAGGTGGCTGGTGTAGAGCCAGGAGTTTCACAACAAATGAGGTAATGCTGTGGATCATGGGACATTTCAGGAGTCTTTGACACCTTCTAAGATGTTGCAGCTGCCTATTAAGTCAGCGCAGGTGAGGCAGGTATCCCCCATCCTGGGCCATCAACAGGGTTATACATTGAGGTTACCAGGAGTGAATGTCCCGTTACTCCCCGAGAGGGGAGTCATCACAACAGAGTCACTTGAGCAAGGACAAAGAGATAGTACCTACCTGCCAGGATTTGCCTCTTTCCTTACCTTGTTCAACACCAGCAGTAGCCTGAGGTGTCAGCTGTGCTTGTCCTCTCTTTGAGCCATTAGCACTCCAGTCTCTCTTCCAGTGTCAGCTGTGGATACATTCTTCTCCCTAGACCTGGGATAATTGGACAGTAGTACCACCTTTTTCTTATCTCAAGTTCCCATCACAAGACCAATTACAGTTAGGCAGATTTGGGAAGAGGTGGACTTCGGTGGTTGCAGAAGAGCAGCTGCTTCTTTGCAGTTTGCTACAGTGGACAAAGGTCCATCCAAAATAATGTTTATGTCATTGGTGATTGTTTATGCCTCTGTCTGTCACAGCTCTCTCAGCCTTTTCTCACAGGAGAGGTATCCAAGCCCTTATTGATTGTCATGCCCTTTGCTGGGCTTCCTCCAGGATGTCCATGTATCAATGTATGGGGTAGTCCAGATTAGACCCAGTACTCCGGATGTGTCTCACCCGGTCAGAGGTGAGGGCAAAGATTACTTCCATTGATCTGCTGGAAATACTCTCCTAATGCAGCCCAGAAGGCTGTTGGTCTTCTTTGCTGCAACAGTGCATATTCCACAAAATCCATGTTCATTTTAAACTGACAAATATGTGGAAATGTCAACAAACCAAATTTCATTCCCCCCTGCCAAAAAAATCTTATCCTATTATATCCTATTGGCTGTTTCTAAGCTGACAGATGTGCTAGACTCTGATTTAGACTGAATTCATATCCTACAAACATTCGGACATGACAAAATGTCTGTAAGTATGTGGATTATTTTGAATCTAGAAATTCAGTATCAATGAATGTCATTATTATAGTTCAACTACTCTAAAAAAAACCACACAGAGGTGTACAGGGTCCTTTCAGTTAAACCTGTTTGCTTTGAGTGTAGTTCACCCTGCTGGAAGAACTATCAAAAGTACTTTATGGTATTTTAGTTTCATTTAATCCACTAATGTAATTGGACTTTCTGTATTTATGTACATTTTACCCTCTGAAAAAATATCTCTGCAATACATTTAGTAGAAATCTAATTTACAATAGAAATATTCAATTTAAATAATTGTTCCATATTCAAGCAAGTTTTGTATCAGTTAATTACACAACACAGTAAGATCTAAATCTGCAAATGAAGGATCTCTGATTCTGCCTAAATATTCTTAATTTTTATATAAATATGTTTCCTTCCACAAAACAAGAGTAGGCAAGTTGTGTGTCATGTTCTCCTAGTGTTGACCTCCTTCTGCTACTTTAATAAACTGCAGTGGAACTAATCTGAAGTAGATGTACTACAGTAAAACAGAATAAAACAACATCTGCTATAGAAATATCCATCACTAGCCCCATATTCTCAAAGCCTTCTGCAAGCTGGTAATAAGGAGATATAAATGACTTGGCTCTGCCAATTTCTAGTTGTGCAGCCAGTGTGAAATAGAGAGATTATAAAATGTTCCTCTGTCACATATTTTGGTGGTGATTGGACTATCTAGGGAAATATGGGATTTTATTCTTGGTACTTTAAGATAATAACAATAACTGTAAAACTAATATTGTTCTTTTCTATAATTGCTGCTATTCATCATTTCGTGTGAGAAGCTCAGGAACAAATATGCACCACTTTTGTTTCATTGTAGGATAAAACTATCATTACCAAGTCTTTCTTACTTAAAGAATTATTCAAGGAAATAATATAATAATGATTGCTTACATTAAAAGACAGGCTTATGAAAATAAGATCTTGTTAATAGTTTTATGCCTTACACAAGTCTTTCTATCTCCCCTTTGAACACAAAGACAAATACTGAAACGTGCAGTATTGTTAGGGACATATTCCCTGTAGTTTATATATTGCGCTAATGTAGTGTCTTGATGCCTTGCCTGGATCACTTGTATTCCACAATCACTCTTGAAAAGTCAAAGGCAAGTTACACTCAAATTTCAAAATTTAAGGAATTTTAACAAGTGATGCTTTATTGTGGTTTGGAAGCTATGGCTTCATCATACTCACATATTTCCCCACATTTATCACTTTGATGAAATTTGTCAGACCTTCTATTTATGTAAACTTGTAATTATTTCCGAAGTGTTAGTCAAATTATGTCTCCCTTTTTGAAAATAATGATTTTTTTCCTGTTCCTCTCCCTAGTGAAATAAAATCTTACTCATGTAGTGTAAGTGTAATATTTCTTCTTATCTTCATTAATGTTTCAAAGTAGATAATTAAGGGTTAAGGAGTGTTATTTTGTTGTGTGGGGAAAGATATATTTGAAGAAAATTAAAAGGAAACATCAGAGCAGATTTATTTTAATTTAATTGTATCTCATGTGAAATTAATTAGATGACTCTGCATACATTGGTTTGTAAATAAAAAAAAGCCAAACAAACCAATCACAACTATTTAAGTTGTGCATATATTTATATGCTATAAGGCCTTTTTTAACACATTGAGGCAAAATGATCAAGCTCTAATAAAGCATTCAAGTCATTAAGAGGCAGCTAATAATTTATAACGTCACAGACAGAACTCATCTGTCTAATACATTTATCTTCAGCTGAGCTGTTCACTATTGGTTTCCAGTGTTTTACATGGAAATAAGGCTTCAAATAAGGCTTTGAAGGACAGGATTTCGCCTAACATTGGCATCTAAAATAATAAAGTCATAGAATGATTTGTATTGGAAGGGAACTTTAAAGGTCATACTGTGACCACAGAGCATAGAACAGAAAGAGGCAACAGGATAGTTGCCTGTAGATCCATAACTATTTTTTGCTTCTGAATTTTTCAGTCATTATGTTAAAACTTAGCTCTAAAACCTTTACTGGATTTAGTAACACTTGTGTTTCTAATACATATAATGGTAAAAATTAAGAAAATGCTCATAATAGGAGAGGTATTCACATTCTGCAGGTTGAAGCTGAATGGTACAAACCCCAGCAGAAAACACTGAAATATAAACCTTATACAGAGATTTAGGTCAACTGTGAGGACTGAAAAGCACAAGAAATAAGAAACTGCTGTGCAGCAGGAGTCTCACTTTAAAAGTAAGCCCATATGGACTTGTTTGGGAAATATATTAGATCTCCATATCTTTATGCAGTGGTGTGGTTATGGTGATAAATGGAATCTGGGATAATATTTCACTTACGTACTATTTCACTTATGTCTAATTTAATTCATTAAAATATAACTGAGAAGGTACTGTAGATAAGCTGTTTCCTCTTTCTCCTCTTCAAAACTTTACAAACTCACAAAGTGCACATGAAATTACAGGAGCCATGTTACTATTCTGAGAATTTCCCTCTTTTTTTTGTCGAACAGCACAAGAGAAATTATCAAAGAAAGGGCTGTCAATTTTTTCCATCCAAAACTCCTCAATTATATTTAGCAGGTGTTGCAAAAGAAAACAAACATCCAGAATTAAAGATTATTACTATTTTCTTGTTTTGAGCAAGATACAGGACTATTATATAAATTGTTCATCGTCATCATACTAACTTTCATATGAAAGTGATTTCCTCAGTTATTTTTAATATGTATAGGAAAAAATCCCAACAAAACCAATAAACCACCATTATCTTAATCTTTCAATGTTTTTTTGAAAATTAAAAAGACATTAAAATGATTTTACAAGTGGCATTTGTGTTGGTCTTTGTGTGTCAGTAAACAAAGCTACATAAAAAGAGTCACTCCCATTTTGTCTTTGCAAGACTGCATATATTTCTTTTTTCCTATGTGTGTGGGAAGGTAAGAAGGAAGCCACTGCTCCTCAGAAGGACTGAGAAACAAAGGAGTTCAATGAATGAGTTGCTGGGGAGAAAAACAAGAAAATATTTTTTCAAGGAGTGTCTAGCTTGTTTTTAAGTATGGCTGAAAATATGAAAATATGGCAGATACTGGATATCAAATGGAAAAGACCAAAAAAAATTAGAAGTGAAGAGAAAAAATAGCTTTGGTAATGAAATTTGGATATTCTTTTAATGAAATTTCAAGGTTTAATGTGTTAACACTTTGTTAAATAGTTAACTAAATGTTAAATATGTGGCCAGTATTCAAACTGAAATTAAACCTAGCTTCAGATGTTGTATTAGAAGTGATAGCCTTTTTACACCTGCAAATAAGAATCTCAGCTTGAAAACAAGTGCAGGAGAATGCCAGAACACCACCACTCCAGGGTAAAGCACTTCTTTTATGATATCTAAAATAAAGCTGTCTTACTACAAACAGGGTAAGTGGATTCAGTTAATTTGTTACCTACTTCTAAGGAGAATAGAACTAACCGTTGCCTAATATTTATATCCTGTGATTGATGAAAATAATTTGATATCATTCTGTAGCCAGTTCTAGAAGTGTGAGAAGTGTAATACTTCTACAGCCTCTCAGCTATACCATTTCTTTTTATTTTCTTTGTAATCTTCTAAGTGCATTACTTACCATGATTAAATTCTCTTTAACATAATTCTTACACACTTTCTGCATACCCTGTAACACTTTCCCCATGTGACTAAAACAAAATATATATTTCTCCTAAAATGCTGTCATCTGGTTTATTCCCATCTCTTATCTGTCTTATACATTTGGTGATGTTAAAAAAAAAAGTTACAAATTGGAATTTCAAGATAGAAGAGCTGCTTTTATTTTACTGAGCTAAAACCTTCAGTCTAGAACTGAGTCAAATAACAAATTAGTGTATACACAATTTATATGACTTCTGGGTTAAAGAAGATCAAGATACCTAAATATAGAAAATGGTGAAAACGAGCTTACTATGTTCAACAAATGTATTGAATGTTTCTGTTCTCACCTTCAGCACTGAAATAAGTTAGAAGAATAATGTAGAAAAAGAAAGTAATATATAACTTTGATTTACCAAAGAAAAATCAAACTGCTCTTCAGCGTCTCCTGCTTCTGTGCAGTTCATTTCAGTACATTCCTAATGCTATTCTTTGATTTACCTACTACTAGGAAAAAAATGTTTTGCCATGTTTCAGGTTTTAAATTTTATACTTTTACCTGGTGTTTTGTCCATGGCCTTTTGTCATTCTAAACCATTTGAAATCAATCAAACCTGAAAGTTTCTGGAAGAAATACATAACTTGGTTGCTTCCAGTAACAAAGGATTCAATTATAATATTTATGAGTTTGTTTCTAGGCCTCTGGAATATTCCTTTCAAACGTCCTGGATCAGACATAAAAATTGTAAATGTCGTCACTGCCATTCAGTGTTGATTCTTCTCCCCAAATACTCATCTTAAATCTCGAAGACACCGAAGACAAGACTCCAGATTCAGTTAATGGTTATGAAACTGAAAAGTTTATAGCTGGTATTACAGCATACCTCTAAGGATGCTAAAGACAGCAAAACCTTTAGCAGCATGTTCTATTTAACCAGGATCTTGCTTGATTAAGTTAAGGTAGACTCAACTAAGCTAAGTCTGTGGTAAATCCCAGGTGCAAAGTTGTGATCTCAGCAGTGTCCCAACAGGGAAGAACCGTGTAGGGTCCCGCCGGGTCATATAGGGTCTAAGCACAAGGCAGAGCCAGGGTTGGTCACAGGGTCCATCCAAAATCCTCAACAATGCAAGAGGAGTCAACATGGCCAGGTCTGGGTGAGTCCATGGAGAGGTCAGGAGAAAAAGGAGACAGAAGGCAGGTACACCTACAGTGTAGCTTAGAACAGGGCAGAAACTATTTGATTAATTGATTAATTCTGGACAATATGTTTTTAGGCTAGGCTGGATTCAGAGCCATTTTTTGTCTTCCCACATTACATGTAATAGTACATAAAGATCACATCTGCAATGGATAGTATAATGCGCTGATAAAACAAAAAGATTATGTTCTGATGTCACATGAAGATTATGTATTTGTGGCTGATCTCACAGCACTAAAGTTTAATATGAAAGAGTGAAAAAAGGGTCCTGCATAGGTGGAGATTTCCCTACTTAAAATAAATTATCCTGAAATGAATGTAAATTTGGATTGTTAGAAGGTACTCAAAATAAATGTTATTCATATCTCAAAGGCATACTGCTCAAACAATTTTTCAACAGAGCTTAAGATAATTATTTTAGTGTATTTTTTCTTTAAGATCTAATGTCTCAACAGGATTTTTAATATTAGAAATTCCTACATTCACCATACATCATGTTTCTATGCTATAGATAAAAAATTCTGCAGTAAGTTCCTTTTTTCAGAATGCATAAATAATTCAGAGTAACTTGCTGATTGTCTTAAGGTTTCTTTCTTCATGTTTTTTTTCTTTGTCCTTCTTTTTCTTTTTCTTATTCTTCTGAAATAATCCACCAATACTCATGTTTTTTTGAGATTTTTTTGGTGGTTTATGTTGGGTTCGTTTTTTTTTTACTTTTAATTGCATTTTACATGGGAAGTCTGCAATGGAGCATTTTTCTTTTCTACTTTCTCACAAATAAAATTATTTAAAGACTCTAGAAAATGGAAAAAAAATCACATGGCAATAAAATGAAAAATTGCTTCAGCACAGAAGAAAAATGGTGAAGCTATTAATTCAGTGGCATTTCAGAATAAACTAAGAATTAGCAAAGTACTCCATAGTTTTACATTTTTCACCTTTCTTTTAATTGCAATGATAAGGGATTAAACACAGTATCTGACTTTGTCTTGAACCCTGAACTTCATACTACTACTTTGCTTTGCTAAATAAACTCAAACTGTTACAGATTTCATCCCATTTTCCGTATCTTTCTCTTCATTCAGCAGATAGATGGATTTCTATGAAGAAATATATAGCTACATATATAAATGGTATGTGAGATCCGTAAACTAAGATATTACTTGTTCACTTCTTTTTACAATGTTGACATTTTACTGGTTTATTCCTACTATTCATTGAATCAGGGAATCTATCACATCACTCTTCTTCCTCACTGAAACCTGTGATTCATTTGCTCTGACAAAGTGCATGTGGAGTTATCCCACGTAAAGTACTATTCTTCATCCTGCAATCCAGTTACACAGAGACCTAACATAGAATTGGAGAGCTCCTGAGCTTTGGGCAAAAATGCCACACCTGTCAGACACGTTTTGTGGAGGTTGTAGGTTGTTTTTGTGACTACAGGCTGGGGTTTTCTTACAAAACCAACTATATGTTAAAAGAAACCTGTAGGTGCTGAGCTGATCAGCACTGCCAAGCAGGTATGTCCCTGGCCATGTAAAGTAGCATGAACTGCCAGTGAAATGTCATAGGGGAAACTTCAGCTACTACATATTTCCAAGAATAAATGGAAAGTTTGCTAAGGCTTTGACAATCTGAATTAAGCAGTTGTATTGCAATTATTTAAATGTGGGAGAGATGAAGCCCTGTTTTAGGGCTTGTTTACAAATTGACTTTATATTCATAAGATTTTTCAGAAGACTTATTTATTATCAAGAACAGAGAGCAAACTTTCTTTCTCCCTCCATGTTAGCTGGAGAGGTTGTCTGTGTCTGACTGTGTCCCCTGTCTCTGGAGCACAGTCTCAGAAATATGAAAACAAGATCCAAAATAGAAAATTTCATTGGTCAAGGAGAATGCATTATCAAAACAACTTCCATTATTTACATTCTTCTGGGAACCTACAGGAGTTCCCTTTTAGAAATGCAGTAAGTGTTAAAATTTGAGACAACTCAAAAAGAACCTGCCCTTCTCCAGCCTGTTGCTGTGATCTCTCTACAATCCACTAAAGAATCAGCACCACATTTAAACCTTTTCTTTTACTCTGATTCCAGTTAAGGGCTATTATGCCAGGTAGAAGGTAACTCTTTAGATTCATGATGAGGCAGAAATGTACTGTAACTATTAACCTCTAAGGTGGGTAGCTATCAGAGAAATATAGTTTGGAAAGATAGACAATCTTTCTCCAGTCTTCCTCACTTACCACATGATTCAGCAGCAAGGAACTACCTAATGAGCCTTCTGATGAAACCATAGGAGTTGGAAGAGCAGTGACTAGGGAAGGCAGAACACTTGCTTACAATTAATAGGGAGGCATTTTGTCTTGCTTTGGGCACAGTTTTTTATATATTCAAGACTGCCATTTCAAAACATCAACCAAGTTTCCTTCATTTACTGTCATCATTAGAGGAAGTAAAATTTTGGAAATTTTCCATGGATCTCTACCTTGCTTACTGGCAGATTTTCTTTCAAAAGCAGGCATGAAAGACCTCTGAAAATATGACAAAAGGGACACAGGGAAAGAGAAGGGAGTTTTCCACTGGTTCACTTGCAAATTTATACTTTCAAAACAAGTCAACTAAGAAAAAAGTCTTTCCTGTATAATTTTTTAAAGTATTCTATTATTCAAAATAGCATATGCAAAATCAGCTATGTTAATACATAGGTAGAGGCAAAACCCAGAAAAAGTAATTTAAAGAAGAGAATGTGAGTGGGATAATGTCTGAAAATAATCATAAAATATCCTGAGCAAGTCTGCTTTATTGTTAGCATTTGAGATAACAAGTATTCTCTTTATCGGGAAGGTGATGTTTAGTGACACCCAAGGAGAGAAGAAATGTATTGTTCAGTACTCGCAAATGACTTCAAAATGTTAATTGTGTTTCTCTCACCCATCTTACCTGCAGAATTCCAATAATTATATATCTCTCTACATATACAGAATTGATGAATTAATTTTGATTTTTTTTTTTTTGGGTGAAACTCAAAGCAAAGACAAGGAAAACTACAAAGTAAAAGGACCATTATCTGAGGTTTCATAAAATAAATGCTAGCTTGTTCCTTATTAAGCTGTTTTCTTGACTAAAAAAAAAAAAAGTATTTTCTCTCAAAACACAGTTTTAAAGAGTCCTGTATGCCTTTTCACAGGAATAAATTTGCATTTAAGTCGATATGTCTCTTTCTGGAATCTACAACTCCCAATAGTGCTGTTCCACAGAGGTGTACCAATAACTAGAATTACTAGTATTTCACCATAAAGCAATTCAAAAGTAATATGCATGGGTAACTTCTTTTGCATCCCTGACATTTCATGAACACAGATGGGCTGTTGTCAAAAGCAGAGAACAAGTGTAAGCACTTAGGAAATGGAAGAGGCTCACTTACACCTATGAGTGAATGTTTGGAGAAGCAAGGGCCCACGTCTGGGATGACTGTTCAGTCTATACATGTTAATGTGCTGCTCAAAACTTCTACTGAGTGCAGCACAGAGCCAATTGCTGAAGGCTCTGACGATGGGCAAATTAGTAGCCCAATTAGAGAAGCTGGAAACGCCTCTGTGATGACAAAATGAAGAAAGAGAAAAAACTGCAGGAAGCTCTCTTCCTTCTCCCAAGGAGCGGTGAGGGTGCTGCCCAGGCCCATCCCACTGGGGGCTGCCAGGGCCTATCCCGGGGGTGCTGCTGGGGCCCATCCCAGCACAGGTGCCGGGGCCCTCCTGAGGCCGGCACTGGCAGGGACCATGTGTCCAGCAATGAAAACATGGCCAACAATTAATTCCCTGACATGGAACACAAACAAGATCAACCTTTTCAGCCCAGCAAAGCTCCATAAGAATTTTTCAATTGATAGATCTTGAGAACAATAATGCCTATGGACAACAATTTTCTTCCGAGTCAGAGAAAAATAAAAAGGACACATTAGGAGAACAAACATGGAGGCACCAAGGTCAGAGAAAAGAAGGAGAAGGAGGAGGTGCTCCAGGCATTGGAGCTGAGATTTTTCTGCAACCCATGATGAGGACTATAACAAACTATTTCCTTGTAATTTATGAGATGCATGAGGGGGATGCAGAGATCCCCTCGCAGCCCATGAAGAGAAGTGCCCATGCTGGAGCACATGGATGCTGAAAATCTGTAACCTAGTGAGGAAATCGAACAGAGATGGCCCCTGCTTCCAGAAAGAGAGAAAGAGAACCCTTGCTTCCAAACTAGGACAGCTTATCCTTAAAAGATTAAACCCCATTAACTAAAATGATCCATGCTGTGCAGCTGTGGGAAGACTGCTTGGCCCATGGGAGGGACTCAGGTTACAGCAGGTCAGGCAGGCTGCTGTTTGTGAAAGTTAAAACCACGCTGGAGAAATTGATAGAGAACTGTCTCCCATGGGAAGGACCCCACAGCACAACAGAAGAAAGAACTCCTTTCCCTGAACAAACTGAAGAAAGATTCCTAGAAAAACTGACCAAAACCCCCTGTTTTGTCTCCTTGAGCTGTTGGTGAGAAAGAGGGAGGGGCTAGGATGAAAATAAGTGTTCTAAAGGTTTATTTTAGTTCTCATTACGCTTTTTACTTTTAATTCTTTTAATAATAAATTTTCTTTATACTGTTCAAGTTTTAAACCTGTTTTGCCTTAAAGTGTTTTTCCCCTAATTCTTATCTTAACTCATGAAGTTTTAATTTCCTCTTCTCTGCTCAGATATAGCACAGGAAAATAAGTGGATAGTTTTTTGTGGGTGCCCGGTTTCTTGTCAGTGTCAAACCTTGACATATGCCTGCATCCCATAGCAGGTGCCAGGTACTTTAATTCCTTTAACTGAAGCATACAGACATATTGATTAAGAGTTCTTGATATTCCAAAAGTAATCAGGGGAGGATGGGGATTTTGTTCTTTGGAATTTAGGCAGGCTAGAAGGTATATTAGAGGCTATTTATGTTGGACCCAATATCTTAACTGTACTCAGGGGACTGATAGACCACACAAAATACAGTATTCCTTCAAAAGTTTTTTCTTAGTTAGAATGTATTCAATGTGTCATTTCTGATCAACTTAAAAACCAGAAAAGAATAGTGAATTTGATTTCTTGAAACACTCGTTTGAAAATAGGATATTATATTATGCATGGGTTTATGAAATTATGATCTGGCTATAAAAGATTCACAAATAAGTCGAAAAAGGCAACTGCAGATCTCTGACATGAAGCAAAGCATTTCACAGAGGTGATCATTATCTAAACATTTCAGTAGTGAATATTAAAGACCTAGATCTGCTCTTACTGCAATAAATATCATCACCAGCTATATTCAGTAGGTGATGATATGTCTCCAGATATCTTTATTTTTCATCCCTTTACAGTAAAAGTGAAAGCCTTTTTAGTAAAAGGGTTTACAAGAACTCATACTCTGCATGCATATTCTATAATTGTTTCTATGACATCTGGAAGTAGAGACACCGTGATATTTATTCACTGCTGAAAAAAATAACCAAACTCTGGTGTGAAAAGACCTTGTAATTGATGTATACATCTGAACTAGTTTTGTTATCTGGAAAAAAAGGAGCAAGAAAAAAATCCACCTCCGTCCTTCATTTTGTCTGATGTATCTTTCAAAAGGAAGCTTTGTATAAACCAGTCCTGTATAGAGGGCTTCCCCTACATGCACTTAAAACAAGAAATCCAGACAACTCTACAGAGCAGAGATGCAGTATAACAACAAAACTTAAAGGAGCAAGACTTTTAATTGGCTCAAGGACTCTGTCTTTCTCTGCCTTCAAAATATATGAAAACTTATGGACAGAGAAGACCAAATACACTTAGGTTATAGAAGCAAAAGAGCAGGAAAGAAAGTGTATTCTTCACAGCAGTTATGATAATAGATGAGGATAGGTGAGGTAGAATTTTTTTAAAGAAAACTGAAATTCTAATTCTTGTTTCTGTCTCTTGATTTGCTCTATCTGTGCCCCTGTGAGAATGGTTTTGTAGCAGAGGGTGTATTTGAGAGCAAACGTCACTGCCATAAGAAAAAAAATGGAAAAACAAATGAGCTATTTAAACACAAATCAAATTCAGGACTGTGATTTACAGCCTTCACCCATATAGAGAGAATAAGTAGATAAATGGAAAGAATTCATGAAGAGACTTTGAATTCAATCACTATTTAGAATTTCTGGAGTCAGATGAGTAATCATCACAGATAAATGACACTGGAAAAGTGTTTACTCTTTTTGTGGAGAAAGTTGTTAGAAATAATCTCAGGATTTCTAGTCTTTCCATATGAATGAGCAGTAATGTAACTGAATTTCTTTTTTTCTTTGCTATAATATTTGAAAGTAGGCCATCTGGGAAAATCTTCCATAATGGGAAGCTTAAACCACAAAAAAAAACCCTCATGACGGCATTTTCACTGATTTCTAAAATCCAGTAAAACATTAAACAATTAAAAGAAGGCAAAATTTGCTTCACTTTCTCTTCCTATGAAGTAATGGATATTGTAAATATCCAGTTGCCTACAATTTGTCAAAGAAAAATTAAGAGTAATAGTAAAACAGTAGACATAAGCTAACATATTTAAATTCCATTTAAACCCAATAAAAGTAATTTGAAATGAGCACTCAGGAAAATTTTCACTGCAACCTTACTTTGAAAATACCAATTTACATGTAGGCATTTGCCATTTACGGTCAAATCATCTTAAAAAATGACTTAATGCATTTTTCTTCTAAAAAATTAATCTTCTTTTTTCAAAGAAAGTACTAATGTAAAAACTTTTGCATGACGAAGATGCTTTTTAAAGTTTCAGTGGAAAAATAGATCTCCTCCTGTTTTTACTTCCCCCTCTTGGAGATGAAATATCCAGGACTTTGCCTTCTGTGGTGTAGTCATCAGAAAGGTTATACTAGAATATAGTTTCTAGTCTGTTTTATGTGTTAAAAAGAACAACATTGTGTTTATGATTAAGGTTCCCCTTTTGTTGGACCATTTGCACCTATGGGCCCTATACTGACAATCCCAGCTGGGACTGAAACCCTGCTCAGAGTGTTTCAGTCACAACAATAGAGTAAATCAGGTCTGCCCTGGGATGTATGGATACATCCAACAATGGATAAACACATCTAATCATATTTCAGCTGGTGTCGTGGATAATGTCAAAGCCCAAATAAACTGTCTGAGTTTAAACTATCCTATGTCTGACCATATCATTTTCAATAGAGGTATTTTGTTTTAGAGAAATGAACAATGGATATAATTTCTAAGTAAGCCTCAAAATAACTCTGCGGTATAATCTGAAGGCCAGTCATACTTGGGTCATGAAACTATTGTTAATTTAGGACAAGTTTTGTTTTGCTTAGAGTAAAGCCTAGCATTCCTTTTTAATGAATGACACGCTTTTCTGTTTCACAAATGAACCTATTTAAAATTTGAGCCAAATATGTAAAATAGGTAAAATCAATAGCCCCTTGAATTGACAGAAAATTAGCAAGGTTTATTAAGCTTCATGCATGACTCACTATTCTGGTGATTCATCAAAAGGAAGATGAACAAATAATCCAATTTCACTTTAAATGGTATCAAGTTGAAAAAGCGATTGAAATAGACATTAGTAAAAATTTCAATGTAAATGTGGTTGTCATTATTAATAGCATAGTTACTGTGGGCTTGCTTTAAAATTGTTTTACTGATCTAATTTATTCTGTGTATTCATAAGTGCTGCTTCAGCTTCAGCTTATTTTTGCATTAAGATTTTTCTGATATGTTGTATCTTTCTAACCTGCAGTCTTGAATGTATTTTCTAAGACATCAATATAGCAGTGCTCTTGGTATATTACATTTCTGAGAAATGAACATACTTCTAAAAAGGAAAGACAAGTGAATACTTTTATTTCCTTCTGTTGACTTGAATGCACTCTAAATTGTCTGTATTTTTCCATAAGCTCAGCACAACAAAAACTGTAGACTATAGCAGTGACTGCTGTTAACTGAAGATCTGCATACATCCATCCACATGTGTGTAAATATTTGCACCAGATTTGAAAATGCCATATGCCTCTAACAGCTGTTAACACATGCACTCACTTTCCTGTTGTTGTATATCCAAATAGCATACAAAGCAGTGAAAACTCCATGACTCTGTCTGAAGGGAAGAAGCTGGCAGATCATGCTGTAAATATTTGAGCAATCAGTAAAAACAAGTGGCTTAAATTTATGCATTGTGGAAATCCCCACAATGGCTGTTATGCAAGGAAAATATGTTTTAAAGGATCAGTTCATGGTTTAAGACTTGGTGCTGCACAGTTTTAATCCTCACTATCCCACAAGCTAATTATAGCCTGATAATTGATAAAAATGACCTGAATTAGCAGCAGTCTTAATTTCTTACTTCAGACCACTCAGTCTTTATTGATGCTGCTGTATTGCCAAAGCCTTAGAATTCCCTCAGCGAAAAATTATTTCTCTCTAGGCTCCAGCCAGAAGAGAACAACAGTGCCTCAGTCGCTTTTCTTGTCCGCTTGGATCTTTGCCATAACTTCCCTGACTGAATCAATGTGCTTTAAAATAGCAGAATTGATTCTCTGATTTCAATGCCATTGTTTTATTTTTCCAACACAGAAGAGTACTTGATTCTTTATTCTTTGTTTCCATTTCTTCTCTCTTCTTTTGCCTCTTCAGATTTTTTTTTAACCTACGAAACATTTCTGCTTAATTGATGAAATATACACTGTGGGTGGCTCCCTCTACATACTTTGACCACATAAGCACATAAAACATCTTGTAGAGGAAGCTTCTGTCACTAGGCATTATGAATGCTAACTGGTTTCTTCATCCATGCATATATGAAATTGCAGTAGTTCAGTGGTAGCTGTTGCCACCCACTTGCTGCTACAGATGTATGCTGGATCAGTGCTCTCTGNCCATAGGATTAAACATTGCTATTCTTTCTGTTTGATAGTTTACTGTTACTAAGAGATGCATATTCAGTATATTAATGCCAGCATGCTGATGATAGTCATGACTCATTGTGGGTTTTTTATGGTAAGTCCACACCAACTTTAACTTGGGGTACTGCCATTGATGGTCAGAGTAAGAAAATCCAAACATATGCCAGGCCATCTGGAAGGGTAGAAGGAGTTATATTTCACTGGTGCAGAAGCGTCAGTGGCAGATGCAAATGTTAAGCCAGATAACATAGAAGGAAGAGAAAAGATTAGGTTTTTTCAAACAGCTGAAACAGCCTATGAGCCATAATGAGACCTTTTCTTGCTTTGACATCAAATGTACCAGAGGAATTAAGAACTTAGAAGTTATGTACTTAAGGTACTTAAATATTTTAATTTTCCCACTTATCCCTGTTTTCTTAAAGTGAAGCAAATATACATTTATCTTCTGAAGTTTAGTTGTCTTAGGAGAAGATCCTCATGAATGCACTGACTTTTTCTCATCTTTTTTAAAAAGTGTATATAAGGTAGGGCTCCTATCATTGCCACTTGGGCTGGAAGGAGCCCAGATCAGCTGAAAGAATTAAATGCAAAGAAGTACATCTGGCTGTTTTTTCTCATCTACTAAGGAGACTGATAGAAAACATTCCAAATTGTAAATACTGTCAATGCTGGTCCAAATCCTAACTCTATGCTATGCAGCAGAAATTATTAAGGTAAAGAGAGCTATTTTTCTGTCTCCCTGCTTGATTTCAGAGTTTGCATGTGTGTTTCCACAGTCTTCTGCAGAAACAGCGCATTTCATCTCAGTTTTTCATTATTAAATATGTAATACATAGAGCTATTTTAGGTATCTTGGAGATGTAGATTTCTATCCTTTCTCTGGATATTATCCCTGCACAGCATTTTGCAGACATCAAAAAGGTGAACTCTGCATGCTTCCACATACTCTACATGGCATAACTTAAATGTTTGCGGGCTTGGTTTTAAAGCAATTACTTTTATCTTGAAGTGATGCTGTCACATTTTAAAGTAGAGAAGTCATTCAAGCTCTGTGCTCTCTGGGTTATAATAGGTGTATATTTCCATTGCCTTCAAAACTCAGTCTTCATTTTACCAATCTCAACAGAAACATCTTAAACTTCAAACCTGCTTAAATCCTAAAATTGACCTGGAGCCCTTAAAATTAATGTGACCTGAGGATCAAGGAATGCATAACTAGAAGTGGAGGAAAAGGAACATTTTACCCTGGCAAACAACTAAACTCCATAGTTGTTAAGAACATTTGTTTTCTTTCTTCATCTCAGTTTTTTTTTTTTTTTTTTTAATTGATGGAAAGACAGTATATGCTTTGATATAACTCAATGTAAAACCATCCTGGATATTTTGTTTGTAAGAAAATGCTTAGTCCCACTGTCATAAGGTGATTATTAATAGACAGTATATGAGCAGTCTCCTAACATTTAGAATCTTTGAAATCATCACATTTTGTGCCACAGTTCTGTTAAAGAGATTCTACCTCATGAGTCTGTGTTTTTTTGACAAGACCAAAATTGCAGTTTACTCTTGTCAGTCCTTTGTAGGATAAAAGTTACGCCATTGACTGGAGACTTCAAGGAGATTAACTACACAAAAAGCATACTTGTTTTTGAAAATTTGACCTGTAACTCTGGAGACATTTATGTATTCTTTTCCAAGTATACTTATTTTTAAAAAAGTCATTTGGGCCACTCTCACATTTATCAGAGTTAAGGTACAAGGCTGTAGTGTTCTGGCATCTAAATTCCATACCTAAATTAATCATCATAAATCTTCTCCAAAGAAAATGGAAGCTATACACCTGAACCTATGTAAAGTAAAAAGCAGAAACCTTTTACTTAGTTAAGTAAAAAACAGCAGCTCAGTCTGTGGACATGTATGTTGTTGCACCATGAACTTGCAATATGGTGCTTTATATTCGTGACAGCAGGAAGATGTAATCAAATACATTTTTATATATC
>VZTN01012946.1:0-62388 GCA_013400515.1 Erpornis zantholeuca
TAATTATTATTATTATTATTTAAATTATTTTTTAATGGTGTGACACCCCCTGAATGTCATGCATTTTTCTACAAACCACCTTGCACAAGGACAGCACTGGGACCTCCAGTCACATCTTGGCTGATGCACAAGAGATCTGAACACAGCAAAATATAAAAGCTTTCTACCTCATGATTAGGTTGGGAATAGTGGTTTTACCTGAGAAAGAAAGAAAATCCACTTTGGGAAAAATTTGGGAATATTTCTTTCACCCTGGTTGAAGTTACCAGGAGAGTTGCTGCAGGATTTTATCTGGGATCTGCAGTTCCATGGAATCATCAAGGCTGGAAAACTCACCACTATCCAAACTCTGGGAGTTTACTATAACAGAGGATGAAATATCTCCAAACTCCCCAAATAAACTCACAAAGTCTGCAAGTATTCAGAGAATTCAGTATAAATTAGAGTCAAGTCTGTCTAAAACCCAAGTAATTATTTCTGTGTGTCACTGCTGTATTTGTGCATTTGAAGAACCAGAATTTAATCACTTATCAATAAACTAATTTTCTTTAATTTTTTAAGTGTCCTGATAGTAGGAATTAATTCAAATAGAAAAAAAATGAAGTGATTCAGGAAAAACTTAACGATCCGAGCTGGTTCTGTTAATTATTCTACACCCCTGCCGTGTTCTCTCAAATTTGCCTTGGCCACCTTAAGCAAGGAACACCCACAGAGCCTGGGGAGAGCTCCTGTATGTTTAATTACAGAAAATCCCTTCGCGGTGTTCCAGTGACACCCTGTGGTCACACAGAGAGAGGTTCGTGGACAGGAGGAGAAAACCTGCAGCAGCCAAACCACGCCTGGAGACATCTGCGAGGAGGAGATTCATCTCACGGGAGACACGAGTTGTTGATAAAAGCACACGGGGAACTCAAAAGTGAGGCTTGCAAAATCAGCAGCTCAGGCTCTGTGCTCAGTAGGAACCACATCCAGGGGAATGGATCCTATTATTCATCCTCCAGGATGGATGTGGGCTTTTTCAGGCTCCTTCCTTCTCTCCTTGGCTCGCAGCACCAGGCATTAACAACCTCTCCACTGGAGAGCAACCCCCAAACAAACACAAAACGAGTTACAGCGTGGCTGCTGCTCAGGGTTTCTGAGTAAACGTTGTTTATGGGTTTGCAGAACAGCATTTCCATTAAAATGGAAGCTTTTCCTGGCCTTTCCCCCCATGGCAAACCGAGATAGCTCTGCCTTGTGCAAGCTCTGCAGCTGTCTTTGATATTAAACAGAGCTGGATGCTCACAGGCAAAAAAGAACAACTTCTGATTTCCAGCTCAGTTCCGAGCCTCTGATAAAAAAGCAGATGAAAAATTCCCTCTGCAGTGGCCTGG
Source organism: Erpornis zantholeuca (assembly GCA_013400515.1). Lineage (NCBI taxonomy): Eukaryota > Metazoa > Chordata > Aves > Passeriformes > Timaliidae > Erpornis > Erpornis zantholeuca. The sequence continues at coordinate 1,374 of VZTN01012946.1, forward strand.
CACTGGGGGCATTTGCTTTTCCTCTCTGCTGAGGCACCTGGCAGGCAGCACTGGGAACAGGTTGATGCCTTAGGTTTGAACTTTTCTATGTTCCCAGCCCTGCCCTGCCCAGTGTCACTCTGCAGTTCCCTGGAGCTCGTTCAGTGCTGTTCTCTCATGCTCACGCACACACAACAAAGCCTCTCCAGCTCTCCAAGGACACCCAGACCCTCCTAGGCCCAACAACTGCAAACCACAAGCTTGGGGACAGGGGGGCAAGCTTGGGCAAATTCCATCCTTGCCTGGCTTCTGCTTGGGGAATTGATGCTGAGATCCAAGTGGGAAGAACTCGGGAGCTGTCCTTGTCCATGTTGGGATGCACTGAGGCAGGAGCCTCTGGAGCCCAGAGTGTACCTCTGAAGGCCTTTCCAATCAATCCCTCCTTGATTCCTTTATTCCTGCCTGCTCTCTGTTCCTAGGGAGCCATTTAAGGCATCAAGGTAAGCAGCTAAATGGGGCGGGAGTGAACAGGGAGTAAAAACAGGGAGTAAAAACAATCTCTTCCTCCCTGAAATCCCTGCTGTCTGCACGAAGGTAGCACTACACAAAACACTGAGATTCCCAGAGAGCTCCACTGTAATTATGCTTTCTGCACAGGGATGATGGCATCAGTGAGGTCGTGGCTGCCACTCACAGCCCTGGCAGACTGCACAGAGAAAGTGTGGATGTCAGGCTTTCCCTGGCAAAACACATCTGTAGTGAAACACTCTGGCAAAAGGAGACCCCTGGCAGGACAGAAGACCTGAATAATAGCTGTGGACACATCACATTGTTGAGGAAGAGTAGAGATAAATAATTTTTCAAGAATCAAACAGAAAACCCCAAGAAACAACCACGCCTTTATTGTAAAATCCACCTGGGAGCTGGGGACCAGCACACACTTACAGCAGCAGAGGAACCAACTAATGGCAAGTTGGTTTTTTTTTTTTTATTTTAATGAACTGTAGACCAGCAAAAAGTGCTTTGCCCTTCCCACATGATGGCCTCAGGCACGGGAACACAGAAATGTTATTTGGGCAGTGCAGTAACAAGAATACAAATTTATAATGCAAATAGAGTGCAAACACTTTGCTCCCTTCATAATGCATTATATTACTCAAATTTATGTTTTTACTTAAACTTTCTCTGTCTTTTCAGAATGAAGATCACAGAAATCAGCATTCCTTGAACTCCAGATGGGGAGTGCTGTAGGTTCTGAAAACCTGCTATTGCATCAGAAATGGAAATACCAGTGCTCCTGATGACATCAAACACGGATTCCTATGGAAAATCTCTGCTGAGATGTCTCTTCCTGCCTTTCTTGCCAAACTACAATACACAGATGAGTGGAAAGGCTGAGAGAATTGAGCTTTTTCAGCCTGGAGAAGAGAAAGGTTCAGGGAGACCTTCACAGGCTTGCAAGGAGTTAGAGATGACATTTTACAGAGAACTTTCCTCCAAAGATATTAATGAACTTCAAGATTTCTAGCCATCATTTCCTTCTTCTTTTGCTCCTGCTCATTCTACAATCAAGAACATGAAATATTTTTTCTTGTGTTTCTTAGATGAACTTAAAACTGAGGTTGTCCAGCTCTGTTTCAGAGCACAGAGAAACCCTTTTTCCACCCCTGAAATGCAGCCCTTCTTACTTCAGCCTTGCTCACTTGCTTCTCTTGCCCTTTCTAGCAGACTAATGAAATAACTGAGTGATGCAGTTTGGCTGCTGTCCAGCTGAACTCAGGGACACAGAGAGAGACTGCAAGTGTTCCCAAATGAAAGGAAGAGAAAGTACTCCTAGATTATACAAATAATCATCATTAGTTGTGTTTCCTGTCAGCTGCTGGATCCAAAGGCTTCTTTCCTCAGGAAGATGAATGGAACTGTGGAAGAGTGAGGCACTCTGGAGACGCCAAATTAAATATAAAATGATGTTGTTCTCATCTTCAAGAAGATGAGGCCCATAAGAGAGGCGCTGCTGTCCTATAGAATAAATCACCACATCCTAACTCCTCCCTGTTTCTGTCTGGAGAAAAATCTTCATCTGCAGTCTCAGAACTGTCGCTGGGAACCTGAGCTGGAGCTTCCTCACCTTCTTGTGAGGTTTGCTCACACAGCCACAGCACACTACAAGAGCTTTGGATGTGCAGAATGACTGAGGGAGGACTCCACACAGAGCCACTGTGCTGTGAGAGAAAGCACAGACACATTTTGGCAAGCAGAGTGCTCTGCTTTGCTAAGTAGGCCACGTTTAAAAAGATCATTTTGCATATCTACAAAGGGCAAGTAGATATAAGCTAATAAACCCCAAATCCTGAAGGGAAAGCAAGACTGACCACACCAGCCTGGAATGTGGCCAAAGCCCTAAATGTCATGTTGCTCTCAGGAGCCTGTAACCATCTGACCTTTATGAATGCTGGGGCAGAACAACCTTAGCAAGTCCATGGAGCTCTGCCAGTCCCTAACAGATCTGGCCCTTTGATTACATTTATTTTCTCACAACCACTGCAAAATCCAAGAACTACTCCATGCAGTTTGATAAGAGGGGGAGAAAAAAAAAATAAAAATAAAAAATCAGCGTTGGAATGGTCAGAGCATCAAGTCACAGTGTGAGGTTCCCAGAGGGAAACCCAACAAGACAAGGGCTGGCCAAGGCTTGGCTGGGCACGAGGTCACAGTGAGGTCACACCAGAATGACTTGGGACAGAATTTTTTTAAGTTCCCAGGTGCCTGTGGATGTTCCTGTGAATTCCAGCCTGGTTTTTTAGCTCATGAGAAGATTTAAATTTGCCTCATCGTGGGGACGTGGGGCAGTAGCAGGTTTGGTGTTTGCCTCGCACTGGGTACGGCTGAGAGGCAGGAGAGTGGTCCTAAGGCTTGGGGTTGCTTTTCCCAGTCAGACTGTGCTGAGAATTTGAGGATTCCTGGAGGGAAACCTTCCCCTCTGCCACGTTCCTGTTTTGGACAGGAGCAGGAGAGCACCAACAAAGAGGTGGGGGTGCTGCAGAACAAGGTTTGTGACTCCACAGCTCGGCTCCCTCTCGCTGTACTGGTGCCTCTCTCTCCATTCCAGTCCCACTCCATGTTCCACTGCAAACCCTGCAGTCACACAGAGCTGCAAACAGGCTTCCAGCTCCCAGTGCAGGTTTCATCAGTCATGATAAGGCTGTGGAGTTAATTGGTATTTGCATAACGTTTCAGGTGATCTACATTGACATTTGTGAGTTGTGTGGAAGAATGTCCTGGTGGTGCACATTCTTCACTGATGAACATGAAATGCTGCAAAAAACAGTCTGGGCCACAGTGATGCCTTCAATGGCTCCCTAGGAACAGAGAGCAGACAGGAATCAAGGAATCAAGGAGGCATTGATTGGAAAGGCCTTCAGAGGTACACTCTGGGCTCCAGAGGCTCCTGCCTCAGTGCATCCCAACATGGACAAGGACAGCTCCCGAGTTCTTCCCACTTGGATCTCAGCATCAATTCCCCAAGCAGAAGCCAGGCAAGGATGGAATTTGCCCAAGCTTGCCCCCCTGTCCCCAAGATTGTGGTTTGCAGTTCTTGGTCTGAGGGGAGAGCAAGTTAGAGAGATTTTGTTATGTCTATCAGCATAAAAGAACAGCACTTAATGAGCTAGAGGAAATTTCAGAGTTACACTGGGCACTACAGGATTGGAAAACCATAAAAGTTAAAACCTAAGGCATCATCAGGATGCCAAAGTCAATGCAATAATCAGTGAGCTTAGTAGTTTATTTCTGAGGGCTTTTATCGTTCCAGTGTAGGGTGTTAAGAGGGTGTTAGGCACTTCAGCTGCCACCTCTGGACTTTTAAAAAGAATCATTGAAATCCTGACACCATTTCAATTCAGCAACTTGAAATTCAAATTTGTTGATGGAGGGAGGGAGGCATCCCCTTGCTTATGGAGCACTTGAGACATAATCCTTCCTGTGTTGTCCTTTATCACAGAATCTGAGATAACTGCAGCTCACAGTCGACAGGATTGAAAATCTCAACCTTCTCATCTGAGTGAGGAGAATAATCCAGCAAAAAGTGACTCCTGTGAGAAAAGCCAGGTTACAAACTATAGATGCTCAGGAAGTCACCAAGCAAATTCTGCTAGGAGTTATAGGAACATTTTAATTTTGGAAAATCCACTAAGTTTTAACAGGTCTCAGCATTTGGGAAAATTTGGGAATACTTCTTTCACCCTGGTTGAAGTTACCAGGGGAGTTCCTGCAGGATTTTGCCCTGGGATCTGCAGCTCCATGGAATCACCAAGGCTGGAAAACTCACCACTACCCAAACTCTGGGAGTTTACTATAACAGAGGATGAAATAGCTCCAAACTCCCCAAATAAACTCACAAAGTCTGCAAGTATTCAGATAGTTTAGTATAAATTAGAGTCAAGTCTGTCTAAAACCCAAGTAATTATTTCTGTGTGTCACTGCTGTATTTGTGCATTTGAAGAACTAGAATTTAATCACTTATCAATACCTTCCTTCCAACTGCAAAAATACAAACATTTCAAAAGGGAGTGATTAATCACTGCTGTGGGAGGAAAGCCTAGGAAGGATGATCAGACATTTCCTGCATTTGATTGAACAAAATAAAATAGTGTGATTCTCCTCATATGAAACAAACGTGGCAGGCCTCCACAGAAAACATGTCTTAAGTGAAAGGATTAATTCAATGAGCTTGCCAAGAGGTTTGTGTTCATTAAAGAAAGGGAAAAAAAGTCAATTTTTCCCCCCCACAATTTCAATACACCAAAGAGAAGTCAGAGATGGGCTTAGAGGACTCTCTTATCTGCTGAGAGATCAATAACAACAATTAGAGGCTTGAAGGCACTGCAGGTTTTTTGCTAGCAGAACTCAAACAGATGTTCCACGGCAACAGGAGGATCACAGATGGCCTGGAATCAAACAGAAATTCTGCAGGGTTTAGGATCTAGCAGATGACCACAGAACTTTCCCTGCTGACATTATCATTAAATAACTCTGATAAAAGAGATTTCCCAAACCTGCCCAGCAGAGTGCCCATGGTAGAGGATGGAATCCAGTGAACCATTATCAGCATTTTCCCACTTGTTAGACTACCAGCACACCATGAAAATAAACTTAAGCAGAGAACTCAGAGACTCTTACACCCAGAAAAGGATTGGTGTTCTGACAAGGAGGTTGAATTTTAAGAGAAGGCAGAGTCCTGCACGGGAAAGGAGGGTGACAGTGAGGGACATCAGCCTTCCCAAGCTTCTGGGAGCAGAATTATTGTTATAATAATAAATAAATTAACCTGATCTGTAAGGAATCAATGCACTTCTGGGCAGTGTGTGGAGGAACCTTCCCCTTGACCTGCTTTCAGTTAAGTATGAAGGGTTTTAAGGGTCTTAAACAGAGGCCTGATAAAATCCTGAGCTCCTACAGGCTGAGGAAAATAGCAGCACAAGGGAAGAGTTTACTAATTGCCAGCTCTGAGGAAAGTCTTAACTAATTTACCTTTTATGAGATGAAAATGTGGAAGGAACCCTTACATGGGACCAGCACTTCCTGCTGCTCACCAAATTTTTGTCCAAAAGTGCACAGAAAGCCACAGACCTTGAGGCCAGCACTTTCTGCCTTTCCTATTCCTTTCATTTGAAGCACACAGCACACGAATCTTCAAAAAGAATTACTCCTTATTAGCCACTTGGTTATTTCTTAAATCTATTTGTGTGTTTGTAAGCATTTGGGGTTTGTGCACATTACAAAGCAGAGCACAAGGTTTGCTGCTTAACAGTTTGCAGTGGTTTACAGTCATTGCACTGTGAAAAGAAAATACACATAAGCACAGTTCAGATGCTTGGATGTATATTTTTTTTCTTAATAAATTTTTTTCCCCCCCATTTTGCGTTATTTTAATGCTTTATTGAGAAACTGAGAAACATATCAGGTGTCACATAAATCTGAGAATCAACAAAACAGAAGACTTGACACAAGGTTGCAGTTAATTTAAGTTTGCTCCTTCTTGCCAATTTTCCCCATTTATTGTGTTTCCTCTTCCAAATGTTCCCTATTTTTTTCTTTTTTCTCTGTGGAGTCATTTCTGTGCTCATCTCTGCCAGAACACTCGAAATTCTGTCTGTGGGCCAATATTTTTTGTCCTTCTGGGGCTCTCCTTCTTTGCTTTGAGGCTTCTCTCGTTGTTTTTGGCTATATTAGCATTAATTTGAGAGCTGCACAGCCTCTCTGGACAATCTGTTCAGGGGTTTGGGCAGTGCCCAGGGATGAAGTTCTGCCTCCTGTGCAGGGGGCACTTGCTGGGCATCAATTCCTGCCCATCCCTGGTGCCATTCCTGGTGATTTTGTTGAGAGAAACCTGACAGTGATTTCTAAAACCCAGGGCAGCCACACAGCGTGAAAAAATCCATGAAAAATCCCCCAAACCCCATTTAAAGTGCCAGGTACAGAGCACCTGAAGCTTGAGTCGGGGGGGCTGACACCACAGGGCAGGTCCCAGCATATTATTTTCAGTGGATTGACTGTTTCTTGCTGAAATTTAGTCTAATTTATGCCACACCTCCATTTTCAGGCTCAGCAAGCCACGACAGCTCTAAAGCACAGAGCTGTGAACGTGGCCATGTGCACAGACAAAAATGAACATGGAGAAGCCAGTCCTTTCTCACCACTCAAAACCTCTATACCCTGCTTTTGTACTGACTTTTTCTGCACCATTCTCCCCACTTTTTTGCCCCAAATCATGGAAAAGGGACAAACCAACCCCAGCCCCCTGCATCTTTCTCCGAGAGGGAGAGGGACTCGACTCAGGCCCAGAGCAGGCACTTGCTTCAGAGAGCAGCATAAAAGGTTTCCACCATGACAGAAATAAAAATTCAGGGATCAAAGAACCATATCAAGGTCACCCCATGCAAAAAACCCACCCAGTTGTGAAAATACTGCTCACACAGGGCCTGAAACACCCCATGGCTGCACTGAGACCCAACAGACTGGACTTCACTGCAGGTGGGATTTCATGTATAACTTACAGGAAATAAAGTGAAAAAACAACCTGATTGTAAAGAAATAACTTCACACACATGCTATTGACTGCAGTAGAAGTGCAGAAGATATTCTCTACTTCTTATCATCTGTTATAAACATTTCAATTGTTTCCAAACACTGCATAACGAGTGCTCTCAATGTAAAATTTTCCAAGGGGAAAAAGGTTCATAAGTAGTTTTCAGGAACCCCAGTTAAAGCTGCCCAGGTCCATGATCCCAGGAACATCCCAAGAGCCAACAAAAGGATGCATTTCAGGAAAGGCACACATGTTCTCCAGAGCACTGAAACACTTCCAGCCTGTTGGAAATGTTGGACAGATAAGAGATTTCAACTCATTTGCTGAGAGCCTTTGGGAAAGACAGAGGACAGAGCTGTGAAAGGAAAGTGTGTGCACCTCTTTGAGCACAGTGCCTCGGACAATGCTGCTAGTTAGGAAAACAACCTTGTGTTTTCTCATGCAGGGCTTGCTCCACTCCATCAGCAGTGGGTCAGGTGCAGCAGAAATCTCATTTTACACCTGCATTGTGCAGAAACTTGGGCCTGGGGACACCTGCTAGAGCTGCTTCACCATCTTCCCCCTGGACACCGAGCCTCTCAACTTTGCTAATAATTAGCAAAAACAAAGCAGAACTACCACATGGAGCCAGGCCCTGGGAGGGGGGAGTGCCAAGGGAAGCAGCACAGGTTTTAGAGGGGGGCATGCTGTGTTTTTTCCCTGGGGACACCAGGCTGGATGCCAACTGCTCCGAGTGGCCAGCGAAAAACAGGATTTGCTGCAGGTCCTGCCAGGCTTTGATCACCCATTCCTGTGAAAAAAAGTATGGCTAGAGAGGAATTCTGTGGGAAAAAGGAGTGTTAGGAGTTTTGAACGAGCGGGAGACGCTGGTTTTAAAAGGTTTTTGAAATCACAAATTGCATAATGAATAAATAAATAAAGAAATAAATGATTGCATCAGCAATTATTTATTTACCACTGCCCTCGTAAGCTGTGCCATCTAGCTGGCCTTCATTTGTTCCTGTAAAAATACTTCAGGGAGCATTTTTAGATTATGAAATTAATGCATCTGTAGAGGATTATGTATTTCAATAATGTCATTTGTGTGCCACCACGAGATTTACTGACTAGAGCACATTTTCTCTGGCAACATATAAATAATTTGGCCTTTCCTGCTAAGACTTGATCCAATTAGAATTGATTTCAATGTAGAAGTATGATCATAACAGGAAAAGAGCCAATTAGTTCTAAAGCCACTACAGATAAAGGTTGAAAAACTCATGATGAGATAAGAAATTCTGTTCCTTCACAAATAAGGATGGCAAAAATATAAAAAAATGCATATATTATTATAGGGCTGAAATATATTTAAATCCAGTCCTGTGTGATGAGTGAATTAAGTAATGTGAGAGGAATCACTGCCTTTAGCACCTGGGAAAATGTGATTTTCTGGAAGGCCTAGCACTAAGAAGCTGGGATTGATCTCACAGGACATGATTTTTTTGGTACCTGCTTTTTTTAAGGTCCTGATCAGAGCTGTAAAGCCTTTAAGAGCTCTTTGTTTTGGTTACTGTCACAGAGGGGGAAAAGAGAACAGAAAAAACACTAAAGGCAGCTTGACTTAACGAGGGGAAATTAGACTATTGCGTGGAGAAGGACTCAAAATTTGATAACCTTATCACTTGTGCAGTAATTCCTACCACATCACACTGAATGCCATTCTAAAAGCATCTCGGGGAAAAGATGAAGGAGCTGATATATCCCCAAAGATTTAGCAGGTCCAGAGACAGAAACTAAAATCCAAGCTTTGTTTGGTCTCCACTTCTCAACACGGAGGAGAGTATTTTGTGAAAATATATATTTTCATAATATTTTCAGGCAGAGTTCACATTGTGAATTTTAGGGTCAAATGACCTTGTTGCTTTGCTTTTGTTATCTGAAATCAATTCCAGGTCCTGTCAGATTGCTCACAGTAGTTTGAAACGAGAGGAGTGTGGGGAATGTTCCCATTTCTTGTGGCTTTTTGCTACCAGAAGCCACACAAGCATGGTCAGACAGGTAGAGACAGAGCAGAAAAGGACAGAAGAGAGATCTCAGTGATGGACCTGATTTCCTGTGTCTCGTGAGTTAAGAGGAACAGAAGTCTCAGCCCTTACCACCAGAACTGAGAAATAGGAGTGATTTCCACAGCTTTCCTCAGAGATGCAGAAATATTGTGCATTTCTAAGCCACAATAAAAGCAGAGAGGCAAAGACCTACACTGCTGCCTGGCTGAGCTCAGTGCTGCTCCTTCCCACCTCTTTCCCCCTCTCCTATCTCATCCTAGAAATTGTTTTTCCTCTCTGCTCTCCCCTGGCTGGTGGCCAAGGTGAAGCCCCAGACTCCACATCTGGGGCCATGTCCCACCCTGCCTCGCTCGCTCTCCCCAGCAAAGCTGAAACAAAGAGACCAGCGAGGCTGGGACCACCCTGCCTGACATCTTCCCCTGCATGTGTGGGGTTTTTTTATTTTTGGTTTTCTTTTTGCTTCGGTGTAATCCTGAATTCAGAAGCTTCTGCCTTCACCGGAGAGAGATGCTCAGAATAAAAGCCCAGAAAGCTCCGTGGGTTCCTTGAACCAAAGCCATTCCACAGTTGCTTGGAGTTTTAAAAGCAGTTTATCACATTTGCCATAAATCTTCGTTAGCACTGCACATTAGCTCTTGTTGCACAAAAATAACAAATAAAAACATCTGAGGAGCAGATGGTTCCCTTCAGCCCTGGTATATAAGGACTCAACACTGGCAGCTGCACAGATCTCGACTTTGTCCCTCTCTGCTTGGCTGTAGAGCTTTTTTGAAAACCATAAAGGAATTAAAAGCCTGCCAAAGGGAGTCCAGAACCTCACAGATTCCTCCAGCAGATGTACTGTCCCAGCAGGAGCCTGCTCTGGGGACAAGAAGGGCCATAGTGACCAGGATGAGGGACATGAGAGGGGAGCAGGGAGGTCACAAAGAGCCTTTCTCTCAGTCAGCTGCACAGCCCTGCCCTGGGACTCTGCAGGTGCCTGGGCCAGCCCAAGGTTTGGGAGGGTTGGGTTGGGTTGGTTTGCTTCCTTCTAAAACTGCAAAAAGCTTCAGCAGTTTTCAGCAATTTTAAAAGATGGTTTTGTCAGCTTTTTTGAGGTCGCAGCTCTTGATTTCTGTGCAATAATTGGGCGCTGAAATAAAATTTACAACATAATCCAATAATTTCTTCATTTTTCTCACTGGATCCTACAGTCTACTTCCATTATGTTTTCACAGAGAAATCAACAAATTATCAAATGAGTTCTTTTACAGGGTTTACAGTTGGACTCCATGATTTTAAAAGTCATTTCCAACCTGAATGGTTTTATGATTTCCATACCCCACAGCTTTTTCTCTTAAACACAGTAACATTCTGAGCCAGGATCCAGGCCCCACTGATGACTGGGTGATATCTCGTAAGTTGAGGCTGATATCAGAATTAAATAATTCTGAATTAAATAATTCTGAATAGCTTACTATTCTCTTTTAATAAAACTAGGCAGATTTCTTGCCTGATGAAAATGGATGGAAAACACAACCTTTCACATAGATCTTAAAATGTAAGTTTACTGTTTGACTTTAAAGGTTAGGGCCTGAATGGTGAGGCAGCTTTTACCCCATGTCCTATCCTAAAAATCCCCTCTCAGCTCTCTTGTAGGCTCCTTTCAGGTCCTGGAAGGTGCTGTGAGATGTCCCTTCTCTTCCCCAGGGTGAACAACTCTCTCAGCCTGTCCTCACACAAGACATCTTCTTTCACACAGTGCAGTTCAGCATCGTGGTTTTCAATGCTTAAATTGTTTAAATAATTTAAAAAAAGGGAAAGAGAAAGAGAAGAGAAAGGCAAATCTTTTGTAAATGCACAGCAGATGCAGGTGGGGACCCAGGCAGGACAAGCCTGGGAGCTGTCATCACCCCCCAGAGCCACATTCCTACCCCAGCCCATGTGGCACACACCTGGGACACACGTGGGAGGCTCCCAGGTTCAAAGCAAATGCTCCTACCTTTGTTCCTGCCTGCAAGTCCTTTTAATTTCATCCTTTTCCCTCCCTGTCATCGCTGCTCTCTTTCACTAGGAGTGCCTCTGACCAAATACCAAGACATGTTGTGGGGTTTTTTATTTATTTGTTTGGTTTTTACTCTACAGGAACTAACCGGAGGTGTTTTGTTTGTGAGGTGTTTTCTGTTTGTGTGGCTGGATTTTTGATTTTTGGTCGCCCATCAAAATAAATATTAAGAACTAGAGCTTAAAGTTACACAAAAGTCACAGTGGGAGGAAGATGAATGGAAGCCTGGGACTCTTGGCAATGTCTGGGCATTTGTTACATTGCAGGATGATGTTACATTGCAATTCTTTCTTTAATAGTAGCAAATAATTGCACCAAAAAATGTGTGGCATAGAATGCAAATGGGTTTTATGCCTTTGCTACTAAATTCCCAATCCAAGTGTGAGCAAAGACAAAACTGAGTCACACATGATTCAGCTATCATTGAATTTGACTATTTTATTAAATAATTATAGACATGACTAAACTCCCACCGAGCACATCGTTGATGCAACACTAAAATTAATAAAAGACTTTGTCCCTTTTTATCCTGATCAGTCTCTATATACTTTTCTCACTAATGCACCACCAGAGCTGCAGAACTTCTCGTGAGCTGCTGAGTCACCAGCAGTGAAACATCTCCCACATCTCTGCTCCTGAGCACCATAAATCTTATTTTTCCTTCGTGGGGAAAACAAATCACGCAAGAATCCGAGAAATGTCCTTGCACTACGAGGACTTTGAAGTGACAACAACAAAACCATCAAGAAGAAAAGAAAAAAAACCATTGGGGGAGGTCTGGTGCTGGCAGTGCTGGTGTGCAGTGGGGCTGTACCCACCCAAAAAGTGCTGCCTTTTGGGGTGGACAGAGTGTACTGCAAAGTTTGTTTGTATTCCAGGCAAACATGTCCTGGGCTGCAGGGAAAGCTGCAAGGCTGACGTACAGAGATTGTCCCTGCTGATAAAAGAAGCACTCAGGAACATCACTAATTATCCCAAGGAACAGAGAGGAGGATCAGTGCAGCTGAAGGGGGGAGATTCCAGCTGGAGGAGCTGGCAGTGCTTTGCTTTTGGTTTCACTGTACTACAACCTAGTGCTGTTAGGAAATAAATGTCACTTTTCCCTTCTTGCTCAAAAAAAAAAAAAAAATGTTTGGAAAATTCCCCTGATTGCTGAGGAGGTATCTAGACTTTGGATGAGATGTGCAGTTAGCTTTGAAATAGAAAAAAACCACAAGAATATAAAAACAAAAAATGGAACCCAATGTTTGAATTGAAATGTCCACTATTTAACAATAAAAAATTTATCAATAAAAAAGTTAAAAAAAAAGTAGAAAAGAAAATGGAGATAAATAGAGATATCTACAACTAAGGTGCTCTTTAAACCTATGATTATTGAAATTCAGTATCTTTCAACTGCCACTGGAAAAGGTATAAATTTGAATGACAGGAGAAAAAAAAACAAGAATCTTTGATAAATATGTTAATTTTGCAAAGCCTATAATTGTGTGCATTTCAGTGTGAGGTGTGCATGCATTTTGGAGCATCCCACCTGGACCAAGTGCTGCACCCAAGGATCCTGAAATAAATCCCGAGGTAAAAACCCCTTTTCCCCATAAAGTGTGTTTTGGTTTTAATTATAAGACCAGGCAAAGGCAACAGTACCTTGGAGAAGGTGGGACTGGTGTAGGCTAAAGCAGCTGTGAGTGCTGTAATGCCAGCAGACAGCTACCATTAACACCTCAAAAAATCACCCTCAGCATCACTTTCTGCCTGTGTGCCTGAGCTGCATCCACACTGATCTTCATGCTCTACCTCAGCCCAGGAAACTACAGAAATGGGCAAATGCTCCAAGACTCAGATTATTAAAAGCTTGAACTGGGCTAAACTGGGCAGAGTTTCAAGCTTTGCAGTGGGTGAGGGAACACAGAAGAGTCAGTGATGCCTCTCTGCCTGACCCTGCCCAGCCACCCACACCATTCCAGCCCCAGACTCAGGTCAGCTTTGCCTCTCTTCCTTGTACAGAACTTTTTCACCCAAGCAAATGAGAAGAAATGCTGTACTCCAGAAAGGTGGAACTCGGTTTTAGTATAAACACACACATCTGGCATCTAAATATCCATTCCTGGTTCCTGACTGCCAAAATAACTCTGTTTGAATACCCAGCGTTGAACTCTGCCCTCAGAGTGTTTCCCTCACGGTGTTTCTCTCTGCTTACACAATGAAGTGGCCAAGAAATCTGGTCCTGATTTTTGTCTCTCTCCAGACCACATTTGAAATACATTTCCCTCTACCTAAGTAGGTGCTGTTAAATAGAAATGCAGGAGAAGACAATGCATTCCCTGCAGCTGCCTCTCTGGTGAGAACACCATCTACAAACAACAAGGATGCTGCATATTTATGTTCATGGGAGCAGAAAAGAGATTTACAGCTTATTTTTGAATTTTTTTAAGCACTAAATTGCACTAGTAGCAAGCTCTGATTGCAACCAGACAGTGGCCTGGATGATTCACATCCCTGGAGTTGTTCTCTCAATCTCCATACCCCATTCCTTGCTCCCCAGGGTAGGTAATCCCCCTCACTTTATGCATTTTTATTTCTATATTTTACTTGCTAAATTCAATAATAATGAACCTGTGCAACATTTATTGTGAAGTTTAATAATCAGGGTCATAGCAGTTTGATTTTTTCTGTGGAAGTATTCCTTGAATGTCTTGATTATGAAGAGGAGAAGGGCAGTGCTTTGGATGAAATGAGCCAGATCTTGAGCTGGGGAGGGATAATTTTGTTTCACTCCAGTGGGACAATGCTGTTTGAAAGCCAATTCCTCTGACCTAGGGGATCTTCCCTGATTTCATCTCTCCTGTTGGATTTTTCCAGCTTGTAATTAAGTTCTCGCTGGGTACCAGGGAAACAAAGAATAAAGAAAAAGGGAAAAAAATAAGCCCTTTGTAAGGGTTCCAGTCCTCTGGTCCAAGGGATATTTAATTATTTAGGCAAAGTGGAAATGCTTTTCTGGAGGGGCTGAGAGGGTTGTCCCACAGTGATCAGGGAGAGAAAACAGGAAAAAAAGAGAAAATGGACAGAGGAAACGCAGTGGATCTCTACAGGGGAAAGAGGTACTTGCTTAGGTCTTTCAAACAACATAAATAGTTACATTCACCACGTGAGTTAAGAAGGAAAGGTGTAGTTCAATAGCAAATTAATTATCTTTAACTACAGGCTTAGCATTCCTTTAAAATTATTGGTTTTTCCTATTATTCATCTGTCAAGGAAGGAAAGCAGTTTGAAATTCATCAGGTTCAAGGTTGAATAGCAAATTAATTGTCTTTAACTACACGGTTAATATTCCTTTAAAATTGTTAGTTAATATTACCATCCAGGTAGGGATCAAGGATGGAGAGCAATGGGAAACCATCCCTGCTCCTGTAACAATTACAGGATATTTGTTGTGAAGGTTTGTCCTGAAATTATCCTGCACAAACTTTCCTAATCTTTAACAAAGCTACCAAAACCTGAAGGGGAGGTATCCCAAAACAGAAGAAGGTATTTGTGGTGTTGCCTTTTTTTTAGTCCTAAAATTCAAACCAAAACACAGTTTATGGGGAAAAGGGGTTTGTACCTGGGGATTTATTTCAGGATCCTTGGGTGCAGCACTTGGTCCTGGTGGAATGCTCTGAAAATGCTTGTACAGAAATACACACAATTATAGGCTTTGCAAAATTAATGTATTTATCAAAGATCCCCCAGTGAGAGGCTGGAGTGAAGCCCTCGTTGTGAGGAACCTTCCCCCTGGCTGGGCCTGGCTGAGGTTCCCAAATGTGTTCTGGAGAGGCCCTTGGTGTCTGGGGCTCCCAGGATGTTTGCTCTCCTGGTTTAACAGTGCCGTGGGGCTGAGCTGAGTTCTCAGCCTTGGGGAGGTACAAGTGTGGGGCTAAAAGCACTGAGAATACATCAAACTGTATAAAAGGGTGTGTGAGAGGGGTATAAAATAAAAAGCAAAACCCATCCTGGCGTCAGTGGCCCAGGGATATTTCGGAGCAGCGATGAACGAGCAGTGCACACACACTCTGTGCCTGTCCCAGGAGCTCGGGCTGGCTCCAGCTGCTGGGCCAGGGGCACCAGGGCAGCTCTGATGGCAGCAGATGCCCCCAGGATGCAGCAGCAGCTGCGCCTGCCCGTGTGCTCCATGTGCAGAACATCTTCCCCTGGCTTCCCAGCGCTTCCAAGAACCCGGGGGCCTCTTCAAACAAGGCTGAGAGGAGAGAGGCTCTGGAGTCAGCTGGCAGCACCTCTGCATTCTTTGAGCTAGCCTGGATGGAGGGGAGGAGAGCCGAGCTTGTGCTGTGTGCCTGACCCCTCTCCGCCAAGTTCAGAGCAGTGTGAGCTATCAAATGTGACGGGCTCCTGGCAAGCAGCCCCAGGGCTCTTGGCTGCAGTCTCTTCCAGGCCCAGCTGGGATCAATTAAACTAAATAATAGTTCTTGCAATAACCAGTTCCTACCTCATTCTTCAGAAATTGCTTAGTGTTCAAATGTAAATACTGTTAGGTTCATACTGTGCTCGCCCTTCCCCCATCGCTTTGGGTGAGCTGACACCTACAAACCCAAGGGTTTTAGAGCTGAATCAGGAAGGAACGTGCAGGCCTGAGTTCTTGTCTTCTGGTTTGCCATACTGAAATCCATCCTGCTTGTCCAACACCCTAAATATGAATTATAAACCCCTCCACGCATTTATGTCTCTAAACTTCAAGTCGTTGTCCATAATTGATTGGCAGAGTGGCCCAGCCAAACTGTTATCAAATCCTGCCTTAAAAATTCAGAGTAATTGTCCCAAAAAAGCCTCGGTTGGGCTGTAACTCAAGTGTTTGCAGAACCAGGTAATGGCCACAATAGAGCAAGGAGCATTTAAAATCAAGATCAGCTTTTCCAAGGGATTCTACTACAGCACAGATGTTTGCTGTGAGCAACACAAGTAATCCATCTCAACCTTTAAAATCATCCAAACCAGCACAACTGGAACAAACATGTGGATGTTTTTCAATGTGAATGAAAACAAGAATTATTTTCCACTCAATTATTAAAAAAAAAACAAAACAAACAACAAAAACCCAACTAATTTTTATAATCCAGTAATCTCCAGATCTTTCCTGAGAAGAGCCCGTGTAAAAATTATGAATCATAACAATTACTTTCTATGAAGCCAGACAGTATTTGCACAATTTTAAACTCCCTAATCATTCTCTCATTTACAGAGGAACACAGCTCTCTACTCGAACAAAAAGAAATATAACACTTTCTTTTTCATTTTAATGAATTTCACGTAGTTTTACTTGCTAGATTTCCAAACCCTAATGTAACAGTAAGAAAGCACTTGTTCTGCTAGGCACTTGAAAGTAGTTGGATCATTCAGCTGCTTAAAGGCCCTCATGAGTGGAAGCCAAGAATTTTATGATCCTGCAAAATGTCCAGTACTACCCTGGAATACTGAGCTGTTTTGTCATTGCATTCCTTAGGTAATGACTCTCCCCACCAAGAATTCTCCCCTTTTTTTGAGGAGCTGGAATAATCTCCCTGGCCTGGGCTCTCTCCTCCACTTTGTGCTAACCTGACAATCCTCCTGAGGAGCCTGCAGGGCTCCTTCAAGCAGTCTGATTTTAAACACTGCTCCATCTTACAAGCAGGATTTCTGCAAATAATGTCTTGCTCTGAACACACAGTATGGATAGCAGAAAGGTTGGAATGCCACTTAGCTTCAGAAATAATTCCTCAGGAAAGGCTGAAGGCACCAAGCTGGTCAGCCAAGTCCCTCTCTCTAAAAAAAAATCAATAAACATGACTCTGCAAGGTCCTAAATTTATTGGTTTTGCATCACCTTGGAAAAAAAAATAATGCTCATTTCTATAGAATTTTGTATCGTTGCCAGTACAGAATGGTTCAACAAGAAACTTCATGGGTTAAAATCCAGAAAACCACTTCTGCCTCACAGGAGGAAGCAGCATTTGAGCCCAATCTCCAATATCAGCACATTTTAGTGATGCCATTCCACCTACCATAGCCTGTCTGCTGGTCCAAGTATTTCTTTCAAAAAGCATTGAAAAACCAAAATCACATTCCTTTTTAAAGCAAATTCCCATTCCAGTAAACTTTCCATTGTGTATTTCCAAATACACACAATTATAGGCCTTGCAAAATTAAGATATTTATCAAAGATCCCCCAATGAGAGGCATCAGTCCTACATGAACATGAAAGGTATGTTCTGAAATTCCCTCAAAGCCTGTGAAGTGCAAGCTCTATTGAAAAAAAAAAAAAAAGGAAAAGATGACAAAACCAAACCAAAAATAAACCCATATTTTAGATTAATTTCTTTAAAATATAGATTTACTTATGTAAAATATCTTTGGTGTTCAGAAAAGGATTAGGAGAGAATAGTCAGCCATAATTAAAACCAAATGATCACTCTGCTGCACACATATCCTCCCTTTAAGAGGTACTCATGATAGCCATTAAATAAATCATTTGGGAAAGACTCAGGTACCACTGAGGTGAGAGCAGTGCACAAATGAGAGTAGAACAGACAATGTATGAATTGGGTGGCAATAAAGGATTTGTTTCTGCAGCCTTCAGCAATTTGAAGAGTATTAAATATGAAAACTTGAAGCAGGAAAAGTGTAAGGCAGTGGCTGTGTCCCAGAGGGGAACACACAGAAGGTGACCAGGAGCCTTCATCTGAAACTCTGGGACAGCTATAAAACCCTCAGGCAGTCTGAGTTCCTCCCCAGCAGATTGTTTCCTGCATTCCCTGTAAAATGCAATTCTGCAGCCATGTGTATTAATTATTAATGCCCTGGTACTCCAGATAAATAATTTCATAAGTGAGTTCATAAATAAGTACAGCATTATCAGAACAAATCAGTTATTCTGGTACGAAAGGTGTCTGAATTTTAAATAAGCCAGGCTTTTAAAACATATTCCAGTATTTGTCAACTGCAGTGCAAGTGTGGACCTTTGTTTTCCAGAAGCCTTGAGCTGCAAATTCATCTTGACATCTGTGATGACAAAATGAACTGAGTTTTGTTTAAATCTCTGTTTCTCAGTGATTTCTCAGTGATGGTGTCTCAGCCAGAACAGGTGGAGAGGAGAATACATGACACTGATCATATAAAGAGGTGTTCTGGAATTAAAAAAGTGATTTTTTTTGCTAAAATTCTTTGTGGGAGTTGTGCACTTTCAGCTGTTCAGCTGCTGGAAGTAAATTAAATCTGACACTCACCATTTCACCCTCTAAGTTTTATTCCAGAGATGTTCTTTATTATTGATGATTGTTACCTATGGATGTTTCAGTAGTTTCTGCTATGTTTCTCTTTTTCATTACAAAAAGACAATAATATTCCTGCTCTGATGGCCTCCTGGAATCCCTGAACAATTCCAGAACACAAACCTGGCTATCAAAACATAGCCACAAGTGCTCTTTAGTGAGCAATAAAATATCCCCAGCACAAGCACTGGATCCAAACTTTTACACACAATTACAGGATCAGATCACTGCAAGGCACAAGATATTCTCAAAGAGTGGCTGTGGCTGCCTCTGAGCAGCTACTGGAGACACACCTGGAAATGAGGAAACACAGGCACTTCCACAAATAAATAAATAAAAAGAAGTTGAAGATTTATTTGTGGAGCCCAAAGCAAAGTCCTGTCCAAGCCATCAACAGCTCCAAACAAATTATCTTCTTTCCTTTCATTAATACTTAAGTTTTTCATTCCCTTAATGTTGTACACTGGAAATTAGCATTTATTCCTAGGACAGCACTGAATGATTGTCCTTAAAACACTCAGATTTATTTTTTTTTTTAAACTTGATGAATTTATTTCAGTTCTACACCCTTAGAGAGTGAAGATGTAAAGCTGAGCAGTGGAAGGTATTTCCCAAGCACCATCTTTAGCAAGTTTGTCAGTAAAGTGTTAACTCTCAAACTGACTCTGAATTTCATGTCTTCGTGTTGGACACACCAAGTTCCCCCTAAATCCATCAGGATGCTAAAAAAAACCCAAACCATGGGGGAGATATTTTCAAAAGTAAAGAACAATTTTCCTCGGCTGAATCATTTCTCCTTAGAATTCCTCAGAAAGTTTCTTTTGCTCATTAATCTCAATTATACAACTCCCAATTGTTTTCAAAGACGTGATGCTTCATTTCTGTCCCCCTCTGCCCCAGCTGAGTGGGTACAGGAGCTCTGAGTGAGTTAAAACAGGAGTGGAATGACCTGAACAACAATTATCAGCACTGAGGTGACAGTGGCACAGTTATTTTCACACTGAGAAACACAAGATTTTCATGGGATTATTTTGAACTTTCGAGGTGTGGAAGTTTCTTACCCTTTTTCACTTTAATAAACTGAAGATTTTAATAGAGATCTTTTAGCAACACATGCTGTACTCTGAGGGTGTGAATATCTCCTGACCAGCCAAGTTTACATCCAGCTCACACAGGAAACTCATAGCTTTCTTTAACAGTGAAATGTAGCTAAAACTGAGTAATATTAATAAAAAAAGTAATCTTTAGGACATCTGTTCTGCACAGTAAAGGGTCAGGCTTTAGGGAAAAAAAAATAGGCTTTAGGGAAAAAAAAATAGGCTTTAATTCATCATTTAAGATGAGTAAATTCTTCAAAGATCCTAAGTATCTACAAATCCCAAAACTGTTACCTGCCCAGCTCACACTCTGGAATGGGAAACCATTTCTTTAAATAGCCATAATATAAAATGAAAACCTAATTTTAGGTTGCATTAGGAGCACTGTAAGAGTGATCATCTTGGTATCAAAAGGGAAAGGTAAATGCAGAAAAAAAGGAGAGAAGATTACATATATTGCAAATGTATAATTTAAGGAAAGGCAGCATTAGGCTGCCTTGGAGGCCTCACCTGCAGCTGAGGGTTTGGCTCTGTGTGGGTACAGACACCAGCAGTGTCTTTTCTGCTGTGCCACAAATGAAAAAAGAACAAATCACCATCCAGGAAAAAGTCCTGCAAAACTCAGGTCAGGAGGGGTGGATGAGGAGGGGCAAAATTATCATAAAAATGTGTAATTTTAATGATTTTCTTCTTTTTTATTGCCTGAGGTGTTTTAGGTGCATAACCCAGATTCTCAGATCCCATCAGCACTATGATGGGATATATACTTCAATATTTCACAAAGACTCTAAGCTGAGATCTCAGAGTTATCAACAAAATGCCAGCTGAAACAAATCCATCAGCTATAAAATATGCTTTGTGCTTAGCTGGGCAAACCAAGTAACTCTGGAAAACAAAAAAAAGAAAATAAAATAATTCAGTTTGCCATCAGATCTGTGGGGCTCCTCTGATATCTGTGGTAGGGTGATGCTCACCACCATGTGCCTGGAAAAAAAGGCATTTTTCTAAAGCCTCTTTGCAAAACACAACAGAAAACCTTGAGCAGAGCTGAGCTTGTCCAACATCACCCATTTGTTTCATCCCTCAGGTTTCTCTCAGGCTGCCAAGCAATCACCCAGGGGTTTCAAAGATGGTTCTAATCCCTTTCTCTGTCTCAGAATATGGTGGGGCTGTGGTTTAATTCCCATTATTTTTGGGGCTGACTTCAGCTGGAGCCTCTCAGCACAGCTCTCCCAAGGGTGGAGAGAAAAAGACACAACTTTTCCCCAACCCTGTCACCCCTCACATGCCCTTCCCCTTTCTGTCCCGTGGCCCAAACCTGTGGGGAGGTGTTCTGGTTTGGAAATACCCCAGGAGAGGAGGAAAGATCCACCTTGGAGCCCTGCCAGGAGGGCTCAGAGCAGCGACCTTGGAGTGGAGGAAGTGGCATCTTGATATTGCACTTCAGAACCACTCAATCCCACCAAGACCCCATTAAAGGTGTGCAGATAATTTATCACAGCTGCTCCTACAGCCTAGCCTGTCATATTTAGCATTTCTCCTGCTGCCTTTCTAAAAGGAAGATGAGCCTTGTTTGAAGAGGGAGCGATTTCAGATCTACCAGGGAAGGACTCGCTTTTCAAACATCATAAAGGCAGCTCTGAGGCCAAGCAGAGGCTTTGGCAGAAGCCTCATGCAGTGGTAATACTTCCCAATCCAGGCTTTTTTTCTTTAATGGAAAATGATGGAAAGTCCTGCTTTAACAGGATTCAGGCTCTGGCTCTTGGAAACAGGATTTGGTAACCAAAATAAAAAAATATCTCAGAAACTTTAATGGCCTCCTTCACTAAAGCCTGGCCAAGTACTTGCATTTAATAATTGAAGCTATCAGTTTACTTTTACATAGTGGATCTAAACCCTCTCTCCAAAACACACACAAAATCCCCTTGGCTGCACTGTCTGTAGCCAGAATTTGGGGCAAAATATTTGTAAAAACGAGATCTAGTGATGGCAACAAATAATTTTGCTGTCATTTGTCATAATGGTTCGAAGACAAGGTGACAGCTGATAATCCTCACATCCTGGTGCCAGTGTGGTGTTTATAAATGTTCCTAGGTGTGGATTTAACCAGGGTGACCTCAGGTAGCTGCTGGAGTCTCCTGAAAGAGCTGCATGGAAAGACTCTACATGAATTCCCAGCTGTTCCCATGAAATCCCCTGAGCTCCCTGAGAGATGAGCTAGAACTTCACCTTAGACCCAGCATATCCTACCAGATAAACTCAGATTTTGGCCCAGAAGAGTTTGGATCTTCATCCCTAGCCTTTCAGAGAGCATCTCTACTGCTGTGCTATAAGATGAAAAATATTTGAATTTTCTAGCTGAAGGCAAATAGGTAAATTTTCGTTGGAACAGCTGTTTTGTATTGGTTTCAGAGGGGAACATTAAAATTCAGGCATGTGTTGCACTGACAGCAAACTGGCTCAGTGGATGTTATAAAAGGGCCTGGTGAGAAGTACAGAAAATGGAGCTCACCTCCAGGAAGTTCCTGTGCAGGTGAAGTGCAGAAGGATGCAAAAAAGAGAAAAGAACCATTCTGGAGGAGTATGGAACTCCCCAGACTGTCTTTTATTTTTTTTTCCCCCAAAAAACCACTGCACTCAATTTCTGCACAGCCTGGCAGGGGAGATTTACTCACTGCCTGGATCACCACAAAATGTGCAGTTTTGTGCTAAGTGTGTGGTAAATCCCTGATGGATGCTCTGGAAGCCACAATTGCTGCTGCACAGTGACTTGTGGTGTTGGTACAATATGGGATAATAGCAGGGGGCAGAGAGCTGCCTCACCAGGAGGCTGGGCTGAAAATGCAGCTTCAGATTTCAGCCCAGGCCCTTTTCACTCTGTCAGCTCCAGATCGATCCTTTTCCAGTCCTACAAAGGCAAAATAAAGCTAAGAAATATTGGAAATGGGAAAAATTAACCCTTGCTCAAAAAGAGCATCACAAGCTGTGCAAAATTCCTACATCCCAACCTAAATCAAGTTTTTCCATGACATGTCTGAGAGTTGCAAAGTTTAATTGTGCAGCAAGGAGGTTTGGGTTTTCTGGTTTTTTGGGTTTTTTTAAATAAGTTTTCTTCACAACAAGTACAATTCATGTTCTGCCACTGAAGAATTTGGACCAGATTAACCAGCCAATGAGGAATTACAAAAAGAGAAAGGAAAATAAGCATGGAAAAAGAAGAGAATCAGCAAAAACCAATGGGGATCAGATATTTGTCCACTGTAAACCCACACTGACTTAAAGATTTGTGTGAAGTTTTATTACTTCACCTTCACCAATCCAATCTGTGTTTAAGCACTTTCATTTGGGGCTGGTTACATTTGTAGGAACCTGATGGATTAATCTGCAGTTCCTATAATTACTCTTAAGAGGTTTTCTTGTTCGTATTAATAACTCCACGTTTAATAAAGGAAATATTGGGGTTATCTTTGCTAAACCACGGAAGTGGAAGTTATGCAATATTATGATTCCACTTTAGGCCAGCAAGGACTTGGAAATAAGTATCCATCACTAAAGTTAACACCAAATTTTCAGAAGGAGCTGTCTTGTTAAAAAAAAAAAAAAGAAGGGAATTTCCACCCTGCAAAGGATTACATCATTGTGACAATTATTACTGCAGTGGAACAGCACAAGCTCATCCCCCATCCCTTCCTCCATCCCACTTTTCTCTGTGTTTAATGTAAATAGAAATTCTCTCAAATATTTTGACCATTTAAAAAAAAAATTACAATGTTTTTTTTACCACAAGTGCAATGTGGAATTGCATCTTTTTGAAGAGGTATAACCTCTGTCAGGGAGCTGTGGGGAGGGAGAAGGTCCCCCCTGAGTCCCTTTCCTCCAGGCTGAGCTCCTTTCCCAGCTCCCTCAGCCTTGAAATGGCCAAAGAATAAGGGGATCCTTTGAGGAGTACAAAGATTAAAGCAGCTTTTATTTTTTTTTTTTTTTGCTGGATTTATTGTCAAAAGATTGTTAAAGGGAATGATTAGTAGGAACAAATTGGAAGTGAATAAGAAGTCTCCATCTGTTAAACAAGAGCCAAGGAATAGTTTGGATTGCATATTCCAATGCTGCAGGGGAAAAATGAAGAATATGGTACAAAGTAATTGCTTGGCTTTGGAGGAATGGAGCTAATTGGGAGAGATGGTAGGAAAAAAAAAGTGATTCAGGGGATACAGTGAGCATGAAAAATATTTATGCATGGAAGGGAAATGGAAGCAGAGGGCAGAAGGGAGGAGAAAAAAGCAAGCCAGGCATTTTGTCATGGAAGATTATCAGGTTTGTCAAGCATGACATCCCCATGGTAAATTCCTGCTGACCACTCATGACTTTCCTGTCCTTTCTGTGCCTGGAAATGGTTTCCAGGATGAATTCCTCCATCACCCTTCCTGAGACTGACGTGATGCTGCTGTTCCCTGGCTCCTCCTTCTTGCCCTCAATGCAGGCAGGAGTGACACTGGTTCTGCTCCAGTTCCTCCACTTGCCACTGTTGCCTTTCTCTGGTCTTAAAATTAACACCAAAGCTGGAGTGAAGTCCTCGTTGTGAGGAACCTTCCCCCTGGCTGGGCCTGGCTGAGGTTCCAAAATGTGGAATAATATTTATATATTAGAATATAATTTATATTATGCATAAATATATTACATCTATATTATATATTTATAATACAATATGTAAAAGGGTATGTAAGAGGGATGGGTATAAAAGAAAAAGCAAAAAAAAATCCTTCTGGCATCACCACAGTCACTCAAAATTGCCAAGAGCATTCTCATGGTGACATCAATGAGGTCCCCCAGTACTTATGGCACCTTTCTGAGGAGATGAATCATAACTTGAAAATCTGTTTCAGTTATGGGATGGAGTAGTAAATGTGCACCTTTTATTGTTCTGAGTGCACCATCTATAAAATCTTAACAGACAACAAATCACAAATATTTCATATTGCTTTAAAAAAGAGGCAAATTCAAAACCTACACTTTCATTCTCCAAGAGCCTTTTCATTCCAAACCAGAACAGATGGATAAATATTTTTTTTTTTTTTTGATGCCTGAAACCTTTTTGACTATTTTAACCCAGGAACCCCTTGCAGGATCATGTCTCTCCTGGGAGCTGTACTTTGGGTGAATTACACCCAGACTTTTAGCAGCCTGCAGTCCAACACAGAGGTGTGATCTTGGCACAGCTTCGCTGTGAAAGTCGTGCTGAGGTGTGAGAACACTCGTGAGCCACAGCTGGGCAAGATAAGCAGAGTGAGAGCCCAGACAGAGGGCACTTGTTGAAATCCTGACAGTTTGCAGTATCCCAGCATCCAGAGGAGAAATGCTGGCATGAAAAGGTGTCAAAACTCACAGGGAAAAAGCCAAAAGAGCAGAGGATGGAATAGANCTTTCTCTGGTCTTAAAATTAACACCAAAGCTGGAGTGAAGTCCTCGTTGTGAGGAACCTTCCCCCTGGCTGGGCCTGGCTGAGGGTCCACAATGTGGAATAATATTTATATATTAGAATATAATTTATATTATGCATAAATATATTACATCTATATTATATATTTATAATACAATATGTAAAAGGGTATGTAAGAGGGATGGGTATAAAAGAAAAAGCAAAAAAAAATCCTTCTGGCATCACCACAGTCACTCAAAATTGCCAAGAGCATTCTCATGGTGACATCAATGAGGTCCCCCAGTACTTATGGCACCTTTCTGAGGAGATGAATCATAACTTGAAAATCTGTTTCAGTTATGGGATGGAGTAGTAAATGTGCACCTTTTATTGTTCTGAGTGCACCATCTATAAAATCTTAACAGACAACAAATCACAAATATTTCATATTGCTTTAAAAAAGAGGCAAATTCAAAACCTACACTTTCATTCTCCAAGAGCCTTTTCATTCCAAACCAGAACAGATGGATAAATATTTTTTTTTTTTTTTGATGCCTGAAACCTTTTTGACTATTTTAACCCAGGAACCCCTTGCAGGATCATGTCTCTCCTGGGAGCTGTACTTTGGGTGAATTACACCCAGACTTTTAGCAGCCTGCAGTCCAACACAGAGGTGTGATCTTGGCACAGCTTCGCTGTGAAAGTCGTGCTGAGGTGTGAGAACACTCGTGAGCCACAGCTGGGCAAGATAAGCAGAGTGAGAGCCCAGACAGAGGGCACTTGTTGAAATCCTGACAGTTTGCAGTATCCCAGCATCCAGAGGAGAAATGCTGGCATGAAAAGGTGTCAAAACTCACAGGGAAAAAGCCAAAAGAGCAGAGGATGGAATAGACGGAATAGATGCAATAGTCACTACTATTTTGCCCACTCCTCAGGGGGAAAGAGTAGAGACTTTTATTCTTAGCTATCATCATACAGTGCAGCAGGTGATGCAGACTGATGTCAGACTGAACCACTTCCAGTCCAAGCAGTCAACCCAAAATATTCAGCTGTTTTTCAGTTTTTCCACTGGAGAACAGGAAAAAAAAAATTAAAATTGAAATTTTTGTACAAAATAACACAATGCCAGAGAAGCTAGATGCTCAGTGAGGAAAAATTTATGGCAAATATCAGATTTGCTCTAGTTTCAGGGTGGGCAGGCCCTGGCACAGGGTGCCCAGAGCAGCTGTGGCTGCCCCTGGATCCCTGGCAGTGCCCAAGGCCAGGCTGGATGGGGCTGGGAGCAGCCTGGGACAGTGGGAGGTGTCCCTGGCAGGGGATGGAACTAAAGAATCTTTAAGGTCCCCTTCAATCCAGACCACTCTATGATTCTACAACTCCATGACCCAATAAAATGGATTTAGTTGCCTGCCTGACCCCATGCTGGTCCTTCATCCACACAAGGCTGAGGCTGCAGCACATTCTCTTCATTCTCCATCACCACCCAGCCTTTCCTGGTTCCCCTCATGTGAAAGGCCAGCCTGGCAGGACCCTGGTGCAGACAGAACCACAGCCAGCCTTCCCCAGCACTGTGCCCTGCTGCAGACAGAACCACAGCCAGCCTTCCCCAGCACTGTGCCCTGCTGCCAGCACAGATTTTTCCTTCTTGGTGCTCCCTGACATAATCAGAGGAGGCAACTCTGAGCAAAGTGCACAAAAAAAAAAAAAGATGTTTTGTGAAGCTATAATGAATGGCCACAGAAAGAGAAAAAAAAAATAGCTCATTGCTGAGACTGGGGTAAGGCATTTTATGAGTCATTAGCTCAGAAGGATTTTATTTGGGTTCTGAGAAATGAGGAGCTGGGGGTGCATTTGTCAGGATTTCGGAGCTGCAGGTGAAATGCTGCCTTTGATAAGTGGATTCCTGAAAGTCCTAACTGGCAAAGGGCACACCAAATTATAACTGACTGAAGTAGTTGATTAGCCTTCATTTTGGTAAAGCAGTGCCCCAGGGAGATCTGAATGTTCTTTCACTTTCTGTGAATGAATTACGTCCTTCACGTTAATGCTAAAAATGTTAGTTAAACATTTTACTAAATGTAGCTTCCTTATCCTGTGCTCATGAACAAAAGTCACTTGTTATCATAAATATTGAAGACATCAGTAGCTTTTTTCTTCGTGTCTTAGGCTGAGTAATTTTAAATGTCAGACATTTCCTCATTAAAACTCTTTCATAACCTTAAGGGATTGGGGTGAAGAGGGCAGAAGATTAAAATCTTGTTGCACAAAGTGTACTGCAATCTCACTTTATTGATACTTATAGTTCTGGCTGGGATGACTCAGTCCACCACAGGACACTGAGTTTTGGTCACAGCAGAAACTAGAGAAGGAAGAAAAAGCCCCTTTTCTCTGAGACAGTGCTCTACTGATAAAACAATGACTCCGTGAAGAATTCTTGGCCCATGAGCCATGACAGCTCAATTTCAATTGAATTTCTATTTTCAGAATTTCAAGGAGAAATTCCTTTCTGTGCCACTCGGGGGGAGAGGTGGAAGTCCTCATTTCCCTGACCTCCCAGGACAGGGGGGGCAAAGCATCATCCTCTGCTTCCCAGCCCATGGGCAATCCTGTGGGGTCCAAGTCTGATCTGTTTGGAGGGAACTGAAAAAAATTATCAGCAAATCTGATATCTACATGTTCTGGTGCCTTACAGATGTACACTGTCAAAGGCTAAACTCAGAAGAATTCCCTTGAGAATTGCAAAAGACATTTCAGTGCATCAGTCCTCCTCCCTGACAAATTTGAATGTCTCCCAAACATGAGGTGGGAGAGTGATCCTTGCACTCTGGTGGAACAGCCCCAGTTTCCCTGGCCTACAAAATGGTTAAACCTTTGCCTTCAGAGCAGTCAGCCTAAGGCAGAGAACAATCATGGAAAGTTTCAGCCCAACCCATTAACATTTGGCAAAGCCATAACCAGCTTAAAACAGAGGCCTGTAATTAGAGCGGGTCGGAACGTTCTCAGCTAAATGAAATTTCATTGAAATTCGCTCTTTCATCCAAGCCAAAACAACATTTCTCAGAGACATCTCTGCTTCCACAAGGATTTTGTTGGGAAAGCTGAGAGGCAAAGCGTGCTCACACACACTAGAGCCCCGAGATGAGGTCACTGCTTTGGGATGTAGGAGAATCCAGTTGAGGCCCTGACCCACAGAGAGCTGCAGTAAAGAGCAGTGTTCTTGCATCAGGAATACAAAATATCCACAAAAAATAATAAATTACGGGATACATGCCTTGATTATGATGTTCAAGAGACTTCATGTCCTCAGGCACCACACACAAAATCGTATTTTTTTTGAACGTTATAGGTTGACCTAAAAGAGAGGTGACCTCTTCCAGAAGTCTGTGCTTCTGCTGGGAAAGGCAGTCAATGTTTAAACTTTATAGATCTCATCAGTAAGTGCAGTTCTTGGACAGATCAATAAACATTTTTCTTTTTTTTTTTAAATTACGGGCCATAAAAAGGGGGAAGAAAACATTAATGTTACCAGGTGGAAAATCCTTACTTTCTCACTCTTATGGTTTTCACATCTTACACATGCACACGAAGCAGGCAATAGCAGGAGAAAATATGTTTGCAATTAAAATGTATTTCATACTGTGGTAGGTCCTCCCATCCACTACAGTGAGGTTTGAGGTCTACAACTCTTGTTCTAATAGAGGAGAGAACATCACTTTCCATTCCTGAAGGTTTTAGCAGGAATTCCTCACACTGCTGAGCTGACCTGATGCACACCTTTGCTTTCATGCCCTGTTACCTGTCTTGAGCTTGTGCAATTATTTTATTTCCTATAGATCAGGTTTGGTGAACACCTGCTTTTTTTGAAGATTATCCAAAGGTTTTTTGACATAAATGTTGGGCTTCTAGCATTCACTGCTCTGTTATTGCACAAGTCAGCAGAAAGGAGCCATGGGACACAGAAGATTGGGATCATGTTTAGATAATTCAATGGAAAGAATAATGCCAGCATGTATTTTTCTAGAAACAAGCTTTCTCACTTAGAAGCACTGTTTTTTCTATATCCTTTGTTAATTTTTATCATATCGTTCTCAAAACATTTAATTTCTGTGATTCTTACAGTCTATTTAGAAACAGAAAACAAAACCAAAGACATGACTTCATAGAGACAAATGGATGAAGTATTGAAAACCTAGGACTCTCTTCTCAAACCACTGAGATTTGTGGTTTTCCTCCCTGAATGTCCAAATTCTGAATTCAAGTGATCAGCAGCTGAGGATGGAGTCTTCCAAAAGGAAGTGCAAATATTTCTTCAATAACATTTATTGAAATAAAATTCAATGCTTATCAACTGTAGATTTCACCTTTCTCTTTCAGTTAAACTTTTATTGGAAAAACTCTGGAAGTTACTGAGGTCACACCTTAAAATGCAGCAGCTGTGTGTTAATAATCAGATTTTGCTAGGAGGAAGAGTATAGTAAATTCTTGTTCAATATTTAATTTAACCTATCAAGGATAATTGCATTAATTTAAATGATGGACTGTTCCAATTCTCCTCATGGGATGCAAATTAAAATGTTTGAGGTGAAAACCAGAGCAGCTCTGAGATTCTAGAAAACAAATCATTCATTTAATATTTAGGTTAATAGCCTTTCACAGCTGACCTCAAAGCACATTTCAATTTCTCTCTCTTTTTTTTTTTTAAGGCCATGCACCCTCACAAAATTCAAACACAGTAAAGAGGAATCCAATATCCTAAGAGTTCTGTGAAACCACAAACTTTCCAGAAAGAGAAAAAAGCAGCTTGCAAATTTGAACACACTGAAGCAGATTGGTGTGGTTTGCTTTCCATTACTGGCTGGCACTGCTCTCAAGAAGTGAGGACAATGGATATAAAAGAAATCCTGGTGTCAAGCTAATGATTTCCTGGGGTTTTCTGGTGATTCCACCATCTCCAGCTGTACCTCAGTGCATCCAAACAGGCATCCCTGCTGCTGGCATTTCCCTGGCTGCCAAGTCCTTCCCTTTGTAATGATGAATTTTAACACTATTGCCATTTAATAAATGTATTCATTTTAATACATTAATAAAGTAAAAAAAAAAAGGTGAATTATTATAAAGTGACTAGAAGTATAAAACTTATATAAGTGCTAAATATCAAACTTATGCTATTTCAACAATCCAAAGAGTTCTCACATGAAAAAAAATCAGAATTTACTGACTTGAATTTTCTACCAGACACTTCTGACTTTGTATCAAAAAGGAGGTGAAAACTCCTTTCACATGCTGAGCACATGCATAAAAGAACATGTGTTATTTATTAGCAGGAGAAAGCATTTATTAAAATCTATCCTGGCTTTTGCAAATAAGATGACTTCATGCACAGGAAAGAGGTGTATATGATAGGCTGTTATTTCAGGGCTGTTTTGAAAACCTTAAAAAATGGGGCTAAAACTATTTTAGATGCCACTTTTAATTAATCTAATTTCCAGAAGGAATTTGACCAGTCACAAAGCAAAGCATAATCTTTGGGAAAACCCTAAGCTCCACTCATTTAAAACTCTTTACTGCACAGTAATGCTTCTAGTTCAATATTTTATGAACTGCAGAAGTGTGAAAAGCTTTTTATGGTTTGCATTGAACATTTTGAAGGTCTATCTCAATTCTCTTTGTAAAATGTCAGTATGGTCTGGACCAAAACCAGCAAAATATCTCTCACTACCTGGTCTTAATCTTCCAGCCCATTCTGCCAAGTGCTAAGAGGAGAATTTAAGAGCAATTCACAGTAGTCACAAACACTCAAGTCACTTCATATTCCACTGAAAACTTACCTAAAGTGAGATATTATATCATATTTTCCTTACATTAATATCCTGCTCAGGTCACCATCAGATCATTTCTAACTTGGCTATTTAAATTGTTTCCATTTTATTCGCCACCTCCCTCACCTAAATGCTGGGGAGAGTAGGGATTTTCCTGAGGGTTATGAGGGAAACCTGAGCTCAGTAGAATCTTCCATGCTCCAGAACTTTGTGGAAAGCATAAATGGAAGTGGTTGAACACCATCAGTGGAGAAACCAGCAAGAAAATTAAGGGTAAGTAAGAATGGGATTAGAAACAGAGCATGGACCAGAACCTGATGCATGTATTGACCTGGTTTGGACATGGGGAAGAGCAGGGTGTGATCAGGCACCTGAAAGGAGCTGCATTCACTCCCTGGGCAGTTCATATTCCTGTGTCCATGCCCTGATGACAATTGATGTCTCCTCCTCTTCAGGAGGGAGCTCCCAAAGGTGTCATGCC
Source organism: Erpornis zantholeuca (assembly GCA_013400515.1). Taxonomy (NCBI): domain Eukaryota; kingdom Metazoa; phylum Chordata; class Aves; order Passeriformes; family Timaliidae; genus Erpornis; species Erpornis zantholeuca. The sequence continues at coordinate 32,639 of VZTN01012946.1, forward strand.
ACAAACAGTTCAGTGCAACCCCACTGATTTCCTTTGAGAATATCCAGAGCGAAGGAATTGCCCTCTCTGCTCTCCAAGCCATGAATTTTCACTGAGCACATTTCCTACACCTATTTCATGGTAGGCAGAGCATCTTTGGAAGAAAGGAAAGTGTTTTCACAGATGAGCACAGGATCAGCCTGGGGTCCATAATTCAGATTAAAGTCAGATATTGAAGAAAATAGAGGATGACACAGGAGCTGTTTGGTTTTAATGCAAATGTCCCAGAATTTTGACACTGCCTGTAAAAAAATCCATCATTAACTGCCATCAGTACTATTAGAAGGTTTCATTTATCTGTGAGGAGCCAGCATCGAACAATTCTTATCCTCTCCAAACAAAAAAATAAATTAACAAAACCCTGATTCCAAGAAAAAAGACAAATATTTATATCAGCTCTTGCTTTTCATTGCAAAAGGCTGCAATCACTACACTGTACTATCCCCCTCAGTTCTCCTTCACAGAATTAATCACAGAAGCCATTCTGCACTCACATTGCCTTTATTTTCTTTGGCCATATTTTCTCAAAGCACCCCCCTCAGTGCACAGAAGTCACTGGTTGGTACAAGCAGCTGTGCCCTGGAGAGAAATTAGGGAGCATTTCTGCAGCAAACCAGTCTGGGGAGGGAATTTACAGGCTAGAAATGCAAACCATTCCTTTAATTTAGCACTGACGGCAGTGCAAGGAAATGCTCTCAGATAGATAAAAGTATCTTGGGGGAGCAGAAAGCAGAGGAAGGTATCCTTCAAAATCATGTTACATCCAGCTCCTTACTGCCTGAAATGCAGTGAAACCAAGGGACATGGCAACCCCTCATGGCAGAGGGTAGGAGGGAGATAACCTCTAAGGCCCCTTTCAACTCAAACAATTCCATGATTCTATGATGGGAAAACACAGGCAAGAGATGTTAAACTTTTAAAGTATTTTTCTTGAATTCTTCAGCTTTTCATGTGATAAAATTCAAGTGAATTGCAAGTCAGCCTTTTAAAGGAGTTGAAAGTCTTGATTACTCAGTACTGTGATTCATTTCCAGTCAGAATATTGTTGAATTGGTAACATGTTTTTAGATCACCATGATATTATTTCACAGTTCAGAAGTTCTCCCTCAAGGATACACAAGTTCTTTCAATTAATCAAAGAAATAGTACATTTGCAAATAGTTAGAGATCAAATTATGAACCAATGGATGTGTCAGAGGAGTGCTGGAAGTGCAAGTTGTGCAGGGAAAGGGAATTTAGGAAACAGAATTCAGATGAAAACCAAGGGTCTACTGGAAATATCCTCTAAGATATTACTCAGTGTCATGAGAAAAATTCTAGTCTGGCTCATAACACTGAGATTGAGCCCTGCATTAAAAATATGTTCTTCTATCTCTAGGCTGCAGTAAGAGGGAGTTTGGAGCCCTCAGGCTGAGACTCCTGCTGCTGTAAGCAGCACTGCTGGGTTTTCCTCCCCAATATTTGCTTCCATGTATTATTTTGTGAAATTCTTCAGATTTCCTAAAGAGAACTGACAGATACCCAACGTTGTCATCACACAGGAAGTTCCATTATTGAAACACTTTGTCCTGATATCAAATCGGGACAAAAGCTCAAAGTATCCCTTTGGACTTTTTCACACAGGAAAAACATTCCCAGCTCTGTTTTTAAAAATGCCAACTGCTTGGAGTTGGTTTAGTGAAGAAAGTTAATATTTTGTGGCAAAATCTCACTGAAAAAAATTGATTTTAATTTCCCACATCTCCATTTTGACTTCCCTGTACAAGTTTGGTTCCTAAAGTGTTGCAGAACTACTTTTCCTTGGTGACTGAATATTGGATGTGCTAACCTAAAGAGGTGGATTTTGGTAAGGTGTTTGCTGTACTGCAATAATTATCCTTGATTTTATTAATAACTAAATAAAACTGATTACAGAATTCACAATCACAAAATAGATCAATAGATTTCTTTCTAAACAAATAAATAAATTGCTGTTCATATCTCAGCCCAAAATATGCATTAGCTCTGTAAGTACCAGTACTGCTTCCAAAATAATGAGATTTATTTTAATTTAGGCACGGTTTGATCAATGAATCTGCAAAATATTTCTTTAATTATGATTTAAAGATGTATTGTTCTTCTGAAATGGACTCTTTTGCACCTTTCACCTATAATTTTATTTATGATTCTCCTGATACTCACTCTAACTTTTTAACTCTGCACATATCTTGCATATGAAACTAAAAATGTAAAGAACTCCTTTTTGAATACAGTGTTTGGAATAGTTTGCACGTCCAGAGCTTCAATAATTGAAATTATAAGTATCAAATTATAAGTATGTTTGGGTTGTTTGCAGTCACTACAGCTGTGTTAGGCAGAGATTTACAGTACCTGATGTTTTTCCATTTGGTTGGGAAACGTTTCATCTTGGAGAAGCACAACTATTTCATATATTAATTTAATTTCTTGCCTTCCCAACTTCTCTGAGTTTAACTATTATAGTAAAACTATAGTAACTGTTATTTTTAACAGAATGTGTATTTTGGGAATACAAATCCTAGCATAAAAAGACCACAAAAATAATGTGATTTCCAATATTGAAAACCTTCCTACTTAAACCTAATCCCTGTTAAGAGCTATCAAGATTTTTACAAAAATCCTGTTACCAAGAGGGGAATATCCTGTTTGATTTTTATAGGATCACATGTATGCTTATTGCATTTGTCTGCTTTTCAAAATTAATTCAGGTCTTAAACACTTTCCATGGCGAAAGGAAGAGTGAGAAGTTGTGCCTGTGCAATGTCTTGGTGTGATGGGCAGAGGGGTTTGGAGAGGTGATTTATTCTGTATTTCAGCTTTCTGGGTTTCAGTTCATACATTTGTTCATCTGGCCTCAAAATTTTGTCCTGACTCATTTTGCAGTCAGTGCTGTTTATCACAGAATCCCAGAATGGTTTGGGTTGGGAGGGACCTTAAAGCTCATCCAGTGCCACCCCTGCCATGGCAGGGACACCTCCCATTGTCCCAGGCTGCTCCCAGCCCCATCCAGCCTGGCCTTGGGCACTGCCAGGGATCCAGGGGCAGCCACAGCTGCTTTGGGCACCCTGTGCCAGGGCCTGCCCTCCCTCCCAGGGAACAATTCCTTCCTAAAACCGAATTTAACCCCAGTCTCTCTTGGTTTGAAGCCATTCCCCCTTTTCCTGATGCAGAGTCCCTCTCTAGCTTCTCTGTAGCCCCTTCACCCTGGAAGGTGCTGTGAGGTCTCCACACACCCTTCTCATCTCCAGCCTGAACAGCCCAAATTTCCTCAGCCTGTCTCCATAGTGCTCCAGCCCTTTATCCCCTCTGTGGCCCTGCAGAGCCCTCACAGAGCTCCAGTGTCCCACAGCACAGCACACCTGGAGCATTTCTGCCTGGAACAGAGATATTTCCTGGGTGGTGAAACTCATACAGCAGACAAGTCAAGATACAAGTCCCTGTGAACGATCCCTAGGTGTGAATAATCATTCCATCCTGGCTTTGGGAGTCACAGATTTCTGTGGGTAGGAGCTGGTTCTCATCTGAACTCCTCAAAGAGCCCAGCACAGGAGCACTCTCATCTTGCTTGGGGTCCTCCTAGCAAAGGTGTGCTGCCAACAACAGCTGATTATTAATCTTTCCTAGCAGGATTTTGAATGGCTATGAGAGTATGCAATTTGGATTAATACAGCAAAAATGCTTTCTTTTTTGTCTTTTGGTTGTTCTTTGCTCTCACATGCTCAAATAATTCAAAACATGAGTGCCTCCCCTTGCTCCTGACTGCAAGTGACATCTGTTCCTCATGAATTCACCGAGAGCATGCTTGATATTTGCTGTGCCTGGACTCCTTCCTTTGAAACACACACTAACTAAAGATGAGCTTTAATTCTGAGACTAAACAAAAGTTTTGTTCACTGAGTGAGGTCTGCATTGGGCAAGATAAATCAGACTCTGGGCAAAAACTCTGGGGGTTTTAGCTGAGAAAGTTTATCTGAACAGGACCAGAGGAGTATGAAGATACTTTACTGACTCATCAGAGGCAGCTCATCCAAGAGCAAGGTAAAGCTGCTTTCATTCCACATTTTCCACAGCATTCTTTATACCTTACTCCTGTTATTGAGCTTTCCAAGCCAACAACTCAGAAAGAAAACAAAATATGTAGTCACAAAGCAGAGCTCTTTCCCCCTCCCCAAACCCCACGTGTTCAGAAGTCAAACATGTCTTACCCAGAACCCAGAGAGACTGAAATCATGAGAGTGACAAAATTACAAGGGCCAGGGCAGGAGCAATTGTCCAGCTCTCATAGTCCAGGGTGGTCTGTGGTTGTCAGCTGAAGCTCTTGGATCCCTGGAATTCTGCCCACAGGAAAAGGTGGCACAACTGTGTCCTTTCTCCCCCAGGATACCCAAAAGGAATTGAGTCTTGCACTCATGGGGGACCTGCAGCTCGTGGTACTGCCCAGAGCTCTCTCTTCCACAAGCTGGCAGTATATGGAATTTTAGATGCAGCTGGCAAGCACAGACTTTGCAAGTCCAGGGGTTTATTTTTGCTTTTTTATTCTTTCCCAGGAAGAAGAGACAGAAGTGCATCTTACAAAAAGCTCTCTACTTCTTCAGAAACCATTTATCCCACTGATAATTAAATAATTCTCATTCTCCTCTTCTCATTCTCACTTCCTCCATAATCTCCTTCATCGACAAGCAATTTTATATAACTTATAGTTTTTGTTGCCACACTGCTCTGGGTTGGTTCATACTGGCACCAGTGTTCATGAACCACCCATTACTATCTCATCTGGGCACACTGGTTTGTTTTTGGAGTCCCACAGGCAAGAAATGCCTAAGAGTTATTAACTACTATTTCCAGAGCAGATGAAAAGTGTAATTTTCTCTGCAGGCACCTGCCAACTTAGAATTGTCAAAATTGCAACCAGCTTTTGATTTTTAAAAGCCCACATTTTAATGATAGTCTCTTGCAATCTCTGTTTTCCTTTACAATTATTTAAAAGCCAATTTTCCACCACTCATTCTTCGCTTGGCACTCTCCCTTCCAACGGCTGGCACAGAGAATTGTAGCTTTGTCATACAATTTCATTCCATGGGGGCACTCCCAGCTTTATGTTTCATAGATTTATCTCTTCATTTTGTTTGCTTTTAAGTTGTTATAGGGAAGAAGCATTGTTGAAAAGAGGCAATATCCTAGAACAGTTTTGCAATCCACCCGAGATCTTTATGTTACTGAAATAGTAGCACAAAATTCCTCTGGTTCAAATTTCAGTGGAATTAACAGCAAACCTGAAAATAAAAGCAGGGCTTCAAGAAACAGCTGAGATGTAAGAGCAGAGTTTCTCTGACATTTTGTTATCCAAGTCTGCAACTTTAATGACATGAATAAACAATATAGCCTCATTCTGCCTTCTAAATCAGTCTGGTGGTGTAGCAGAGTGCCCAGCCTTACTCATTTCAAACTCATTAATTATATGATATCTAGTAACTAACTGCTACTCTTTGACTGGATTATATTTTCTTATATTCATCCAGGATCTCCCAAATGCAACTACTTTTATTTACTTTCTTCCCCGGTCCTTCAAAATGTTGAAGATGCTGTAACTCCATCATGTCCCTATCAAGGAAAATGTCATTTACATGCCACTGACATATAGAACCCAGATTTTATTGATGCCATGAAGCATCTTGGATATATATGGCTTTTATAATGCTGGGAAATAGTTATTTGTTGCCCCTGTAATTTCAGTCATAACCAATGTTTTCTTCTTTGAGTCTCTTTGTTCTCTTTGCATGATTATTCTTCCCAAAATAATTTCTCCTACAGAATTTTTGCTGTAATCACAGCACCCCTCACCTGACAAAAGCTTAAGCTGGCCACACACACTGAAATTGGGTTTATATCTTTTCAGAGAGGAGCTTCCTCCTCCATCCCTACTACCAAGTCCAATGGAGCTCAAGAGTGTGATCCCCCAACAATGCCTCATAAAAGACTATGCAGAATAAATATTGTATCTATTATTGCCCTGCAAGCTCCAATTTGAGCATGCAAGAATAAGAAAACACATTTCCAGAAATTCCTCTTATAGCTCTACATGTTCTATGTAGCCTCAGATGACTCTGGGAAAGAGACAAATAGGAAGAAAATGGAAACATTTTGCATGAGTGTCCTCACATCCCTTTGGAGTTTCTGAGTATTTTATCCAGGTACCTTGAAACAAATAAATACCTGCTAGGGAGACAGGAGAGGGGGAGTTTGCCTTTGGTTTTTTGAGGATCTCACTGATGGTGGGTCACAAGTTTCCTCCTGGTTCTGAACTTTAAATGGGAGTTTCATCTTGATGCCTTAGGTTTTAATTTTTATATTGTTTCCAGCCCTGCCCTGCCCAGTGTCACTCTGCAGTTCCCTGGAGCTCGTTCAGTGCTGCTCTCTCATGCTCACACAGAACAAAATCTAGTTTGCTCTCCAAGGACACCCAGACCAACAACTGCAAACCACAATCTTGGGGACAGGGGGGCAAGCTTGGGCAAATTCCATCCTTGCCTGGCTCCTGCTTGGGGAATTGATGCTGAGATCCAAGTGGGAAGAACTCGGGAGCTGTCCTTGTCCATGTTGGGATGCACTGAGGCAGGAGCCTCTGGAGCCCAGAGTGTACCTCTGAAGGCCTTTCCAATCCATCCCTCCTTGATTCCTTTATTCCTGCCTGCTCTCTGTTTCTAGGGAGCCATTTAAGGCATCAAGCTCATAAAGCATCAAGGAGCAATATTGCAACAGCACTGCTGCTTCCTGATGTCTGGATGCAGCATCCTTCAGACACTCCCCACCCACTCAGCCTGCAGGTATCTGGCATTTGGTCCTCAAAACAGTAGAGGCTGCTCTTTTGAACAGATCTTTCCATGTCTGGCAGGGGACTGAGACAGGTTCTTTTTTTGTCTTGTTTTTCGCCGAGACACACAAAGAACAGAGTGTGATTCTGGAGCTGTCATTTTGCCTTAAATGTGTCTCAAGGAGCAGAAAACGTGGAAGCAGCAGCCTCCCATTCATCATTTGCTACCCAGACTGAATCCTCGCTGGCTGCCTCTTGATCTACAGAGATTCCTAAGGAAATGGGAACCTCTGGTGACATCAAAAGCTCATTGTGGGTGTGAGAGGCAGCTGGGCCTTCACTGGAGTGCTTTGGAAAGGATTTAATGTGACAGTGCTGGCAAAACCCCTTTGATATGTCCTTGTTTCACTGACTCTGGGACCTTTTGAGAATTACTTGCAAAGGGTTTAACTCAAAGTACCACAGAACAGCAAACTTGCAGACATCTGGAAGGCTGCAGCTCTGCTGCTCACACTTTCCACCAGGATAACCTAGCCCAGGGAAATCTGCCTTGAGGACAGATTCACAAACAAAATAAATGTAAGGATTTTTCACTACTAAAAAAGTGATACTTCAAACCTTTCTTCTTTTACCATGGTCTGTCTGTGGAGTGTTTGCAGGGAAGCAGGTGTGCCTGCTTTATAAAATGTTAATAGAAGATTTCTCTGGTTAAGGTATCACCAAACGAAGTCCACACAAAGAACTTGACCCACAGAGATGTCACCAATCTATGACACAGCTCAGCTAGAACTCCTGTGAACTGTGGAATCAGATCCACATTTTCTGCAGACAGAATTCCTCCTGGTTCAAAAGAGCAGCTTTTCTGCAAAAAAAGACCATTTTAACTCACCCTCTCAATAAGCCAAAGTTGCCTTAAAAGATCAAAGACACGGAAAGGATTGGCAAGAGACAACTTGTAACAGTTGCAGACAAAATGAGGCTTATTAGCTTTCACCAAGCCATCAACACCGTGCCTTGAATGTCTAACCACAGTTTCCCCAGAGTGTCTGGAAGGAACACAAATCTCCTGGGGTCGAACATCAGAAGTGGTTCCACACAAAACTCAGAGCAAGGGACAAAAGGCTCCATCTAAAAATGAACTGCCTGCTACCAGGAGGCTCTGTGCCTGCATGGCTCCTGTTGTGTCCTCGTATTTCAGCAAATTCTGCAGCAAAGTATTGCTGTGAGGATGTTTTTGGTCATGCAGGGAGGTTAGGCAATCAACAAAGAATTATCATCGTAGTGCCCAAATTCTGAGTGATATTTCTTAGAACAATTCGCTGTGGTGGTCACTCGAGTGCCCTGACAGGAGATGTCTGAAACAGCTTGTGGAGAAATTATTTGATATCTTTGTTAACCCAACTTCATTGTATAAAGCTCAGTGTGCTTGTGTTATCTAGAAATGATCAAAATTATTACAGGACAGAAAAAAGAGATAATATTTCCATTACTCTTCAATACGCAGCTCAGAAGACCAAAAATTAGAAAATGAGGGCTATGAAGTTACTATATTTATCTTTAAATAAAGTTAAGAAAAAGAATTTTCTGCAAATAGCAAATATTTTAAGCATACAAAGCTGTCCTTAAAACCTCTCAAAAACATAGCTTCTTTAAATAAAATCAGCAGATTTTGCTAATTAAGTTTTTGAGAGCCAAATCCCCTAGACAGCCTTTAAAGATACCTCTCACAATGCAATTCATGATGTCACAAAACTAACCTTATGTTTGGAATTATTGTATCTTACAGAAAGCTGTAACCACAAGATAAGAAAAAAACCACAGTCCTGGAAAACAACAAAAGAACCTCACACACATATATTTCCTTTATTTTCCTTCTGGAAGCAGCAGTGGCTGATAGTAATTTTTTTCAGGACTTTTGCAGGGATCTCCAGCTATTATTTTTTGCCATGGCTGTCAGATTACGCTGCTTTCATCGTTTTCCTACCTGTCAAAGGGTGAGCCTCTTTAATTTGTAACCCTTTGTGTAGCTTATCTCTGCACACTGAACTCACCCAAGTGCCTGCTCCTAATTTCCTCTGCAGTATCTCCCCTTTGTTTGCACCTATAAATGGTTCCAGGAGAAAACAGGGTAAGTCCACCCTGCTTTGAGTGAAAATAACCTGTTTATAGGAGAAACAAGAAAGGTGGAGAGACTATTTACAAGAGCTTGGAGCAACAGGGCAAGGGGGAAAGCTTCAAACTGACAAAGTTGAGCCAGAAATGCCACAAAAAACAAAAACTCAGGGGGCTGAGCCACTGTTATTGGGCACTAACACTTGCACAGAGCTGTGCCTGCATCTAATCCAGCCCTGACAAAATATTTAGCAATATTCTCTGGACACTTCTGCCTTGACAGCCTAGAAAATTCCAGCCAGGAGTACAAAAGTTGTAGCTGAGCAGTGTGGCTGGAGCAGAAACGCCAGCATCAGCCAACAGAACAGGCCTAGAGAGAGACTGCAGCCAGAGCTTCTAAGAGGAAAAGTATTCCCCTCTGTGGAAATTTTCAGAGGAGTTCCAGGAAAGGGAGAAAATGGTCATAAGAGAAAAGCTGGCCCAGCTGGGCAGCTGCATGATCCACACAGCAGGCTCAGGGCAGGTTAGTGGGGCTGAGATGTAGGAGGAAGCACTAATTCAGTGCTAATTAAGGCTCTCCTGCACTTTGTCACCTCCCATACATGGTTATGTGGAGCAAGTGTACTTTGTAATTGTCACTGACCCCTGAGACAGCATGAAATTCTCCCAGCTGTACCAATGGGACTCAGACAAATCCACAGGTGACAGAGTTTTCTCCCTGTCCAAGCCCCACACTGAAGAGTGGCTCTAATTAATCCCTCTGTGTTTAATGTGGGCATCCCTCATAACATGAGGTCAGGAAATCTTCACCTTTCCTTGCTGAAATGTGAGCAGCAGAGAGGAAGGTGGGCACAGGTTTACCTTGGGTTAACCTGCCACTCTCTAGCCACCATGGGCCATTCTCTGAGCCCATCTGGAAAAGTCCTGGGCAGCTGATGGCCATGCTTGCTATGATCATATTACTGTTGGAAATCAGACCAATTAATTTTAAAAAATGACTCACAACTCTCTTTATGATTACAGTAATAATTAACTCTTCCAACTTAGACTCTGCATTCCGCTAAAAAAATAAATCCATCTGGTTTGGCACAGAAACATCTGGCAAAGAGCTGTTCTTTTACAGACACTACCCCCCTTACCCTTATCTGTGTCCACTTAATCTCCTGCTTTTTTAATTCCATTTCCATTTCTAGTAATTTCAATGTCAGTTGGACAGATATGATAGCTTGGTCATTAACTAAAAAATACAACAAGGCTTGTTCCAAACCCAGGAAATTCCTCCATTATCAAGTGCAAAGCTGTCAGTTTGGTTTGGTACACTCATCTCTGGTGTTGGTTGAAGTCAAACACTGAATATTTAATTAACCAAAATGACTGTGGCAATGCACAGGTTTTTTTTTCAATATAACAAGTAATTTTCCATCCTTTCATAGATGGCATGCATTTTGTGCAGTTTTGCACTTTTAGAAATAGAAAGGAAGTTTCTCATAGGTTTTGAGAGAGAGAGAGACAGAATGGTAGCTGAGGTTGATTGCTAGAGATGGGCAAGACATTTTTACTGAGGTTGCATTTGGCAAAAGCACTCAAAGCACAGTTCTGATCCAGAGAGAAACCTTCCCCTGTCCCTGTAAATTGTTTTTTTAAAGCTGTGGTCAGTGACCTGCTCCTCTGTGTTAGATGCAGGATGAGGAGATGGAGTGCAGGAGGAGGGATTGCTTCAAAGTTTTGCCCCTTCAGAGAGCTGCATGCCTTCAGCACTGAGAGGAAAAAGATTCCAGGTGTAATCTTAGACATGAGTCTAGGGAAGCACAGAACCCTGGAAGCACAGAATGATTCTGACTGAAAAAGGCCTTAAAGAACTTCCAACCCCACTGACATGAGTTCTCACTAGAGCAGGTTGATGCAAACCCCACCCAGCCTGTCCCTGAGCACTTCCAGGGATGGGACATCCAAAATATCAAGGCAACTGTTCATGGGATTGACTTCCAGCACCCCATAACTGATGGATACCCAGAGAGGAGCATCCATGTCCCAGCCCTGCTCAGAGCCCAGGGCAAAAGGTTTGAGGAGGCTGCAGGTGAGGAGTCCTTTCTCTGTCTCTCAGACAACTCAAAGCTGTCCCATGCCTGGCATGTCTGGCCACTGATGCCTTAGGGTTTAACTTTTATATTGTTCCCAGCCCTGCCCTGCCCTGCCCAGTGTCACTCTGCAGTTCCCTGGAGCTCGTTCAGTGCTGTTCTCTCATGCTCACACACACACAACAAAATCTCTAACTTGCTCTCCAAGGAAACCCAGAAACAAGAACTGCAAACCACAATCTTGGGGACAGGGGGGCAAGCTTGGGCAAATTCCATCCTTGCCTGGCTTCTGCTTGGGGAATTGATGCTGAGATCCAAGTGGGAAGAACTCGGGAGCTGTCCTTGTCCATGTTGGGATGCACTGAGGCAGGAGCCTCTGGAGCCCAGAGTGTACCTCTGAAGGCCTTTCCAATCAATCCCTCCTTGATTCCTTTATTCCTGCCTGCTCTCTGTTTCTAGGGAGCCACTTAGGGCATCATCACCAGGACAGCTGGGGTGGAAGAGCTCCATTCCCAGGGGAAACCTGATCCCCCCAGGGTACCCAGCCAGAGGAGCCAGGCAGCCCTGGCTTCCTCTCCAAATGCCTGTAGCCCAAAGCACTGAGTGAGTGCTCAAGCTGGGACTAGTTCTTGGTGTGTGCAGTGTAAATCAACAGGGGAAGGTCTACAGCAACCTGCAGCACACAATTTATGCTTTCACGAGCTTTTATCTTCCCAGTTCCCTAAGGTAATGGAGTAATTGCAGGTAATTATTGCAGAGATTATTATCTAATTCATACTGGGAATCTACCCGACAGATATTATTCATTTAGCCAACCAGCACAGCTAAATTTCATTCCTATCTGGTCTCAGTTCAGTCTTTCAAAATAAAATAGTGATTCCACAATTCTTTTTTGCTACTGGCAAGGTACAGAGAAAATTGATGTGGATAAAATGCCTGTGCTTAGCAGAATTATGAATATGCTTTTTTTAACTTGCTCTCCAAGTTAACATTAAAACTTAATTAATGTATTCACACTGAGCTTTTAGAATTAAGAAAACAAGGATGAAACTAGATTTCATTTATTACTCCTGAAGGCACAAATAATATAATATTAATCTATATCTTTTCTATTTCTGTCCCAGGCATTCAGATAATTTTGGACACTTTCCTTACAATCTTTTTACTTTTTTCTCAAAAAAATATTTATTTTATGAAAGACATTTTTATCTAGAAATGAACCCAAGAATTATGTAACAACAGCCATTTTGACTCAATTTCTAAGATGATGGATTGGCTTGGCTTTAGAACCAATGAATTTACTAAATGTAAGGGATAATTGAATCTATTTTAACAGCTTTCTAATTATTTTTGTGATAGCTATTTTGGATGATTCAGAAATGTTTACTTAGAACCCTTAGGACATGCTTGGCTTTTCTTTTTCTGCTTACAATTGTTTCATTGCCAAATAATTCCTTCCTTTCATGGGTATAAAGTCTACCCCGAATTTTCCTTTTGCATCTCAACTAAGAAATGATGTTGAATTTAAAAGAGCTTTAAACACCCTTCCTTCCTTCCTTCCTTCCTTCCTTCCTTCCTTCCTTCCTTCCTTCCTTCCTTCCTTCCTTCCTCCCTTCCTCCCTTCCTCCCTTCCTCCCTTCCTCCCTTCCTCCCTCTTGAATTATATCCTGATTCAAATTATAATTTTGATTTTAATGTGGGAGGTCTCTGAAGCAACTGGGAGCCAATTCCCAATGACAATTTTTTGCAGCACATTTATTTGGGATAAACGTCAATGTCTTTGGGACAAACGTCAGTGTCTTTGTACAATTCCAAAGTGTCTTGGGAGCACATTTCTACTTAACCATCTTATCAATTAATAAATGAAATATTTAGTAAATAGGTACAGAGGCAATGACCTGGAAAAGCCACTTCAGTCTCTGCTTTCTTTATAGCACAGCAGTGAACAGGAACTTCATGCACTGAGTAGAACGTGGTGCTTTGCTGTCCCAGTTTACAAAGCACCAAACAAAACCTCGGTTTGAGTGGATTTAAAAGTCAACACTCTCTGCTGAGATGCAGTGATTCACTCAAGCCAACATTTCCTGGCTGCCCAGTGCACAGAGCACATCCTCCTGACGCACACAGACCCTCCTCCTTCCCCACCTCATCTCTTCACCACAGCCAGCACAATCCCACCCAAACTGGGGTTCCCTGGCACCCTGCCAGCTCCTTGGGGATTGTGTCTTATTAAAAAGGAGTAGGGTTTCTCTGGCTGCGATTTTTGCCTGTTTCACATCCAAAGCTCAGTGAACAGAACCTGCAAACCACACTGGTTTCTAAGAGTTTTAATGGAGAATTTAATCTCTTCCCCTCGAGCCTGGTGCTTTGCACTCTCAGGGTTGTGTTGCCTTTCTATGTCCATGCACTGAGGCATTGCCTTTAAAAGCTATGCAACCTATAGATGATCTATATAATATATGCACTGTAAAAACATTCCATTAATAACATTGTCCATTATGAAGAGAGAAAGAGTTAAAGTGGCTAAGGTGTTTAAAAAATATCTTCTCTCTAAGCTCCTTTTACTGTCACTGCACAAAGCAAGATTTTTGGGTCCTTTAAGATATAATCCTGTATTACCTCTACTTTTGAAGAAGCTTCAATTAATGATGAAGATTTGGGGTCGTGGGGGAAGTAAATCTCTATTTTCCAAGGCTCTCTAGGACATTTTTAAATGCAAAATGCACTTCCATCTTTAACCTGACTGGATAATTTTTTCCAAGCAGACTTGCTTCCAAAAGCACCTGAGGTAATCTGGGCAAGTGCAAAAAGCTCTGGTCCCTCAGCACCCATAAATTCAAGGAGGAGATGAAAAGCCTTACACAGGATTTCTGCTGAAGAGCTCCAAAGATTTCGGGGACTCCCAGCTGGGTGGTGACAGTCCAGCCCAGATTAGTCCAGTGAACACATGACCTACTCATTTCAACAGTGAAGTGGGAAAATGCTAAACCTTTTCCAGCTGCAATGGTAATTTATTGTCTTATTAATATCTGAATTCCTGAAGTGCCCAGTGCATGGGTGGGTGTGTGCATACAGGCCTGATCTGATACATCTCTCTCTGTAAGAATAGGTACACATGTATATACAGAAAAAATACCCTGTGTGAATATAGATACATAAATCTATTCAATATTTTAGTAAAAAAAAGGTTTTTCTAGCCCTAGTTGACACCACTGATGGAGAACAGCCTAACACAGATTGTATTACACTACATATAGGACAATGCTTTTTAACTGCCAGACCTGCTCTGGTTAAAATTTAGAGCCAGAAACAACCACTGATTTTATTTTACACCCTTTTGCTTTTGATTTTAGGGAGCTCTTTGGGATAGAAATTGTGTCATCTTCTATGTTTGATTTCAATATAAACATCCCTGAGCACAAGGCCAGATTTTAAACAAATGCAGGGCTTCAGCATTCCATGGACAGCAGGACTGTGTAGCTGAGCTTTGCACACAGCCAGGCAGTGGTACAAAAATTGACCATTCCCTCTGTTTATAGGACCAGAACCATGGTTTAAAAAGAGTAAAGCTTGACTAAGTAATGAGTAAATAACCAGGTGAGCAGCTCTTTTTTCTTATTTCTTCACATGCAAGCGAAATCCAACATCTTGTTCCACAAGGAACAGGCAAAGGACAAGCATGCAGTTGTTGATTTCCTACCCAACGAGTGCTAATTCTTTAATTACTGCACCTCATCAGCTTGCAGCTGCCTGCCCACTGCCTAATGGTACTGAGCTTGGGAGTACAGGCTGCAATTTGAATTTAAAGGATTGCTGAGAGTGTGCAGGATTTTTTTTTTTTTTTCTTTTTCTTTTTTTCCAGCCAAGGAGAATCACTCCCCACAACTTCATCTGTCAAGGGCTCGCACATCGGGAGAATAAGATGGAAACAATGTAGAATATAAGGCAACTGTGAGGAGTTCCAGATGTCTTCCTTCAACAGTTCAAAGGGTTTTAAGTGTGTTTTTTCAGATGGTGTGTACAGATAAATCAGGGTATTGAACTATGATGAGAAATTGCTTATTGAGTAGTAGGTACCACTTTTTTGTGTGTAACAATAACACACTTGTGAGATACTCACTCATCAGGCCACGTGCATGAGCAAGTGTCCATGCTACTGCACCATAAAGCACAAAACTTGGAAAAAAAGCATTTATTTGGGGGTGTTCATCTTCATAGCACACTCTGTGCCAAAATGCTTCAGCTTTTCTTATATAAAAGCTGTTGAAGGAGGCTGGACATTGCTAAGAGGACATTTAAGGGAAGTGCAAGTGATCAGAGTTTATCCCTTTTGTTGATGCTTTTTCCAAGGACTTAAAGACAGAAAGGCACTGAAACCAACATGGATCTTTCACATGATCTACTTTGGAATAAACTTTAACAAATTTTCTTCCAATGTATAAATAGTTACACTTTCCTATTTGACTTCTAGACTGCACAAAGCACTTAAACCATTTGGTTTTTCTGTTTGAGACCTGAATTCCAGTTTTAATCAGCCAGAGTTGAAAACACAATGCTTCACACAAACATCTGGTGACAGTGACGGGAAAGAAACGAGGAGGGAATGAAAAAGCACGGGACAGAGTTAACAGAAAACCTCCTCAATCACATTTCTTCTGAAACTTAATTTTGCTTTGCACTCAAAGACCCCAAGAGGTATCCTCGAGCTGTAAACAACTGTGATTCCAGTGCAGCAAAGTTGTCCTGAATTTGCTGGGAGTTTTCACCAGAAAGTCACATAGACAGAGCAGCTTTAGGCATTCTCACTGCCCCGTTGTGAAATTCCTGCCACACTTCACACACGAGCACCACATTTACCTTGTTCACTCCAGTGGGAATGTGGGACCTTCTTTTCCAGCAGATCACCCTCAGGAGTCCCTAGGGAAAGGAAAACATTGCACTCAGTGGTTTAGGTTTTGTTGATTAAGGGAAATCAGTCTGTCTCTTCCAGTGATACAAAAATTCCAGATATAAGACACATTTATGGCTTTTTTTGGGGGCAGCAGGTGAATTCCTTGCCATGAATTTGTTCTCGGGGGTATCAAATTCTCCCTTTTTTACTCTAAGCTGCCACCAGCACGCTGAAAAACAACAGATGATTACATTTTGGCAGCAAATCAGAGAATAAGGACCAATATGTGCTTTGTAGCCTCCAAGGAGTGTTCATGGGATTGAAACCTGAAACTCTCAGCATTTCAGAATAATGTAGCAAACAAGAAGTATTGCTTTAAAGCAGTGACAAACAGTCAGAGACAAAAAGGACTAACACAATATTAACCCCAGAAATGTCAGAGTCGACATCAGCAATTTTATTTCCAGCATTTTTAATTATTATCCCCCATCCCTGGAAGTGTCCAAGGCCAACCTGGAACAAGCTGTGATAGTGAAATTGTCCCTGCCCACGGCAGGGAGTAGGACTGGGTGATCTTTACAGTCCCTCCCAACTCAAAATCACCATCCATTTCTGCAGATAAAATTAATATCAATTTACTTTTGGTATTCAATCTTAGCAAAGACATTTTTCTCTACTTCATATTTCTTTCCTGTAAAAATATCAAACTTCTACTGTCTGTTTGGTTTATCTAAAATGATTTTAAAATATTTTTCCTCCTGCTTATGAAAAAAAAAATGATGCTATTGCTTGCCAGAACATTTGCTGGTAAGATACATGCTGACATCATAATGAAATATATGAATGGTAAATTATGTGCTATGGAAGAAGATATGGTGCTGAAGTATAAAATTTAATTTTTGAGAGTTGGAAGATGGAAACTCTATCAGATCATGATCATATTTTAAATAGAATCACTGATTGGAATCACTGATTTAGAATCACTAAATTACTGTTACATTGACAGAAGGGTCACACTTCCCTTTTTAATACTTTTTTAACCCCCTGCTTTGTCAATGGGAAATCACAGAAAAAAAAAAGATTAGTATCAGGAAATGTTTGTTTATAAGATACTGACAGCATTTCTACTGCAAAATATCCTAATTTCACTGATAAAGTGTATTCCTCAGCTGGTACAGCAGTATCCTAATGTCAACTAAAGCACACACCAGGGGAAGCAGAGTATCAGGCAGCAAAGAGGAAGGAAACACCCCAAACTCAGCCTTTCCCCTCTCTCTAGGACACTGCTGCCCACTTTCAGAACCACTGCACATCACCAGAAACACACATTTTGTTATGCTCACTTCCACAGCCTGTCCCTCCTTCTAGTCTGTCCGTGCAAAGCTGCCAGAAATTTAACAAAACATGCATTCATTTGAACTCTGTGTTCCTCCAGCCTTTGTTGGACAGAAAAACCACAGCCAATACTACATGTTCCAGCTGTGGGGATTTTTTATTCTTCAAATAGATGGGAGGATGACTGCAGGGTGAGCACAGGGGATTGCAGATGCTCCACATTTAATAAAAGAGATAATTTATGGCAGCTCTGAATTGTGAGCACCATACATTGAAGAGTGAGGCTATCCAAAAGTACCAGCCACTTCCCACATCCTCTCCTCTCCTTGGCAAGGACAAAAGTTATTTCCAAAAGATTTGGGCCTTTCTGTGCATCCTGGTGTCCTTCACACATTGCTGGGCCTCAGATCACAACAGCCCTTCAGCACATCCTGGATATTAGTCAAAAAATATTAATCATTAGTTCATAAGCTCACCAGTACTTATATCTGCTTAAACACAGGCATAAGTCTCATCTATTAAAGAAATAATAGGAATATATGTATTATTTCTGGAGTAAAGCAGATTGCCACCTCAGGATGCTGAAGAATTTCTCTTCTTCCATTCAAGTTAAATCAATGGTGTGAAAAAGGAATTTAGAGAGAAAGGAATTCAGAAAAAAGGGAATTCAGAAAAAAAGGAATTCAGAAAAAAGGGAATTCAGAAAAAAGGGAATTCTGAAAAAAAGGAATTCAGAGAAAAAGGAATTCAAAGCATGGCACAGGAGCTTTCTAAAAGATCTGGTTTATTTGTCAAGCAATGAAATTAATGGATGCACAGGGATGCAGTGATAGAAAAATATTTAAGACCTGTGAAGTCCCAATAGCTATTTAGGGGTTTTTTTACATTTTTTATGTTACATATTTTGCTTCTACACAATAACAACTGCACAAGGTTTTTATTGTAACTCCAGTTCATTGCATATCATTACTTTTAACCCATTTATTCCTTGGAGAGGTCTGGGACTTTGTGGGCAGTGCAGCCAATCCTCCCTGCCTAGAATACTCTTTGGCAGAGTGGCTGGCAAATAATCTCTCCTTAAACGAGAAAGATGACAAATGGAAGGAGAGACACAGGAGCAAAAGGGAGATATACATGTCATGAATGTGCACTAAACCAGCTGGGATTGATGCCTTAAATGGCTCCCTAGAAACAGAGAGCAGACAGGAATAAAGGAGGCATTGATTGGAAAGGCCTTCAGAGGTACACTCTGGGCTCCAGAGGCTCCTGCCTCAGTGCATCCCAACATGGACAAGGACAGCTCCCGAGTTCTTCCCACTTGGATCTCAGCATCAATTCCCCAAGCAGAAGCCAGGCAAGGATGGAATTTGCCCAAGCTTTCCCCCCTCTCCCCAAGATTGTGGTTTGCAGTTGTTGGGCCTAAGAGGGTCTGGGTGTCCTTGGAGAGCTGGAGAGGCTTTGTTGTGTGTGTGTGAGCATGAGAGAACAGCACTGAACGAGCTCCAGGGAACTGCAGAGTGACACTGGGCAGGGCAGGGTTGGGAACATAGAAAAGCTAAAACCTAAGGCATCAGGATAGCTCTAGGTGATTCTTGTGCTTCCTAAGCTAATGGATAAGCAGTGACTGGAAAGAACTGGGCATAATGAGCGGAACAAACGAGCAGAGTTTCCAAATCTCCTCCTGCTGCTGGGCTGCCAGCAGTAGCTCTGCTTTCTTCAGCTCAGAAAGACCTGGGAGCTGCACTTTACCTCCACCTCTGTGCTCCTGTTCCCCCAGGAACAGCACCAAGGACACATTCTAAAGGCAGGATAGAGACTCCCTGGCTTTGGTGACTGACAATGATCACTGAACATCACTGCAGCCTCTGTGCCAAGCATTCAGCACAGGGACAATGTCAGAGAGTGTTCCAAGGACATGTAAGTGTCACTCAGGCTCTCTGTGCCCTTGCTATTAAAAATGGGATAAGCTGGCCGCTGCCAAGTTGTGAATTTAACTGCTCTCAGTCAAAAATGAGCCAGCTTTTCCCTGCCTTACTTTCCTCTTGTCTTGTGATCTAGCAAACTTTACAGCTGACAGGCAGGAACAAGTTCTCCAAGTTATGCTCCAGGGATAACTGCTTAAAATTTATCCTTCCCAGCCTGATCCACACTACTCTGACACAAAAGCTTTCACCCCAAAGACACCTGGTTGCCATGTGAGAACATACTCATCAATATAAAGCAAAACAGAAGGAAAAAGAGTTCTCCAGAGACTATGAAGAAAATCCTACTTGCACAGTGCAAACCAGGGAAGCTCCAAAGATAGGAAAAGATTTTAATGAACTTTGAAAATCTGACTCCTTCCAGGATTATGGAAACAAAGTTGTCATTCCCTCTATAGTCCCTATCACAGCCAAGTCTATCCAGCACTGGAAAAAATCTGTAGAATGGTACAAAATGAAAGCAATTATATTTCCAGTTGTCACAATATTTTCTCAAAACTTTCTCCCTGACAAGCAAAAAAGATTTCTTTCATACAGGAACTGCTTCCAAAAAAGCAGAGAAGCCAATGCTATTAATTCAAATCGTAATAGAGGTAAATTTAATGCTAAAAGTAGTTCCCACACTCTAAGAGTGGTCAGGTTTTTTGGTTTTGTTTTGTTTTTTAAGTTAATTATAATGTGGTATAGATGATTATATCCCAAATAATGATTGGAACATCATCTCTTTGGACTGACAGCTGTGTCTTGTCTAACACTGCACTGATCACAGGGCACTGACCTGCTCCTGCTCACACAATTTTCAGTAACTCCAACTTCTCAGCAATTCTGGTGAAACATTTTCTGACTCAGATAATTCTGATTTTTATCATAATGCAAGACTTTAAAAAATGAAACCCCTACAAGCCAAGAACCCAGAAGAGCTCTCCAAACAGGGGGAAGATCTACAATAAATAGATATTGCATAAAAGAGCTGAGGATGAATTGCTGTCAGCGTGGCTTTTTGCAGGAAACCCTTCAAGTTTTGTCACTTGTGATGCACCATTTGCCACTGTCCCTGCTGCTCTCACTGCCCTCCACAGCCAGGAATCCTGACTGCTTCCCACAGGTGCCTCATGCAATTTTGGATGGATGTTCCAGTCCTGGGGGGAGAGCCACACTTCAAACTGCTCACAAGCAACACAGAAACCACAGCCCACCCCTGCTTTAAATAAATGCTCCCTAACAATGTTTAAACACTTGCAGGGAGTGTGATTCCTGCAGGGAATTGCTTGAAAGGATAGCAGTGGGTAATGAGAGCACGCTGAGAACCACATATTACACAGAGATGGCATTGTATGATTCCTATATTCCTGTAAGAGGAAGATCTCTGAGCACACAGTTCAAACATGTTCAAAATAAAATAAGGGCAGTGGAAAACAGTGCATATTTTTATAAAAGTGCAATTTTTTTCTGGTTGCTTCCATGTAATGTGTTTCAAACATGTCCTGCTCAGAGGAGTATTAATAAATGAGATAAAATGTGATAGAGCACAATAAAGTATGATTAGGGAATCTCTTTGTCTTCATTATCTCATCATCTTGGTATTGATGTGGAATGTAATACCTTTCCTTGGTCTTAAAAATTGGTCTAAAATTAAAACCAAAACATGGTTGATGGGGAAAAGGGGTTTTTACCTCGGGATTTATTTCAGGACCTTTGGGTGCAGCACTTGGTGCAGGTGGAATGCCCTGAAAATGCATGCACACCTCACACTGAAATACACACAATTATAGGCTTTGCAAAATTAACATATTTATCAAAGATCCCCCAGTGAGAGGCTGGAGTGAAGCCCTCGTTGTGAGGAACCTTCCCCCTGGCTGGGCCTGGCTGAGGTTCCCAAATGTGTTCTGGAGAGGCCCTTGGTGTCTGGGGCTCCCAGGATGTTTGCTCTCCTGGTTTAACAGTGCCGTGGGGCTGAGCTGAGTTCTCAGCCTTGGGGAGGTACAAGTGTGGGGCTAAAAGCACTGAGAGTACATCAAACTGTAAAAGAGTGTGTGAGAGGGGTATAAAAGAAAAAGCAAAAATCATTCTGGTGTCAAATGTTTTACAGGAATAATTTTGGGTTGGTTTTTTTGTACCTTTACAAAAAGCCTGGTGCAACCAGGACTGCTGGAAAAGGTTACTCTCTAAGACACATTTCAGAGGGGGTATTAACATGTGAGTTCTTAATTTCATTAGAGAGAAGTCCTTTGGCTGCCCACATTTCTCTTCTAGATATCTAATCCAAGGTACCTTTTAAATAGAAAATGGAAGCTTTTGTTCTTCTTCCAGCTCTCAATGCTTTCAGAAGTGGACCACCTGCTGTGGGACATTTGCTTTGATTCAGTAGCTGAAATTTACTCCACCTGCTTAATTTTCTTTTTTTTTTACAAAGCAATAAAGCCCAAAAATTCATGCAAGTTGTCTAGAAACCCCCTTGGGAAGATATTTCTGAAACTCTTCCTTTCCTTCTCTTGCATTTTCCTTGATTCCCATGAAGGGAATTATATAATTGTTTGCATTAAGATCACTGTGATGGTCACCAGAAGAACAGATCATTTTTTTTTTATACAAATGATACAAAACCAAAATGATAAGTATTTCAAAAAACCCCTACAATTTATGGCACTGTCTAAATGCAAATGTTGCCATATCACAAACCAAGCAAGCACCCCAAGTTTTTTTTCATTTTGATGAAAAATGATTCTGTGATCTGTGGATTCTGCCCATTCCCTTCTGTCAAGGAGCAGGGTGGTTCTGTTCCTTCTTTCATCCCCCTGGTCACTGCACAACCTCTGCCCTCACATAGTTTGGTTTGTCTTTCTCTTCACTGACAAGTCCAAAGAATTTCTAAGGTCTACTGGTCATGAACTTTGCAAGATGAAAGAATTTTTACTTCTGCCACCATACCACAAGGAAAATCTGCATGGCTAATTTCTGATTAAAACATGATAAAAAAAAAAAAAACCAATTAAATCTTAACAAAAGTATTTGCAGAACATAAAAATCAGTAGGTATGCCAAGAAATGAACAAATAATGAAGTTATAGAATAATTTTCCTTAATACCAGGAACTTCTGGCCATTATTTCAAACTTCCCTGCTGTTTGAAGAAGTCACTTGCTAATACATATATGTCCTTTTATGGCTGAACCCTTTTTATGACCTTTGCTGTGATTTCAGACTTCATTTTGTTTGCCTTCCAAAAAAAAGAAAGCTTGTTTTCAAAGGAAGCATAATTACTAATAGAAATAGGTTTCCATGTTTTTCTGGGAAGTACTTGTCTTTCCTTCACAACATGATGTTATTTTTCTTTCCTTTTCTCAAAATCCTTGAAGACATGAAGTGCTTATGACCCATTTTACAGCTAAAGCATTTTTCCTTGCTCTGTCAGTGAGCTAAAGGACATTAGGACATGAGCTAGAGGCAAATTAGATGGGAATTGAACTGGAAGAGCTGTTTTTCCTACAGTATAAGAGGGATTTTGGATTTGTTGCATGCATTTAAACCTATGTGGGACAGCATTTTTCTTCTCTGAGCTTTTCCAAACCAGCAGCTTGTTTTGAGAGAGATCGCTCAGCAATGCAGCTACAAGACTGAGTAAAAAATCCAGTCCCTCTCATTTCTGAGGAGAAACAGGTCTGTTTAGACTAAAAATGCCAATTAGCAAGAAAATGCCCTCCTAATGCATGAAGGATTGAAAGCAGAGCAGTTCTACTGAGACACATGTACAAAGCTGAGAGAATACATACAACTGATCTATAATTTGATTTTTAAATTTCAACACCATTAGGACACCTTGGAAAAGAAGCCCTGAGGATAATGATGCCTTAAATGGCTCCCTAGAAACAGAGAGCAGGCAGGAATAAAGGAATCAAGGAGGGATTGATTGGAAAGGCCTTCAGAGGTACACTCTGGGCTCCAGAGGCTCCTGCCTCAGTGCATCCCAACATGGACAAGGACAGCTCCCGAGTTCTTCCCACTTGGATCTCAGCATCAATTCCCCAAGCAGAAGCCAGGCAAGGATGGAATTTGCCCAAGCTTGCCCCCCTGTCCCCAAGATTGTGGTTTGCAGTTGTTGTGCCTAGGAGGGTCTGGGTGTCCTTGGAGAGCTGGAGAGGCTTTGTTGTGTGTGTGTGAGCATGAGAGAACAGCACTGAACGAGCTCCAGGGAACTGCAGAGTGACACTGGGCAGGGCAGGGTTGGAAACATAGAAAAGTTAAAACCTAAGGCATCAATAAAAATGCTGTGGTAGCTGTGAAGAAGCTGCTGAAGCAGAAGCAGAGGCAGATGCTGTTGGGATTTCACCTCCCTTATCTCGAGATGTGAGGCTGCATTGTGCAGCACTGACACATGCAAGCAAAACCTTAGAAGAGTGGAAAAGATCACACCTCCAGCCCTGGAGCTGGGCTGGGTGCCACACATCTATTAATAGAGCTCTCCAAGGGTCTCTGCACTGTCTAAGGCACTGCTCTCAGAGCTGACAGGGCCAGCTAAAATTCCCGTGTGAATTCAGGGACTGCAACCACAAGGGCCAAATTCCTCCAGGCACATCTGAGTTACCCTGGCATGAGAAAGTGATAAAAGAGCCACAAAACCCATCTTATCTCCTTCAAACCTGAAAACAGCCTTTGAAAGCTTTTTTTTTTTTTCCTTTCCACGTTGTTGTGTTCCCTTTCATTTGACCCTCAGCCAAATCACTCCATAATCTCCACAGCTCCTAGGAGGGGTAAGTGGATTTACGTCACTGCTGTCCCCAGAGGAAACCAGATCCCAGCAGGTTGCTCACACGCTTTCTAGAGCTGGTGATCAGGTCACACACAACAAAAAAAAACCCCTTCAGATTTTATTCAAATTTCCCCCTTTCCTCCTTTAAAGTCCCTACTGAGTTTACAGTGTTTTCTTTCAGTAATGATGAACATCTGTGACAGTGGAGGAGCCAAAATAAACCCAGTCAAGGAAATTCTGTGTAGTTATGCTAAACAAGTTTTATTCACAGGTTTAAGTCCCTTATTAAAAGGGGTACAGTGTCTTCCCACCCTGCCCTTATGTGTTATACACATTGCTGAAGGTAATCTACAGAACACCAAAGGGTTGCCATGTCCTTAAGATGATTTTTGGGTCATATTCTCCTGGAATAAAAAGCAGTGGTGCAGCTTTCGAGTCATAACAAGGGGATGATGGTGGATGATACTGGCACCAGCCCAGGAGCAGCTATCCACTCCTGAGGCTTTAGAGGCTCAGAGAGGCAGAACAGATCTGAACAAGGGTTAAATGACAGGACAAGTTCTAAAAGAATGGTTTTCATTTTCATCTGCTGTTGAGTTCCCTGCTGCTGAATGGCAATAACAGTTGAAGTGATGAAATATTACAGGAAAAGCCATGCTTTCAGTATGTCCAACCTGAGCAAAACCCAAAAGGACCAAAAGAGTCAACATTTCTTTATTTTCCGGATGAGTGATGCTGCAAATCCAGCACGTGAGATGTGTGCAAGCGTCAGGGTCTGAGTTCTGAGAAGTGCTAAGCACACAGAGATCTCCCCTGAGCTAATAGGAGTTACAGGAGCTCCCAGCACTGGCAGCACTGAGGGTACCAGCACAGGGAAGGCTTGTAGGCTCAGGGTTTTGCCCAAGTTAGACTGAATCTCCACATTCTTCACAACAACCTTGTTGCTAGGTTAAACTCAAACTTTTCCCGTGCTTTTTGTCCCCTCTGTTAGGAACTCCTGCTCCCTAGCAACACCCCTGGTGATTCAGGGAGCAGATGATCCCCTTTTCCACATTTCTGTGCCCTGGAAAGCCCTGCAAGCTCAGCACTGAGCTTTGCCACGACACCTTCAGAAGCTGTGGAAACACTGCCACCGAGTTCCAGAGGGTCAGATGAAGTCATGGGGGCTGGCAGATTGTTATGGCCTGGATCCTGAGCTGCTGAAAATTCACATGCTCTGCACATCCACAAGCTCAGCAGGATCTGCCAGCCAGGAGCACCATTTTCATTGCCTCCACAGAGCAACCCCCTGGCTGCTACTCATAAATGATTTTCAGAAAAAGTACCTTTGCCCTGAGCTTCTCTATCTCTGTGAGCAATAAAGAGCTCTGCCTTCCCTCCTCCAATCCTTTACCCTCGAGAGGATGTGAGGAGGATGTAAATCTTACAGATATGTAAGATTTCTCTCCCTGCAAATGCTTTATTCCCTGAATTGAAAGAAGGGTTTCACTGGTAACTCAGGTAAACCCTTCTGCTTCAGCTAGAAAAAAACCAAATTGAAATGTGCATTATTGCTGCCAGTGTGAATCTACCAAATTACTCCATGATGGTGCAATAGGATTGGAAGTTATACTCTCTGAGATAACAACTCTGTGATGTGTGGCCTCTCCTGAATAACTGATAATGCCCTGCCCACAATATTTTGGCTTTTTCTTTGGAGCAAGTGAACCTCAAAAAAACTCATCAATACAGATCAGACTGTGCAAACACCCATAACCTGAAGGATGTGGTTTTGTGTGTTTTGCCTGATTGCTTTCACTGCGTGGCTGAACAGTCTTGGTGAAGGATTTGGCCTAGGAGGAGAATAATGTTTTTCATAATTTCCCAGTGTTTGCTCATTTCTAACGTGTTAGCACAGGAAGGACAGCAGCACTGCAAGGAATATAATCCTGGCAGCATTTTCAGCACATCCCAACTCATTAGGATTTTCTCAAACATGGCAAATACTTATATTGAATAAAAATTAATGGTGCATGATATTCAAATAATCTGATCATGCTATGTTGACTTGAAGTTTGTATTTCCACTCTTACACTTTGTTGTGATTCAGGCTTTAATCACAAAAGCCCTGAGATTTTTCTGTGGTTTGTAAAACACTATGTCCAGTGATGAACATTGTTTTCATTATTCACAGGAGCATTGCTTTGTGTTGTGACAAATTCCAAAGAGTGTATGGAATTAAAATACAAATATTTAAATATAAATTAGTGATGCAGAATGTGGGGAAGAGCCCAGGCCCTAAAGTAAAGCAGTGAAAAGGAACATGCACAAATTGAATCTCATAATCCTTAGAAAATACTCTGAAGAGCATCTACTGTTTTGGGGTTTTTTTCCATGTTTATGAAGGAATTTTAATTCAAATTTGTCAACTCTCCTAGGATAAGGAGACAATTAAAAGATGGGTCATTCTAACTGTACCCAGCTCTTTTAATTAACCAAGGTAACTGAAAATGTACATATTAAGTTGTATTCTGTGCTTTTAGTGCTGTTAAATTCCAGTATCCACACACAAAAAAAGAAGAGTTTGCTATCACTTCAGTTTTAAGGATTTTAACACAAGTTAAGGACGTAACTGAAAAAAATTTCCAATCCAGGGCAAGAATCCCAATCATCACAATGAGGTTTAAAACAGATCTGACCATCACAATTACACTGGTCATTGAAATGTCAAAATTGATGTTGATACATAAGCCAAGCTTAGAAGTCAAGATTAGAAACATTTTCATGTTCATGTGAGGACAGATTGGGTAACCAGAGCAGATTTAGAAAGCCCAGCTGGAACAACAGGCTCTTAAACACAATAGTATTAAAATAAAACAAAACAAATAGAAACTATGGCAAGGTAAAGTTACTGCTTTTGCTGAGAAAGGAAGTATGCATACATGAATGTTATATAAAAATTAAATAACTTGTCTTTGATCTGTTAACAAGAAAACTAAACAAGCTGGTGGATATTCTCCAAATAACTTCTCATTATTAGAATATTTTTGATGACTGAATTCCTTCCCAAAAAGAACAAAGATGAGTCCTCTGGGAGAGGAGAAAGCCAGAAATAGTCACTGTCTACGCATCCTATTGTTAGGTGGTGTCCAAGGTTAAGGGTTTTGTAGGGCTAAAGACAAAGAGCATTTAATCATTTCCCTAAAATGACTCCACATGGATAACAACAGGACTGTGGTTTAAGCAGGTAAACACTGTCCTCTTTGGGTTTGGGAATTTCAATTGACTCTTCTACACTTCTGGACTACTATCCTTCATTTTTCATTTAAAATTCCAGGTTTTAGGAAGTCAGATTAAGCCTTTGTGTTCTACCATCATCAGCCAGAAATGAGTGCAATTCACTGGTCTCAAGATATTTGACAGCTGAGAGCTCTTAGAAAGGACTTAAACAAAGAACAGAAAATAAAGCTGATGTCTGCAGATCACAGACACTCAGCTGTCAGTGGTGGATTCCACAGATCCATTTCCCCATCTCAGTCTCCCTCAAGAGTTCAGGTGAGTTCCATGCACAGGAGCTGCATGGCACCAGAAAATGGCAAGGGTTAGTGGCCACCTCCTCCTGGAACTTCAGATGGACTGAGGAGGTTTGGTACCTCAGAGCTCACCTGGGGAAGTCTCACTCTTGGTGAGCTGATCACTCAGTGCACATGTCTGACCCAGGCCCTTGGCAGGGAAAAATATTCCAAAACACTTTCAGTGGAGGGATGCTATCACTTTACAGTCTCGAGTGCCAAAAAATATATTTAAAAAGATGTTGTATGCAACTAATTATCAGTCAGGAATGCGAGGTTAGGAAAAAAAGGTGTTGGAATGCAAGAGTGTGTACAGAAAAAGCAGCATTTAGTTTTAGTTTAGCATTTAGCATTTAGTTTGATAGGAAAATGAACCCAGGTTCAGTTCTGCAAGTGTGGTTCTAATTGTCTTAAACTCACCATTAATTAAAAAAAAAAAAAAAAAAAAAAGCTGTGTATAATTCCATTCGGAAATTCTGTTATTATAAACAGGAAAAAAATAATTTATGGATATATTCTACACAAAAAGAGTAATACTAAAATCAGAGATGTGTATAAAAAGGATACTTCCATAACCTGTGTCTTCCTACATTTCCTATCTGCTGCCAGGTTTAAGTGTGCATGGAGAATTGTAGAAACCTCATTTGATGAAAAAGCAATGAGACTGGGGAGGAAACTTCACAACAATATTCAATCATTTTGCTCAAAGCTTAAGCTAAAATTTTAAATAAAAGCCATGGTTTCTCCTATTAAAAAAATGCTGAGAATTGCAGTAAAGATAATGAGGTTTTATAATTTAGCCTCATTTTATATAATGAAGTCAAAGGCATAAGTTATCCATCAAGTGAAGAAAATGTTACATTTGACTCAAAAAGACACTTGACTTCTAAACACTTTGTGATTCAGAGTTATTTTAAATATTTCCAAAAACTATCATAAAAACCTTAATAATACCAAGACTATTAAAAAAATCCATAAAGGATTTCAAGTCATGCTAAAGATGATGAAAGTCTTTTAAAAGTTTCTGTGAAGTCTTCCAAACTCCCAGCCTGTGTTCTGTACAATACTTTGAAGTCTTTTTTTGTGAATTTACAATACAACACTAACAACAAAAATAACAACAAAGCCAAACCCTTGAGGCCTTCAAGTTCTTCACTCTTAGGATGACCCTTGTTTTAATTAGCTTCTTATCCCATCACAGTTAACAAATTCGAATAAAAAGTTTCCTTCATAAACAATGGACATTTGATTACTCGATGTTTTTTAATCAGATATTTTTATTCAGGCTAAAAGGGGTTGATTTTTCCAGAATCTATCCCAAAAGAAGGCATCACCCATTTTCTCTGGGCCAAGACATGATCATGATCAAAAGTCTGGGGCATAGAGGGGAAGAGGCCAATCTTGACATAAATGAGCTTGCAATTCCACCTCAGCCACAAAATCAACATCTTTAAATCCTGGGGAAGTATCAAACAGCACAACTTAAAATCACACTCAGATTAATTACACCAATCTTGTTCAGGTTTCTGGTATGTCCATGCTTCATAATTAGCTGGCAACACAAGGAACAAGAGGATTTTCTGTTTTTCTTCAGTGACTTTCTCATGAACTCTAAATTGCCAGGATAACTATGCTCAACACAACCAAAAAAAAAATCCCTTCTGTGGTCACCTCGAGATCATCTGCAGCATTTTAATATGGCTAAATCTGTATCCCCTCTCTGCTTTATTCTAAATTTAGCACATTGTTTTGCTGTTAAAAATAGGCTTTTTTTTTTTGCTGCTCACGTACTCGGCGCAATGGCGACACAGAGTCTGCTCTCGGATGTGCAAAGTGTCTTCTAGCAACCAGCAGGAGAAAATAAACCTGAGCTCACTGTTTCCAGTGATTGGCAGCAAGAACTGCCTGGTTGTTGTTTATTTCCAGGCCAGGAAGAATATTCCCTCTGCTCTGTGTGCAAAGGGATTCCTCAGCAGCGATAGAAGCCTGGAGCTGCAATAATGTGCCACTGGAAATACAATGTACAAGTGGAGAGCACTGCCAGGATCTCAGCTGCTGTCACTCCCCAGAGCCAAGGGAATGATGCCAATCTGCAATTTTTTAGGGATATGGTCCCAGGGTGTCAAATGCTACAGGATAAAATAAGATTCTCTATTGTTGATTCTTTGTTTTTCTTTTTTTTTTTTTT
>VZTN01012946.1:62401-86818 GCA_013400515.1 Erpornis zantholeuca
TTTTTTTTTTTTTTTTTTTCTCTAGGCATAATAAACAGTAATTTCTCCAGAAGTTCTTATCCACTTTTCCCTAGAAATATGGAAGTAGTGTATTGCTCACAGCACTACTTTTGAAGCTGGACTCTTATTTAGTTAAAAGCTTTTTCAGAGAGGCAGCAGAATCTCATGTCAGAGTTCAGAAAATTGAAATGCCCAGAGCTGTGATCAGAACTGGTGTCTTTAGACAAGGTTTGATTTTCTGCTTTTTTAAAATAATGTCACAAATACCTTGTGATCCTAAAGCAAAAATCAAAAAGAATATTCTTAGCAAGGCAAAACAGTCTTCCTTCAACTTTTACTGCATGGAAATGACAAACATTTACATCAGAGTCACCTTGGAAACATCTCTTCTGGTAATAAAATTAGATGGTAAACCAGAAACTTAATGCAATCCTAGGGAAGATGTCCTTTGTTTTTCATAGTCCACGCTATAAAAAATAGATGACAGCAAGTCCAAGGCCACTAATCCAACATTTAATAACATTTGCCTGCAAATCAGGAGCAGTTTGCTATAACTGATACTGAGACAAAGCAAACATTTCTTGAAGTTTCCATCACAGACCATTCAGATTTGTTGTCATCTCCAGATAGGTCTGCCTGACAGAAAAACCATTTTAGCTCTAGATTATGTGGAGAGTTTTAATTTAAACACAATGTCACCAGGAGATATTAAACCAGTGGATCTGCCTCTGCTTAGCGTGTGTAAAAGGAAAATTATGTGGAAAACATCCAGGAGTTGTAAACTTCTAATTTTTTTTTCCTTTTATTACCAACCATTAATCTGAGAGATGTCACCCAACCACTTGTTTACTTAGCTCTTGATCTTTAGTGAAGTGTCATAATTTTATAGATGATTTTTAATTTCTTTTTGGATAATGTTTATAGTTACTGAAGTAAATGCTTTTATGGCTTTTAGGCCTAAGAAATCCTTGCCCTGCAAGCAATTATATTTGTGTAAAAACACCTGCAGGACAAGAGACTCGAGGATTTAGCTCAGATTCTTTCCCAAGAAAGCTTGCCACCAAATAAATCAGTTTATTGGAGAAATATGTGCTTACTCCTCATCAGGTTTTTGTGCCTATTGTTAATACTGAAATACTTGAGTTTACCCACAAAGCAATGGAATATAAAAATCTTATGTTAAATACAAGAGCACCTGTGTTAAATATAGCTAAGCACAAGAAATACATATAGATAGGAAACTTTAAAAAAATGGTTTGCTAGTACAATCTGTGAAAAATTTAACCTAATATTGCTGTAAGTGTGTGCAGTATAGAAGGCTAAAAAGGGAATGTCATTGATCCATTAGGAGATCCTTAGAAAAATAGCAGAGGTGGGAATAAATGCTGCAAAATTTGGGTTCAGCCTTCGGTTCTGTGTTGTGGCAGGGCCAGGCTCCCTCCGTGCCAGGGCCTACTTGGAAAGGAAAGATGGTGACAACCACAAAGCACTTGGATTTTCCAGTCTGAGCCAGGGCCTTCTGCCAGGGCACTGCAGAGGAAGGAAGGGGGAGGAAGCTGGAGGAGGGATGGGGATATTTACACAGAATATCCTGAGCTGGAAGGGGTCCATGAGGATCATCTAATCCAGCTCGTGGCCCTGAACGGGGCAGCCCCAGCAATCCCACCCTGGGCCTGGGAGCACTGTCCAAGCCCTTCTTGCACATGGAGAATGTTCTCCAGATGGAACCACCCCTGGAGCCCTGTGATGCCTTAAATGGCTACCTAGGAACAGAGATCAGACAGAATAAAGGAATAAAGGGGGGATTAATTTGAAAGGCTTTCAAACATCACACCCTGGGGGTCCAGAGGCTCCTGCCTCAGTGCATCCCAAGATGGGTGACAGGTCATGAGTTCTTCACACATTTATAGGTTTGGTCCATTTGCACATCAGCAGAAATTTGTTAATTAAAACTCTAGCTAATGATGGAATTTGCCCAAGCTTGCCCCCCTGTCCCCAAGATTGTGGTTTGCAGTTGTTGTGCCTAGGAGGGTCTGGGTGTCCTTGGAGAGCTGGAGAGGCTTTGTTGTGTGTGTGTGAGCATGAGAGAACAGCACTGAACGAGCTCCAGGGAACTGCAGAGTGACACTGGGCACTGCAGGGATGCAAAACTATAAAAGTTCAAACCTAAGGAATCACCTGGACTCGTGAAACCTTAAGACAGGGAGAGCTGCCCCCACATCACGGGGGAAAAGGCTGCCTACATGTTGTGGGAGAGGGAAAACCACACCTGGTAACACAGAGCATCCCTGCAGGACACAGGTGCCTCGGCAGCTCCCAGGTCCAGGAGTTGCAGCTGCAAAAATCATCAGTTTCTCCATCTAACCCCCAATTTTTTAACACTAAGGCAAATCCAGGCTGCAGAATCTTTGCCTGTTTAGTGTGTGGGTGCACGGGTGTACAAGCAGGAGTACATCCTCCACACAGCCAGCATCACATCACTGCCCTACAGCATTTGCAACCTCATCAGAAGGAAGAAATGCAATATCTCTTCCTTTGGAGCAAGAAGCCAACTCCTTGCTGACTCACAAGAAGAATCTATGGCAATCATGCAGAGCAAGCAATTCCCAGTCAAGCAAATCCTTGAGATACAAGCAGAGCTATAAGCATCACCACACATGCCCTGATTCTCTCTGCTCCTTCTTCCCTCCATTCCCCCAAAAAGACTCGTCTGCCTTTTGGCCACCACAGGTTGCCTTGTTTTTCCATGGTTATGTCAGTGTAAGAGCAAAGGGGATGTGCCCAGGGAAGGAGTATTGGCCACTGTTAGGATAAGGAAGGAATAAATAGTTTCTTTTCTCGGAATCTACAAACCTCACCTCTTTAATAAGTTTCCCACAAATTCAAAGTTTATTCTAAATGCCCAAAGTGACCAACAGCAACTCTTCTAATGAGATTTGGTTGTCCTTATTTGGTGGGAACTGTGACTGCCCCTCAGTTTGGTCCCAAACATGTCCCTCTGCCCTTGAGGCACGGAACAGCCTCTTCCATAACTTTAATGATTGTTGCTTTAGTCTGCCTGTCCTTGCTGTGGGTTTTTCTTGGCAAAACACTCAAGAAATGTATAAATCTCCTTTATACACAAATATTGGGGGAGTTTTATGGCCTTACTAGGCCAAATTTATCTCAGGCAGAGTTCTTTGTGTCCACACAATAAAAGGGGCCTGATACTTGACCAATTTGCGTGATGAAATGTGAATTGCTGGGTCAGAGGACACTTTGTGTACAAAGAAGATGTACAAAGTAATTCTGAAAGCTGCAGTACACTGCTCAATTTGATAATGACTTGGGAGGATAATGTTCCTAATAAATTCAGGCCAATCTGGGAGTTCTCTTTGACATAAATACTCCCACGAAGCATTGAAAGGAACATGGTGTAAACCCTACTGACTCTAAATGTGGTGTGGACGGCTCTGAGGAGACACAGCAGACAAAGCAACAACAACAGGCTTTCCTTAACATCCAAAGGGAATCCAGAATTCCCAAAAGCTGTTGTCACAGTCTCGAAGGAGGAAAAGGGAGTGAAAAGCTGGGGGAAATTGTCCTTCTCCTGTTCCCCCCACAGACTGGGTACAATTATTAATATATAATACATCTCAACAGGTGCCAGGAAAAAAAAACAAACCCAGACCAAGCTTCTGCAGCTATTGCCACTATAACAGAATGCAGAAATCAAGAAAGATTTATAAACCAGTCAGTGGAAAAGTTTTTAAAAAGCAAAGCTAAATTTTGTGCCATCTTCCAAACTGAAGGTTACTGCTAGGGATTACTAATCAGGAATTAATAATTACTACTAGGAATAACGAGGATTTACTAATGTTGTAGTGATGCCTATGCAGTGCTCCATGAGTTACACAGAGTAGAAGGAACAAAATCACAGAATATTTGACTTGGAGGGGATCCTTTAAAGGTTTTCTGGTTCAACACCCTTGCAATGACAAGAACACATTCAGCTAGATCAAGTTGCTAAAAACCTCATCCAGCCTGGCCTTGGACACTGCCAGGGATCCAGGGGCAGCCACAGCTTCTCTGGGCACCCTGTGCCAGGACCTGCCCACCCTCCCAGGGAAGAATTTTGTCTGCATGTGTAACCTAAATTTCCCCTTTTTCAGTTTGAAGCCATTCCCCCTTGTCCTTTCACTACAGCTCCTGATGAAGAACCCCTCCAGCTTCCCTGCAGGCTCTGTCAGACCCTGGAAAGTGCTGTGAGGTGTCACACAACCTTCCCTTCTCCAGCCTCAACATCCCCAGCCTTCCCATCCTGCCTTCATGGATTTGCTACCATTAACTCAAGAACGTGATGCCAAGGTGCAAATTACGCTTTGCATCCTTCTTGTTCTTGTTTTTCCCAGGAGAACCATCCTGGAAGATCTCAGCTTCCCATCTCCATTTGGTCTGGATGGCAGATGCTCACACCTCCTGCTTTCCTTTCCCTGGGCACACACTGCAGGCCAGCCCCTGCCTCCCACCAGTGCCTCCTTCCCACCCACAGGTGTTGCCCCTCTGCAACAAGCACTTTGACACCCACAGGAAAACAAACAAATGAGGCTTGGCTACTAAGGCACTGCCCTTTTTCAGCCAAATCCCTGTTGCCACAAACTCTCTCTGTATGAAGGTGTCACTGGAATTTAGTGAGATTTCTTCCTGACCTGGGGATATGCCTGATTAGGTTTTTTGTTTTTTTTTTTCCTGCAAGATCAGGACTCTTAGGTCAGTTTACACTTACTCCTGAGTGTGTAGGAGTCCACCTTTCATAATCCAGCTTGTTAAATGATATTTTAGCCCCTGCAATGATCCAAAGTGCTCTTTTCAGCAGGAAATACTTTATAAGGTCCACATCCTGCTGTCAGCCTAGGCACTGATCTCCCACTTGAAAACAGTGGAGAGGTCTGTGTAAAATATCACTGTCAGGATATGGGTAATCACTGATCTTTTTCTGGCTTGCAGTAGGAGTAGAAATATGCTGTTTTTCTCATATTTAGCAGTTATTTGGTCTGAACTCATTATTTACCTGTATGTTATTAAGGGTATTTGAAAAGGCTTGTTTTCTTCAAATCCCTAAAGGGGAAGAGATCCACGCCAAGTTCTACCCACACAAAATTATATATTTCTACAGCAGAACTCTTTGAAAAAAAGTCCCTTGTTTTAATCTGGGGATGGAGAAAAATCTGTCTCCTTGCCAATTCCAGGAAGCTGGAAAAAAAAAAAAAATTGCTAACTTGAGTTCTAACAAAATTCTGTATTCATTTCCTAACTTCTTACAAGATGTAAGAATAAAGTATTGCTTCCTTAGACCTCTAGAAACAAATAAATTGTAATAGAAACATTGACAAGACAGGGTATGAGGTTATCAAGGCTTTTATGGAGATATATTTCTCTAAAGGCACTCTTAGGTTATCCCTGTCCACTGTTGGTTTGTGTGAAATCACTTTGTGAAAGCAATTGGAGAGGCCCAAAGAGATGTGATCAGTGCCTAATCACAGTGTGTGATCTACAGCTAAAAAAAATAATTCAAATACCACTTACAGTCAGAAAGGGTAAAAGAGCAGAGAGGGGGGAAATATCCCAAACCTTAATTTCAAGTCTAGAGCACCAAATTGTGGTGTGATTTTAAGCTGTGCTTAGTATCACTGCTTATTATGAGCTTGACAGCATGAAAGGGAATGCGAGGAGCTGGAGGAGCAGAGACTTCTCCTGTTCCCTTTCTGAAGGCATATGCTTTCCTGAGAATATCACCTTTCATTTTTAAGAAGTTACCAAAACTCAGGATTACGGAAAACCCTTGGAAGTATGTCTTCAGTGCAAAGAAGGAAAATTAAAGGCATCCCTGTGTTTAAAACCTGGGTTTTTACCAGGGAAATGTAGAGGAGGAAGTAGCTGACAGATGTTTACAGGGCTGGGGTTACCAGGGCAGGAGCTACACTCAGCTCTCTCCATCTGCACAATTACCCTTCTGAAAGGAGACTACACAAAGGAGAAGAAGGGGGAGAAGGTGATAATTGAAGGAAACCTTACTCTTATATTCAGGAATAGAATCACATTTAGAAGGAAAAAGACTTAAAGATCACCAGGTCAAACCATCACATAGAAACAGTGCTCTGTCTTTCCCTGACAAGACACCCTATCCTAAAGCTGGCACCAAATCATTTGGTGAACCAGTGTGACAAAAGCAGTGCAGCTCTTACAAAAATAAAAATGAAAAAAAATTAAATTAATTTTTTAAAAAAGTTTTCCTTATCCAGAAACACCAGACTCACAAAACACCCAACTGTGCATCAAAAACTGAATCAGCTTCCTGCTGCTTATGGACTTTTACTCAAGCAAACATACCTCAGACACAAAACCCCCTGTGTGTGTTTTAACATAGAGTCACCTTACTGTAAGACATGGAATAAAACCTGTGGGGAAGGGGAAGGAGAGATGGAAGTGCTTACATCCCATCATCATCTCGTGCCTCCTAGTAGAGTCCAAACACCAAATTAATGTCTCTTCCTACATTCCTTCTGCCTTTTCAGCAGATTCAGGGGGCAGAAGTGGCTCACTCAAGGTGGGAAGAGGTTGGGCTGCAGAGCTGGGAGCAGGGGATTTGAGTCAGGTCCATCTTTCAGTGGCTCTGCTCCTCTGACCTCATTGAAATGCCACTTCTCTCCCAGTGCAGGAACAGTTCTCCCAAACCACCTGGGCTGTGTAAGTTGGCATCAGTGCCTTTCCTGTGTGACCTTGAACAGCCCCAATTTAAGCCATTAAATGGACATTTGAGGCTGAAACTGGGCAGAAAACCTGGCCACTTTGAACTCCCCTCACCTTGCAACACTGCTAGAAGAGAGTTTCTGAATCAGAGGATAAACACATAAAATGTGGTGGCATTTTGAACTAATCCACAGGTTTATTGTGTTGAGGCTACAACTTGTGTTTGCCCAGAAAAAAAATGATATTGTTCTTCCCCATTTACTGCAGGAGACATTGCAAGTCTCACAGATTTGAGATAAGGGCCATGTTTTCTTTATTAATTTTCCAGGCTCCCTTCCCAAAACTCTTATGGTTTGCAGAAAGATCTTTGACCCCAATCACCTCTGGCTCAATTCTGAGCCTTGCAGTCCTACCCTTCCCCTGGAATAATCTGCAAAACCATGACCACCATCCTTTCTGAATGAGAGAGAACAATCTCTCTACAATGTGAACTCCCAGGTTTTGCTTTGGTGTTTTGAATTCACTGATTTTCAAATCCAAGCCATTAAAAATCAAGTTTTCAGTTGATTAAATTTTATGATGCTAAAAAAACCAACCAACCAAAAAAACCACCAAACCCCACAAACACTGAAGCCACTGCTGGTGCAAAAGCATCACCATGACATATCTGTGGTAGAAGTTATACACAAAAAGGGACCAAGTTTATTTGGAGTAAACAAACCACTTAAATAATAGAAGAACTTCCATGCACACTCCAAATGAACCTAAGAGACCACTGAAGTCTGCAGGTTCTTCTGAAGAACCAGGCCTAACAAAGCTCAGTTTCTTCCTGGTTTATGTTTTATGATGGATTGGCTTCAATGCAGGGAAATCTCTGACCCATCCCTGCTTCCCTGAGCTCTTTCCCCACAACTCAGCATTTAATTTTTGTGTGTGTGTGGACTTGTCACTGCCTGAGAGGAGAATTTGATCAATTTAAACCAACATCAGGAGTGGAAAATGCAGTCCCAGCCCTCTCTTGTGTTGGTACAAACATCTGTGTCAAACCAAAATGAAAATAGTTTAAACATTTTTTCCCCTCATTGTTCAGTGTGTTATACTGTTTTTAAAGAGACAAAAAAATGAGCCCAACTCCAACTTGCAAGTTTAAAACAAATAAACCTAATCAGATTTAAAGAACACCTGATTTAAATAGATGGCAATCACTGTGAAATACATCAATTTTCTTGTTTCCTTGCAGAAGTATTCAGAGCACGTGAAAATAGCAGGCATGTGAGATTGGAGATAAACCTGCCCAGTCACACACATTAGGCTGAAGGCCATTTTCCAGTCTTAAGAAAAAGATATTTAATCATTAAAATAAACTTTCCAGGGCGTTACATGCAAATAATCACAATTAGCAAGGGATGTGAAATGCCATGGTTGGGTTGGTGTAAGGTGCAGAGAACAGGGCAATAATGGGGAGATATTTCCTCTCCAACAGGTCACCAGCAGGACTTTTATGGTGAGAATTTAAATGGCTTTTTGCCTCTGCTGAATACTGTAGGCACCTTTTAAAAAGCCTCATGCACCATTGTCACCTTGGACAATCAATAGCTTCATGATAAAAGTTGATAACTTCATAATAAAAAATGGAGAATAAACTATTATTACTATTATTATTATTGTTATTATTGTTGTGGTCATAACAAATAATTTCTGTGCATTTCTGAACCATATCCTGCTTTGTCTAGCAAAATTCATAATAGACAACATTGAAATGATCCTGTGTGCACATTCATTAATAATCAGAAAGAAACACTTTCCACTAGATGGAAATGATGGAACTTTTTTTCCTCCTGGCAGGGAATAGATAGGAAAAACTTAACTGAGCCAAAGCAAAAATGTCAAAGTGTTGTTATCAGAATAATAAAAATGTTATGGAAAGATGGTTTTTATTGATTTATGATGAGGAATGGGATTTTTTTGTTGCTTTTTTGTTGTTTCTTTGGAAATTACAATGTCAGGGAAGGATCTCCAACAGGAATCTATGAATGTCCCCTTCTTCTTCTACAACTTTTTCATTTGATGCAACTTAAAGAAAGAAATTGTAAAATTGGTTGCTTGAAACTCTCTGAATTCATGGCTGTCAGTAAATGCTCTGGGAAGACTTGAGCTTGGCTTTAATCTTCATGCCAATCAGTTCCCTTGGCCTCAGCACAGAATTTAATTGGATTCACTCTCAGGACAGAACAACCTTTCCACTCACAGCCCTCAAAATTCCTCCATCCCTCACACACACACTTTTGCATTCATATATTTTTGTGTCTTGGTTGAAATGAGTTCCTCAGGTATGTGGCAGACAAAACTTCCATGGAAACTAAGAGTCTAAAAAAGAATATCACAAAGGTACACAGGTGCATTAACTATTGGTATTTACTGCTCCATGGCAGAAAAGCTCAGTTCAGATAATTCTTCTGAATTCATGGCTTTGATCAAGCTTCCCACAAGCAAAGTTCATTAGCTTTGTGTTCAAAGCATGCAGGCACCCACACATCTCTGCAGAGCCCATTCCTACTTCCACAGGGTGGGTTCTGCTGAGAAGTGGATGTATTTGCACAGAAAAGCTCAATTTAGCTCACAGTCCCATTCCCCAGCAGCCTAATTATTGTTTTAGCCCAGTATGAACCCTAAAATACAAAAAAAAAAATCCTAGTGAGAGAGATTATTAGCTAATTTTAAATGCCACTCTAACACATTTGGGTATTTTGGGGTTTTTTTTTGTCCATAAGCAGAACTCTTTGTCCCAGTACCACCCAGAGCAGCACTGTGGCTTTGTATAAACATTTGTCCAAATTTGACAAAATTAAAAATTCTGTGAAATCTTAGCACCTCAGTGAGATTTTTTTGCCAATTGTGCTTGACTGAGCTCAGGTTATACCAGAATTAGCACTACTCCTTGCCAACCTCATGGATGAATTGCCACCAGGACTATTTTGTCTCTATAATCCATTTTCCCAGCTCCTTTTCACAATGAAAGCCTCTAACTTCAAACATACATTATCTCATTCTTCCACCAAATTTAATTCCCTGTGGCATAAAAAGCTTCCTACAGCCATTCAAGTTTCCAGGTGGATGTGAAAAATTATGTCTTTCTCTTTCCAAATTTGAGATTAATTCTGGAGAGCTCTGTTTGGTCAATCCCAGCACAAATTTGGAAGGGAAAAAAGAGCAGGTTGTGACCAAGGCTTTGTTTTGTATCTTCTAAGCACCAGCTCTAGGAATCTGTGATACTGAATACTGAGTAATTTTGTGTATTTTGCAACATATTTTTCAGAAAACCAAAAGCAAATGAGCTCCCCTTCCTCTGGCCCTTATTTCAGTGCATTAAATACCTAATTCTTTCAAGATCTCTAGCTTGAAGTGCAATTTTTGCTTTCCAGCTTGTCTGGAATTCTCATTTTTTGAAGGATGGACTTTCTAGGTAAAGCCACTGCAGTATGAAAAGATTACCTTGTGTACCTTAGACCATGCTCATTCTGCATTTTTAGGATGACCATAAAAATAGAAATTTGCCTAATTATTCAGTTCTATGCATAAATTATCACCACTTCTGGCTGTTTGGCAACATAAAGTGGAATTAAACACTCAGCTTCATAGCAAAGTAGCATTAAGTGTGCAACACCTTGGCAAAAGTGAGGATTCACTGAGAAAATTCATTAGGTTTATACTGAAATGGGATAAGCTTATCAGCTTTGTTGGATCCTTAGTTAGTCAGAAAATAATTGTATTTACATATGGCTGGATTTATCCAGTGTGTTGGGAATGGCTCAGTGTACTTGGCAAGAAGGGAACTTTGGCAAAGGAGGATTGCATCTGCATTTGTAGATGTTATGGGGAAAAGCTGTGTCATCAGGGCAGTGTAATGGGACACATTTCAGTGCTTCATTAGCACCACTGCAAACACACACACAGGGCAAAGCTGCTATTTTTCAATCCAGGCTTTTACACCTCTCTTTTTTTTTAATTTCTGTTTGTTTTCAAAGAAGCCTCGCAAGGAAGTATTGATTCAAATCCCTCTGTGACGTGGTACACGACAGAGAAATGTTAATAATCACACACACAGAGACCTGACTGCTCACACACCCCCCAAAACACAGGACACTGAACATGATTGTTTCTTGTAGATCCTGCAGAAATTCAGCTCTGCATCCCTGGAGGTGTCCAAGGCCAGGCTGGGCAGGGCTTGGAGCACCCTGGGATCATGGAAGGTGTCCCTGCCCATGTGTTCCCTGCAGGGCCATTGGAACAAGATGACATTTAAGGTCCCTTCCAACCCAAACCAATCTAAGATTCCAATTTTTTCTTCCCAGAACAGTGTATTATTCACACAGACAACATTAAGGAGTGGGTTAAAATTCAAATTAGGGAATGTACAATATAAAAAAAGCTTTTTAATGTAGAAGTCTCCAGTGTTTGTAACATGGTTCTTTGCTAAGAGGTCCTGTGTGTGAACCACATGGGCAAGGAAAAACAAATGGGACAAGTGGCTGTGTCACATTAATCTTAAGTGGTTTTTCTGGCCCTTAGTAATATTTTAAAAAATAGCTTTAAATATATTTAATTTACAGTAATTGTGAAGATATCTACTGCAAAAACTTAAGACAAGAAATGCAAAGGAATTTTACCTAGGTGACATGATACAGTGATTTGAGAGGGAAAAAGAGTGGGAAAAATCATCATGAGTTACAAGATCATTACACAAAAATCTATGGATATTCTTAAATGTTCTCATGAAAAACATTTTCAGTTCCTTTTCTCCCTTCATCCTCATCCTTCCATAAAACTTTACAATAACTTTTCAGGGGATTCCCAGCAATGGCATCCCCACAGTCTCTGAGGGAAATCCATTGCAGCACTTAAGCACTTTCATTAAGGAGAGAAAATATTTGCAGCAGGTAATTGCTGCTGATTGTGTGATCCAACAGCTGAGCTTATCTGTTCTCAAAAAAGCCTTCTCTTACATAGATTAATAGCAGCATAGGACCCAAAAAATTGCCATTCAAGTGAGATTTACTGATTTAATCTAATTTTAGGCTCAAGGTCACAGGATTTTGTTGCCTGCCCCTCCATGTTTTACACTGGCTGGGCATGCAGTGGGCACCACACCCAGCATAGCCAAGGAAGAAAAAGCTGAATATTAAGATAAGGAGGTTGGAGCTAAATGATCCTTAAGGTCCCTTCCAACCCAGGCCATTCTACGATTCAAAATTAACACTAATTAGTAAATAATTATGTAACAATGCAGGGCTTCCCTTGTAATTATATTGACAATTCGATGCTGGAGTTCAGCCCATGAGGTGCTGGATGATTTTTCACCTCTATTTGAGCAGCACAAACAAAGGCTTGGCCATTGCCCCATGCACAAAACCTTAATGGCTGCAAATCCTCGCTTCCCACCCACACAGAGATCCCTCTCTGATTTCAGAGGGATCTGCAGGCAGAGCCATCATTAGTGCCCAGTGTCAACAAATGAACCTTTTCATCTCTCCTCCAGTTATGATTTCTCCTCCCACAAGCAGAATTCCTCCCCCAAACAGTGGCTAATTATCTCCATGCCCTTCCCAGGAGGTGAGTGGGTTGATGACTTCCCCTCTGCTTCTGTTTCTCCTTGCTGTGCTCTGCCTTGCAGGACCCTCAGCTGCTTTTCCCATCTTTCCAAGGGCCACCAAGGAATCTCCTTTGTGCCTTCTCCTCAAGC
The DNA here is from genome assembly GCA_013400515.1 of Erpornis zantholeuca. NCBI lineage: Eukaryota > Metazoa > Chordata > Aves > Passeriformes > Timaliidae > Erpornis > Erpornis zantholeuca. Next base: position 74,871 of record VZTN01012946.1, read on the forward strand.
TGCCAGAAAACTGGGATTCTGTCCTGCCCTCCTCCCCTCAGGAGGGATGCAAAAGAGATGATGATGGAGATGTCTGGCAAGGCTCTGCCCACCTTACTCAAAACAGCATTGGCTCAAGGTTGCATAAAGTGTGTTTCAAAAAGCAACTTATTTCCTTCAAATGGACTAATTTATATTTTCCCATTATTTAAAAAAATAAATATATATAGAGAGAGAGAAAGGAAGAAGGGGCAATAGTTCAGTTTTACCCAGACTAAAGTAAAATTAAATGGGTTTTTTGCTGTGATTTCAGTGTGTAACACTTTCAGCATCTCAAGAATTGAATGTTAGATCAAACCCTAAGGAAAGAGGAAATAAAAATGATTTGTTTATATGGAGAGAGAGAGAGAGAGAAGGAGGGTAGTTCCTTTTTAAAAACAAAGTACATCACACAAAAAAATAGCACACATCCAATGCTATGATTTTTTCCTTCTCTCCTGTGTTTTTTAGTGGATTTAGTCTCTATTCTACAATTCTTGAGCTCATCACAACCTGCTGAGTGAATAGGAAAATGTATTGATAGGAGAGCTGGGAGCTCTTTTTGCCATAAATACAGGATCACTTGGGATGCTGATGTAAGACTGGACTCAGTGCCACTCCTTATAAATTCAAACTGCCAGGATTTCCTTCAGACCTTCCCTCTGCATGCTCAGTCTCTCAGCTTGGTGTTGCTTTATTCACTCCTCCAACATGAGGATATATTGTGGGACACTGCAGAGAACGTGAGTGCAGACCAGAGGCACTGCAGGTCATCCTGCCCTCACTGAGAGATCACAGACAATCCCCAGCTGGGATGGTTAAGGACACACAAACTCTCTCTTCAATGAGAGGATTTTTGGTGTAAATGACCACGGTGAAGCCGTTCCAGAGCAGCTGAGGTTATTTCTGCACAGAAAGCCCCAAGAGGTTACACTTTCCCTCAAGCAGAGCTCCTGGAGAGGAACACTCATCCTGATTTCCCTTTTCAAAGTTTACTCTTGTCTCTCAAATGGATTTTAGAGTTCATGCAAAATCACTGAAGAGCAGACACAGTTCCTGACATTTGCACTGAAGGATGCTTCAGAACACAGAAGGGATCATTATGTCTCTTTTTTTTTGGTACATGACAAAAAAATGGGGAAAAAAAAAACTTAAAAAAAAGATAGACGCTCTTGGTTATGCAAGACTCTGATTCTTGGCCAGCTTTGGATCATAATTCCTATTATTTCAAAATATTTTGCTGGAAATTCTGCAGGAATATTACTAAACAAATAGCTGCACTGTCGGGCTGCAACTTCCCTGCTTCTGAGTGCAACCTTCTCCATCCTATTGAGGACTAGATTTCATCAGAATATTCACCAGAATTTTTATGAAAACCCTGAAAAGTAAAAATGGTATAACTGCAAAGAGAAAAAAAACCCCAAAACCAAAGCCAACAAAACAGGTTTAGTTTTCAGAATTCTGCATTTTGTGGATGGTTCAATGGAACTTTCCACAAAGTCTTTTCAAATCCTGAATGGTTTTTCTCTCTGAATTCTGCTGAGAAGCTCAATATGCAATCACTTGGCAGTGAAACAAAAACAGACTCAAGGTTCAGGTGAGATTATCAGACACAACTGTAGCAGAAAGCAGCAAGTCAGTCTGGAATGACAGGAAATTTCAAGTGTTTGCCACATAAACCCCAGTAAAGCACCTTTAATGAGATAATTCATGGTGTTGGGACTACTTCAAAGTACAGTCTCAGTGAATAAAATCCTTATCTAATTTTGAACACAACTGCTCCCAGTGCATTGCTCTAATGCTGCTGTCCACGAGCTCCAGTGAGATAAAGGTTTGTACTCCAGTCAAGACTTCTAGATAACCCTTTGGCACATCATAAATCTATCTAAAGTGGATGAAAAAAGTGAAATATATGTTGTACCATGACTTTTTAAACAGTGCCTTTAAAGTAAGAATACTGATAAAAATATACTATTTTTCTTGGTATTTTCAAAATCAAGAACCTTCCATTTATCATCAGCCAAGCAAATGCTATTTGGCTATCAGATGAATCAGAATCATCAAAAGAAATGTTTTCTTGTGAGGAACCTTTGTCTCCCTTTTCAAATTGCACATTCTTACCTGATTGCTTCCTCATGAACAACTGCAGTCGAGTTGGTTGCAAACAGCACAAATATCCCAGAAGTGAATCATAATTCAGAGAAAAAAAAGCAAACAAACATACAACTGAAAATAAACTTGTTTCTTGCCTTGTTTTTTCGGTCTCAGAAGATGGAGGCACTGTGACACAAACACCATTGGTTTCTTCAGGTGCACAAAGTAACTTAATCAAAGTAATTTAATCAAAGCCACATTTACTGCACCTGGGACTTAACCTGATTGCAACACTGGGGGTAAGAATTACCATGTCCACTTCAGGTCAGAATTTAACTCCTCAAATCCCTGCTGTCTGAGGACACTCTCCCACACCCTCAGTGCACAGATTTGCTTTAAGGTGATTCATGCAGCACAAAAAACACTGCACAGGCTGCCCTGAGAAGTTGTGGATCCCTGGAAGTGCCCAAGGCCAGGTTGGACAGAGCTTGGAGCAGCCTGGGATGGTAGAAGGTGTCCCTGCCATGGGAATGGGATGAGTTTTAAGGTCCTTTCCCACCCAGGCCATTCCATAATGCAAGCAACACACAGATATTGAACCACCTAAAAAACTGCCTGTGTATAAGTGCCCCCACAGCACTTAGACACTGTGGGTTTGCTGCACCCCACGTTCACTGTGGGTGCAGCAAGCCTCGTGTTTTCCTTCAGGAAACATCCATGCACACATCCAGAACCCCAGCACAGCTGCTCCAAACAGAGCTGCTGTAACACAGAGGATGATCTTGGCTGGGCAGGAGGATTTTTCTTCTGTGCATAAGGACTGTATGTGCCTGAGCCTAAACATGCACGTAACAGTGCTGATAAAGTCAGCATGCTGGGCTCCCTCCCAAATGAGTTGTTTAAAACACACAGTACTGATGGATTGAGGATGCATGAACCCAGAGCTGCTTGGACTCCAAGCACATCTACTCATTCTCTGCTTGTAACAACATGTCTAAAGCAAAGCTCTTTTGACATCACCCAGTGTGCATTCTAGAATGGGGCTCTGCAACAAAACCTGATAACAAAAGATGAAGACAAACCTGCAAAAAAAAAAAAGAAGGAAAAAAAAAGAAAGAAAGAAGGTTACTGCTGTTTCTGCTCTGCAATTGAAAAAATGTGTTCCAGAGAAAGGCATTCTGGCTGGTGAGCCAGTGCACACTTCCAATCCAAGAGCAGTACTGAAACTGGAGCTAAACCACAATAAAGATTTTATAAGAAAGCAAATCTGCATGATTGTTGACATGGATTTTGCAAAACGTTAAAGAAAACAAACCTTCCAAGCAAGAGTTGCAGGAGATTTGATGATTGATGCCTATTCAGACACCCTTTTTATGTTTTAGCTCTTTTCCCAAGTCCTTAAAAAATACCTGCTCTACAAGTTTCAACGTGGAATCTGAATATCCAGCTATATTTGCATTTCTTTATGAGCCAAAAGTGCAAATATTTGAAATAAAGGACCTTCCCAGTGATGCCCACCTAAAGCCCCCAAATCTCTGGGCTCATTATCTGATCCTGGTTTCAATCAATTAATTTTTATCAATTATTTTTGCCTGTGGAATATTTTTATAGTTGATAATGTGAAGAACCTCAGGTGAACTTTTCAGTCTCGGGAAGAAGACACAAAGCTTGGTCTTGTAAATTAAATTGTGCTTGTAAAATAGCCAAATTGGACACAACAATGAGTTACAGGGACTGAGGGAACATTAGAAGGAAAAAGGAATTCCACGGTGTCTCCTCTTTTTTAATAGTGGAAAAAAAAAAGGTATCTTTTTCAAATAGAAATATTTTATCTAAAAGTCACTTGTCAAATTCTGTGCCTTTTAGGGCATTAGCTTTTATCCTCTTTTCAAGTTCTTTTTCACAGAAATCAATCAATTCCATCAGTCCCTTCATTCCTCAGTCTGGACAGACATTTTGCTCTATTTTCACAGAACATCACAGAATTTGCTGAGCTGTTCGGGGCCCATCAGGACCATCGAGTGCAAGTCCTGGCCCTGCACAGGACACCCCCAGAGTCACACCCTGGGCATCCCTGAGAGCATTGTCCAAACACTCCTGGAGCTCTCTGGGGCCGTGCCCATTCCCTGGGGAGCCTGGGCAGTGCCAGTCCCCTCTGGGGGAAGAACCTTTCCCTGATATCCAACCTAAACCTCCTGTGAGACAACTTCAGGCCATTCCCTGGGTGCTGTCCCTGTCACAGGGAGCAGAGATCAGTGCCTGCCCGTCCTCTTCCCCTCGTGGAGATGTTGAAGACCACAATGAGGTCTCCCCTCAGTCTCCTCCAGCCTGAACAGACCAAGTGCCCTCAGCTGCTCCTCACAATCCTTCCCCTCCAGACCCTACACATGTTGTGTTTGCCCTGCTCTAAAACACCAGCCTACCATGGCAGTCATGTTTTATTTTGAAGGACTCCCTGTCCCCTTGCTGACCTTGCAGCACCAGCCTGGCAGCCTTGTAGCTGTAAGCGAGCTGCAGAAGTCTTCAATTTATGTCATAGAATCACGGAATGGCTTGGTTTGGGAAGGACCTTAAAGATCACCCAGTGCCACATCCTGGCATGGGCAGGGACACATTTCCATGAGACCAAGTCCCATCCAGCCTGGCCTTGGGCTCTTCCAGGGATCCAGGGGCACCCACAGCTGCTCTGGGCACCCTGTGCCAGGGCCTGCCCACCCTCCCAGGGAACAATTCCTTCCCAATATCTAATCCCAATGTTCTCTCTTCCAGTGTGAAGCCATTCTCCCTTGTCCTAACACTACATGTCCTTGTCAATCGTCTCTCCTCATTTCTCTTGTAGTCTCCCTCCAGGTACTCAAAAGCCACAATCAGGTCACCCTAAATCTCCTCTTTTCCAGGCTGAACAATATCACTTTTCTTAGCCTCTCCTCATAGGAGAGATGCTCCCCTCCCTGCATTCCTCAATCCTTTTCATGGCCATCCTCTGGACTCGCTCCAACAGCTCCATGTCCTTCCTGAGCTAGGACCCAGAGTGGGTCCTGTCTCACCCCAGAGTGGAGCAGAGGGGCAAAATCCCCTCCCTCAACCTGCTGGCCACTCTTCTGTGAAGCTTCAACTCTTCCCTGAGTGATTATCCTGAAAAGTCAAACCCGGCTAAGCCTTTTCTCCTGCCTCCTTGCTCCGGCTCCTATTGAATCGACTTTGTTTTCAACACATTTGGCTCCAGCAATTCCTCACCCTGTTCCTGGTCATGACCTGGTACAGAGCTGCCAGGGTACATGGAGCTGAACATCTGCCTGGAGCCTCGAAGGAGGTGTTAATCCAGCTCTGCAGCCCCTGTGCTCTGTGCTCTCTCCCAGTTTGTACAGTGTGTACGCAGAGCACACTTGGCCTCAGGTAGGGCTTGTGCTCCACAGCTGCATTTTCCCATTTTTCCCCCAGCTTCATGTTTTTCCAGAACGTTTTCCACATGGTTTAGCAATGAGCTTATTCCAAGTGCCCTCTTCTGGTGTGTTGGGGCAGGCATTACAGATGCACACGGAGAGAAACACCCCCAAGGAGGGCAGGAAGAAGGGGGGAAAAAATGAAAAAAAACATCAAAACATCTGCAATGAACCAAATATTAACCAATGAGCCAGATATCAACTAGTACCCAAATTTTAATTCAGAGCATCCTTCTAGCTGGGGAAAAAATGTTATAGGTTAATGCTATAGGTTAAAATAAAAGGCAAACCTCACCCTCCTCCAATGAGAAAGTTTTACTTCCAAAAGTCTGGAAGGTGTATAAAATACGCCCTATTTTGTTAAAATATTGCACAGCCAAAATCAGGGCATTGGCACAAGATCCGTGGGAAATATGGCTGTGTGGTGGCCTTTACTGAAACTGCAATCTCAACAGAGTTAAAAAATTTAATTAGATAATAGGGCACTCTAGCAGAGCAAATAAAATAGTCAGGGGTCAGTACCATACATCATCATTGCATCACTTTAACACAAAGGTCACAGTGGAGCCACACGTGAAGTCTTACTTGCCAGAAAACATCTTGGGTGGGGAGAGAGAGAGGGGAAAGAATTCTCCAGTCTCATTTAATTTTGTTTCTGTAATGTCTGATTAAAATGATACAGTGACAGGTGTTTTATAGAATAAAAGTAATTTTTCTGAGTAAAGGAAAACAGGGTTCTGGGGAGAGAACAGTGGAACCACACTCTAGATTTTCTGAACACCGAACTAAATTTTTGTCAAAAAACTGGAAAAGGTCTCTTGTACTTGCCCCCCACCAGAAACTTAGCTCAGGGTAAGGAATTCCTCATACTTTAAAGACCACCAAGATTTTTATTAGACAACAGTCAGTGTTGGGGTGATGGTCCTGTTTTAAAACTATCTCAAATGCATACCCCTCAAAGCAAACAAAATAACAGGAGAAGGTGCTGACAGCTGACAGATTAGCAGTGGTACATCCTAATTTAATTGTGAATTGTCTTACAGCTGTGTCTGGTGGTATCATGCTACCAGAGAGGGTCAGCACTGGGAGCCACCCCAGAGTCTCACCTGGGGTGATCAAGAGCACACAAAATGGACTTTTGTGACCTCAGCATGGGAATAGAGGAATTGTCCACAGAACTATTGCAGGGAGAAAGGACTGAAGGTGTCAGGATCCAGCTGTGGATCCAGAGTGCTTCACAAATTCCCTGCCCGTGCTCAGGTCCTGATCTCATTCCTGCTCCCTGTCACAGTGAGAAAGAATTGCTCACCATGTCCTGTGAGGAAGAAACCTGAGCAAGCAGGCTGGGAGGAAGCTGCAGGACACACTGGCCAAGCTCCTGGAGCTTTAGCCCAAGGGAACAAGTCACAGGGTGGGAAATGAGTCATGCTGCTGATTCCTTGAGAGGAAAAGAAGGATCGTGGGGGAAGGCGGAGAAAACATTTAGACAACTTTTCTCCCTTCACCAAAAATAAAATCCCAGATGGAAAGTAGTGCTTATAGGGAAACAAAAGAGTCACAGGGTTTGGGTTAGCCTTAGAAATCTTGGAGAAACTGGCTTAGCATTGGAAAGTCCACTGATAGCTGTTTGCCTACAGGGGCCCCAAGACAGCTCAACTTTAATTTGTCCAAGTGGTAAAATTGGCTTTTATTACAATTATTTTATAACATTATTGTGTTAGCAAACACCCAATAGTCCTGTACTTCATATCACTAGGAGTTATTGCACTAATTTGCTAGCTAGGTTTTTACTATCAGAAAGCTATCAGAATACCCAAAAAGGCTAATGGATTTATAAAATATTTCCCATTATCCCTTTGTGCTGGTTTTGGCTGGGGGAGAGTCAATTTTCTTCAAAGGGCTGGTATGGGACTGAGTTTTGGGTTGGTGCTGAAGTGGAGAATGAATTTGTTGCTTGGCTTTCCTTGAGTGCACAACTTCTGCTTTGCCTATTACACTCTTCCCTCCCTGAAGCATCCTACGTGGAGATAACAGAGTCAGGGCTTGGTTGAGGTTCAAAGGGACCTCTGGAGTTATCTTTTCTGATTGTCCTGCTCAAGCAGAATCTCCTAGAGTAGGCTGCCCATGACCAAGTCCACACAGCTTTTTAATATCTCCAAGGAGGGAGGAGCCACAGTGTCCTTCAGCTGGGCCCACCTCACAATAAAAATGTGTTTTCTGATATTCTCCCTGCGTAGAACCCAAGAGATAATTGCTGTGTGTTTGGACTCTGTTAGAAACACATGAGCCATGGTAGAGATGTATCTGTTCCAGGGCAGTGGTGGAGGATTAATCAATATTAACCACATGACTGATTCAGGTCTGATTTAAAGGAAAAATGTGGGGTTTTTAAATTGAGTTATTTGGTAATCAAAGATGTCCCTGAAACAAAACACACAGAATTCATTTTGAAAGGAATTCTTCCCTGTGAGGGTGATGATGCAGTGCCACAGGCTGCCCAGAGAAGTTGTGGATCCCTGGAAGTGTCCAAGGCTAGGTTGGATGGGGCTTGGAGCAGCCTGGGATAGTGGAAGGTGTGGAATCAATTTTTAAGATCCTTTCCAGCCCAAACCATTCTGGGATTCTATTCTGTAATTCCCACAAGAGGAAGAACAAGAACCCCAGGAACTACAGAGACTTCAGCAGGGCTTTGCTCAAATGAAGAATGAGAGAGGAGGTTATCAGCAGGGTGAGTCCTAGAAGGCACCAGAGCAGCCCTGAAACATCAGTCTGACACACATAAATTCAGTTTCTACTGAAAATAAACTACGTTGCTTCAATTAACTTCCAAATGGAAAGTTGGAAGTTTGGGAGTTTCAACAAATGTCAAAATATTCCATGGTAAGGGAAAAAGGAAAACTAAAATAAAGCCAGACCAAACAATGTATGACCAGTTTGATCACTTGACGCCATCAGAGATTAAACCACTCCAAAAATGAGATCTGCACAAGAATTACATGCAGTTTTGCCTCATAAACCTATTGCAATGACTGTAAAAAAAAACCTGATCGAGTCTTATTTGATGCTAAACCTGGTGACAAACAGAATATCAATTTTCCAGCCAGGCTACAGGTTTAATTCCCTAATAATTTATACCAGAGCTGGTTACAGAAACATCATTCCAGTCACAGGATTAGAGTCTGACTTTAATAACATGAAGTAACTCTCTCTGGAGTAGTCACAGTGGATGACTGAGCTCTAGAACACATTTGACATTTAGGCTTGATTTTACAGTCTTGTTCTTACAAAAATAACCTGTATTCATGTAGGTTTGTATTTTTTATCTATTTTGTTTGTATTTATGTATTTCATGTATGTTTGGCTGTCACTTACAGCTGAAGCCTATGTTTACCTGTGTGTGCTGCCACAAGAGACAACAAAGCCTTGACAAAACCCTACAGCAGAAATCAGTTCATTACACACACAAATAAATACTCCAAAGATTGTGTAGAACCTGTTCATCTTACACTTTAACCTAAAGGAGTTATGACCCCCCCCTCACATTTTTCAACTGAGTATTCAGAGGAAGCACAATCCCCATGGAGATCAGAGTGCTAAGCCTGATTGCTGTCTTTGTTTCCTCATCCTTTTGGGATCACCATCCCAGTCCTTGTGCTCCAGAAAGGAGAACTCTGCAGGACAGAGAACAGAATAGAAGAGAGCAGAGAACAGAGAACTTTCTCTGTGTTCTCTGCTTCACCTCTCAGCCTTTTGTCAGAGTGCATCCCCTCCAGAATACTGCCACGAAATCTGACAGATACATAGAGCAACTCCCTCACTGCCTCCTCTCTCACAGCAAACGTTCCCATGAAAATTCAGCCTCCATCCATCTTGGCACTTTGGTCTTCCATTGACTTCCTAACCTCTTGGCATCTCTCAGCTCCTTTTGAGCTCTCCTTTTTCAGGGTCTGAAACTCTCACTTGGCACCAGTCTCCAGCTGGAGAACATCCTCACACTGAGCCTTTTACCCCCAAGCTATCAATCAGCTCTTTCTTCTATTCCCAATTGTTTCTTTTCCTTGAATTCTTTTCCACCATTACCTTCCTTCACAGTTTGGAAAGCAGAGGTAGAGGGTCCCATGACTGCCTGAGGATTAGGCAAACCAGACCCACTGCAGAATTCAGGTTCTTTTCCAGGGTCAGCTTCCTTAAGGAAGTTGCTTTTCTGGATCAAGAGCTCATCCACTAACACCTGAGCTGAAACAACCAAGCCTGCCTTGTTCAGCTGTGATCAAATCATGTAAGATATAAACCCCTGGGTCAGTGGGGTAAGGTTCACCCACCCCACTTGCAAAATCACTGCTTCTCCTGAGTGCTATAAATCACAAGAAAGTGACATATCAGGGGGCCTAATCCTGAAGATTAATAATGTAAATATAAAACATGAGCAGTGCTGCTCTCAGCTGTAAACTCACGTAAGCAGACAAGAAGAAAGTACAGTGCACCTTCTGTTCCAGGAAACCCCTTCATAAAGATAATATTTTAATTACATGACTATTTAGGTTATCTAAACTTTCATTACTGACAGCATTCTGCTCTTCAGATCGTCAGAGTGCTGTCGTTGTCCCTATTTTCCACTGCCTGAGGTGTTTAGGAAGTGCAATGCTGCCATCTAGCATCCAGAAAAAAAAATGATGAAAACCTCCTTTCACCCCAAACCCCAGGGTGGTTTACACAGGATTTTTGGTGAGCACAGGTTATCATGAGGATTCCAGCGGTCTGGAAACTGCTGGAGAAATACACAAACACACACACACATACTGCATAAATAAATAAATATATATATATACATACACATCCATACATTCAGCCTGTATATATACTATAGTGTGTGCATTCAGAATATCTGCTGGACAGACAAGACATCTGGATTTATGGCTTCATTTCATTCTGCCTCAGCTCAGATGTATATAATATACAACTTATGGCTGAACCACCTGTCTAGACTCCTTGGTGGAGAAAAATAAGCATCCTTTCAGATGTCTGCATTAGGGTGAGATAAATCACGACCTAGAGGTGTTTATTCATTTCTCAAGTTAAAAAGGCATCCTGGACAACCATCTTCAGCATGGAATTCTGCAGTGTTGATGTCTAGGTGGCAGTAAATTAATCCTGGGGTTTAGATTTGTGAATCCAAGGGGACTGTGAGCTCACTTAACTCTTTAACACGACTCAGAAACATTCCTCAAGCACTACCTGATTTAAGCTTGATATCTCCTTTTTGCCTAGCAGGTTTTTTCCAGAATGGCATTTGGCCTGGATTCAAAGACTTCAGTCAATGGACAATTCAATTTTTCTGAACAATTTGTTCCAGTGGTTTATGACCATCCCTGAAATGATGTCACATGGGAAATAAACGTTACCAGTTCCGGTTTTGCTTTAGATTTTTGTCTTTGATTCTGGCAAATATGTGGGATAGTGAAAAATCATGTAAAAATGTACAGATTGCACAGCAGTTAAGCACTTAATTAGCATTTCATTAAGTACTTCCCTACAGAGTTATTTTATGGAACTTCTAAGATCCCTATCATTCACCAACAGCAGGCTCAGGCAGCAGCAGCTCAATTACTTTGAGCTTTTGGTAGTGAAAGGAGGGAAACTGAATTTCTAAATACAATATTCAGCAATTATTCACTTGCTGGGAAAAAAAATTTCATTGGGTTTTTGGTGGGATTTTCTTTGGTGATTCTTTTTTCTGGGTTATGGAGTTAATTATAAGCGAAGCTATTTCAGTAAACATTAAAATCACAAGCCTATTCTAAAAATATATAGTGTTACAAAATTAAATTTCTTTTATCTCCTTGTAACTTAAAGCTATTGGATTGACACAGGACTTGAAAACTGATAAAAATCAATACTTTTTCCCTGGATGTTGAAAAACTTGGGGCTTCATTTCTCACTAGGACACATATTCTAAACCATCACTAGAACCATTTGCAAGCTTCTTCCAGAGATTTATGACTGAAATAACTGATCTAAACTTATTAAATACTCCACACTTTAGGAAAAAAACACTTTGTTTTCCTTAGTTACAACTAATTTTGTGTGACCTCAGATCCTGCTCATCCACTTATCTCTCTGTGGCCGAGTTGAAAATATTTATTGAGCTGCAGCAACATGAGAAATAAATGTCAAATACTTTCAAAATGTTTAAAAATCAATGTTCAGCAACCTCAAGTTCCTCCAGCATTAAGTACTGTCTATTCAAGGCACGTGGTGACATTTACCATTACTGTCAAAGTAGTCTTTCAAGTGATGAATTCAAGTCATAAATTCATGCCTGCAGTCCATAGCAAACTTCAATTAGAATTACAAACACTCAATTAGAATCCCCTGCAGGGGCGCAGGAAGAAA